>VZTD01005270.1:0-126892 GCA_013397725.1 Rhagologus leucostigma
CTCAGGTGCCTCAGGGGAAATCCTGGGAGCCGGGGCCCTTTCCTCCTCCAGGAGAGCCTCTCCTGGCCGTGCTCGGGAGCTGGGCTGCCGCTGCCCAACTCCGCCGTTTCTCTGCCACTGCTCCGGGTTTTTTGCTACACTATGGCCACGCACCCCCTGCCTGCCGGGACACCCCGTGGCTCCTGCCACAGCTGCCGAGTTTCCGCCGCCTCTTGCTTGCTGCCCCGGGTGAGCCTGCCCTGCCGTTCCGGCCGCTGCTCCGGGGTTCCTGCCGCAGCCCGTTTTCGCCTTCCAGCCCGCCCGCCATTGCCGCGTGAGGGCGACGAACTCGCGCCACAGCGCCCCCTGCAGGCGCGGGGGCAATCGTGGCGCCCGGCCGGGAGCCCCCAGCGCCCCTGGCGGCTGCGAGCNAGGGGTCTGTTTGAACCTTCATAGCAAATCCAGGCTGAGCTGATCTGCTGAGAACTCAAGCAGACTGAAATGGATGGGAGAACCAGCACTGTCGAGCTCATCTTGCAGCCTGTTTCTTTGTTGCATCATTCTGATAAAATTCCCCTGTAAATTGCTAGAAGAAACTTAATTTTTTACATTGACATATGACGCAGAGGAGTGTTTTCAGGGTTTTTTTTGACAGCAATGGTCACACAAGCTTCCCTCTGCTTCTTGCAATAGCCAATATCTCACTCTCTAGATAGAGACCAATATATAATACAGGCCTTGTCCATCTGTCTGGAGCAAATCAGAAACTTTTCATCAACAATTGCTTACCACCAAAATAAAATGATCAATTGTATTCATTTAAATCAACACACCTCAGAAAATACTAATGTCACACAGACTGTTCCATAGCCTTTCCATTTAAAAAAATGAAACAAAGCATTTTGAGCAGTCTAAAACGCCTTGTTCAAAATGATTTTCCCAAACAAAATCATTTGGTTGGTATTTTAAAAATACTGGCAAGCTGCAAAGGCTGAAATAGAAATGAAATGTTTAATTTTGGAAGAACATATGCTTCATCAGAATTTTTAACATTCATTTTGGAGGCAAGAGAAAAACTGATGCCACAGACTTTCTTGTCAAAAGTAAAACTCACTTCTTTGCTAGTCCTAATATTTATCACTTCTGCTCAGTGTTAACAAAATGCAGAAAGACTTTTCGCTTCCCGTGTGAATGAGGGGAGCTCTGTTACATAGCTGCCACACTCCAGCCCAGAGGCAGCTGCACTTCAGCCCTCTGCGAATCCCTCATTCCATGGCAAAGGCTTTGGCTCTGGAGGCGACAGCCCCACGGTGACTGCAGCCCCCTGTCACGACTGGCCAGAGAAGCGAGCAATAGATCAGCGCTGCTGTCACACTGCTGTCAGTGCCTGGCTGTTGGTGGGCAAAGCGATGGATCCGCTGGGGCTCAATTAATTGAATCCCAATCCTACAGAGACAGGAGCTGGACATAGCTACCCATGCCTTTGGCACAGGAGTGCTGCTTTTGTTTGAAAGCACCTCTTTCCCAGAATATGTTTAAAAGTGATTAGCAATTGGCAGGTAAACAAGTGACTGAAAGCTTGGTTATGCATTGTTACTCAAATCTGGGGTTAGCACATCTCTGCTCTCCCTTCACACATGCTGGAGAGACCAGGGAAAGGGGACACGAAGGCCTAGATGGGTGTGAAGCTGCTCTGCAGTGACAGGGCAAGAGCAAGCAGCAGGAAGACACATCCTTCCCATCTCCCCTCCAAAATACGGTCCCTGGAATGACCTGGCAAAAGCAGCTCTGGCTGCTGTGCACCACAAGGTTCTTCAGCCTGGAAAAGCACCGATGGGTGATTAGTCCCTGCCTACAGGAGCAGGAGGCACCTACCAACCTCCCACAGCCAGTGCACAGCTGGGGGATGGAGAAGGGGATGCCTCTGCCAGAGGAGATAATAAAATCCATGGCTGATTCTGTACAAGCAGCTCCAGCTTTCTCACCAGAGGCAGAGGTAACAAGTTTGCTGTTCGTGTCCCAGTGAGCACCAGAGTTAAAGGGCTCTTTGGAAAAGGCCTGTAAAAAGGGGAATGCCTAAAATGAAGCATGGATAAGAAATCCTTCCCCATCCCTATCATGATCTTGTTGATGAAAATGCTAAGTTAATACGATCATAGAATGGTTTGGGTTGGAAGGGACCTTAAAGATCATCCAGTCCCACCCCCCGCCATGGGCAGTGACACCCTCCACTAGACCAGGTTGCTCCAAGCCCCATCCAACTTGACCTTGAAGTTGTTCCAGGATAGAGGGGTGGGTAAGTGCAATCCCCACCTCCTCTTTCAAGTGCTCCTGCTTCAAAGAAGTGTGTTTGAGGTGTGGGCCCTGCAGAAAGGGGCTGCTCCTACCAGAAAAAGAAGAGTGTACAGTCACCTCATAGTCTAATTAGTCACCTAATAATCAGGTGTAGAGTTGACATACCCAGAGTTGACTCACAAGAGCTTGGCATGTACACCACTTTCCTCACATTCCAACAGGCTGCAGGGCAGGAAAGGACTGACAGTGTTTGTCTCCCGTGATATTTGCAATTTTCCCTTTTCCTTACCACCTCAGAGAAAAGCAAGAGTCGTGTTCCAATCCTTATACAACCATCCTCAAGCAGTGTCCATCCCACTGAGACCTGGGCATTTCTGTCTCTTTTGATAGTGTCTGTATCCCTCAGAAAGACACAAAATGCCCCCAGCACGAAGCGGGCTCTGCAGCAGAGGCAGGAGCTTTGCTCCCAGCAGCTGGTGGCAGACACCAGCCCCTGAAGTTCCAAGCCTGTCTGCAGGCACAGGCATTCACACGCCTCGGAGCAGTGGGGGTCCCCCAAACACCTATGCATTAGCCTGCTCTGAGGGGACAAACAGCTCCTGAGTCACTGCACAGCCTTCAAACAAGGGCTTTGTGCACTGGGTTATAAAAAGATGGGGAAAGAAGTCTTGAAAACATTGGGTTTTTTCATCTTTTAGTGAGGTGGCATGGGAAGGGGTGGGGATCGTGCGTCTCGGTGGTGGAGCAATTCATGAGGCCCACAAGCTGCCCTGAAAGGAGGCAAGGCAGCCCTAGAGAGATCAATCGCAATTTTATCTACCCTTTTCAAGTTCTCATTTCTTTTTATCCCGTACTGCCAGATAAAAATCTCTGCCTCAAACATGGGTAAGGAGATAGAGCTTTATTATACCATTCCAAAAACATTAGACGCTGTAGGCTTCACCCTTTTATGAGTTCACTTTGCTGGCACTTCCCTCTCTGCCCCCCCCCAAATCTCTTCCCTTTAATATTTTTTCTCTCCAAATCAGAACAACAGGCACAAAACTAATTATGTGATATTTCAGATCCATGTTGTGTTAATGGCACCAGATCGCGTGTGACATTTCCGACTTGTTAGACTATTATTCTCGCTTATTGTTATCTCTGCTGCTCTGAATACAGGCTCAGGGCTTTATATCCCCCCCATGCACCAGGCTCCCCCCCACCCTTCCCTCTCTTGTTCTCATTTATCAGTGTGTGAGGATCTGTGGAATATTAAACTGGGCCATGCTGGATTGCTCACTCTGCTCATTGTGGGCACTGGTGGAAGGGAAGGTAGAGGTGGCAGAGCAGAGAAGGTAGGGAAAAGCAAATGCCAGAAGGGATTTGTGGGGAGAAGCCACCATAGCAAGAGTCAGCCCAGGGGAATCACTCTGACTTTAGGCAGAGTTGTGTCAGGCTGTGAGATGTCCTCACGTGACCTTCCAGGGATGGCTGCCCATCTCATCTGCCTTGTATTCTCCAAGGGTGGGCAGGAATTCATGGGAGACCCTTCTCATGTAGCTTCATCTCCCAAGGGCCTTGCTTGAAGAGACAAAATTGTTCCTTCTGCTTAGACCTGTGGGTGGGGCCTCAGGCAGCGGAGGTAGCAGACTGACCCTGGCCTGGAGCCCCTGGGCTGCCTCTCAGAGTGACAGCTCGTGGGCCATGTCCCACCTGCAGCCTCTGCTGCTGACCATAAACCCAGAGAGGGCCTTTAACTCTGGGCCTCCAGAGATGGAGGCCGAGGTCTAGAAGCACCAACAGCCCAGTGAACGTCAGCAGCTTTGCAGCTGCAGCACGAGGCAGAACAAATGGCAAGAGCTAATCAAGGGGTGCTGCTGCCACCACACGCCTACCAGGCAAATATCTGCGATGCCACCTCAGGGACTGGACTTCTTAAGGGAATATCATGGTGCAGCTGTTGCCCCTTTAGGGCCAGTTCATGGTCCCAGGGAATACGCAATCATTACACATAGTTCTTGCTGCTCCTTCACCTGCCTGAGGAGCTCCCATATCCTGATGACTGCTGAAGGTATTGGCCCGAATGCTGCCATCCTTTTGTTTCACTTCCTGACTGATTGTGCTCCTGGGTCTCTTTAGTCACACAAACACAGCAGCTGATTTGTCTCCACGCAGCACTCAGTGAGATGGCGGGTGCCAAGTTCTTCCTGCTGATACAGGCAGTGTGATCATGCCAGCACTGAGACTACGTGGAAAAGACTGAGAGGGTCCTCTTGCCTCCATTTTTGCTTGCTGAGGCTTCCCAGTGCGCCACAAATCGCTCTTCCCTCTCCATCCGAATTCCCCCACTCCCTTCCAACCCCACCCTTGCTCCCACTCCATATCTGCTGTCAGTGAGCAGCACTCCAGACAAAGCCAGCATGCCTGGCTCCACCCAGTAGGTCTGTGAAACTCCTTTTACCCTGTGAAAGTGTCTCAGGAGAAATCTATATCGGTAACTAAGCCAGGGCCAGAGCGCAGGCTTCAGACACTGTCATGGCCATCCAAGCCAGGACGCGCTTCCCTGGCCCGCTCCAGCCAGCACTCTCCCAGAGGATCCTGGACACAGTTCAGGGGATGGCACAAGCCAGGGACTGTCACCAGTGAACTGCATGGGAGAAGCCAATGCTCAGTTGTATCAGCACAAACCACACCACATCACACCCCCGCAGGACCAGACTGGATCCTGGCTCGTTACATTTACTAGAATAGATACAGCCTTGGTACAAATGAGCTTTAGAGAGGAGTTTTTACCAGGAATATAATCTCCAGCTTTGTTCCTCTAGGGCTCAATCCAAGGAGAGTTTGCAATCATGTACTGCTCCCTCCGTGCCAAGGAGCTGGGAGGGGGCGCAATACCAAAACCTGAACATTTGAGCTAAATTGCTTTGTATAACTCTGAGTCTCTGTCTTGGTTTAAGCCCCATCCAACTCTAATGCCACCAGCACAGCTGGAAGTCACCTGGACGTCTGACCATGGGAACCCTTACAAGGGCCGTTAGTGAGGCCACAGATACAAGCAGGGCTCTGCGAGTTGCCAGACAGGACTCGGTTCTCCCTATGAGTCTGTAGGCTGTCAGCTATTTAGCAGACACACATGGAGACCTGAAATAAACTTCAGCTGGGAATAGGCTGCTTCCAGTAGCATCTGCAGGGATCTGCTGCAGGAACAGCTTGGCAAGCACTGCTCATGGGAACGGTGCTGTGCCACTGCGTTGTGCACTCGGGGGCCCCAGGCAAGCAGAAATTTGTGGGATTTCTGTGCAACAATTCCTGTCCAGAGACACTCCTGGTTCATAACTCACTGAAACTCTCACTCTGAGCAGCTCCAGGTCCAGCTCCATGACTGCATTCTCATGGGCTCTCTACCCCCTGTCTTGAAAAGAAGGACTAGGAGACAAAAAAAGAAGACACTGCAAGAAAGGTGCCTCACTGCATCCCCAGCCCCTTCACAGTGAGGTCTGTTGCTCTCCTGCTGTAGCCCCTTGCACCCCCTGCCCAAACACCCATCTGCGCTCTCTGCCTGCTCCCAGACCCCTCCGCGCCATGCCCTGGTCTCCATGTCACCGCTCCTCCCTGGAACAGCTGCAGCACAATATGCTCCACAGCTTGTTAAGGGGGATGGGAGAAGAAGCAGCAAGATATAAATAAATAAAATAAAATACGTCTCGCTTAATCCTTTTATCGCTATACTTCTTTCAGTCATTTACAGAGATAATAATCGCCCAGACTCTGCAGGAAGCACTGATGGAAGCAAGCACAGAAGTCTCATGGCAGCACCCTACTCTCTCATCTGCTGTCACTTGGGCGTGAGGCAAGACAACAAATCCTTACAGAGGGCAGCCCAAGAGCTAATCCCAGCGGGGCTGGCTGGCAGGTGTGCAGGATCGGGGTCAGAAGGACATGGAAAAGGGAAAAAAATGGGAAGCAGAGGAGAATCAGAAGCAAAGCTATAGAAGGAGGGGAAATGCGAAGAGAGAGAGCAAGCTAAAACAGCACCCTGGTATCAAGGAACAGAGCAAGAGAGGGAAGAGATGATAGAGCACACACATCACTTTACAGCCTGTCAGTAAAATGCTGCTTTCCTTGGAAATGGACCAAAGGTCAAACCACTGCTCCATGCCAGGGTCTGGAAGCCCTGCCCAGGGCTCCTGCCTGCTCTGTCCCAGGGTATAGGAATGCTCAGAGCAAACTGGATGCCCTGCTGTGCCCCCAGCAGGGACGATGCTCCCCTGAGATAGACCAGGCATCCTGATGGCCACTGGGGTCTCTGCTGCATTCAGCAAGGAAGTGGGAGAGAAAAATGTCCCCCTGGGCAAGGGCAAGAGAATCACAGCAAGTTCCTCCTGGGGGAAGTGGGCTTTGAGCTGGCCTAAAGCCACTCGAACATGGCAGCAGGAAGAGCTCAGAATGTCACCACTTAGCACGTGGTGACTCGAGTGCTCCCACATAAAATGGCAGCTGTCTCTTCCAGTAAACAGATGCCTTCGTGGCTTTAAAGGGCAGTGGATCAAGGTCATCTTTTCCCGAGGTTTAGCCATCTCTTTCCTTTCCCTTCAGATTTGCTAATATGGTACATCAGTCTGCTGGCTCTTCAACACATCTCTTCCAGTCACATCGATTCACACATTGATTTGCTTAAGTGCAGCACCAAATGCTACCCCATTCTTAGTGTGTTCTTCCTGCCTTGGGGAGCTCCCTAGAAGACCCCAAAGGAGCCTGTCCCTTATGAAGAGCCCCCACCCTCTGGGTGCCAGCCAGGCCTGCGACCTGCAGCACCCAGGAGAAAGGATCCTCCATCCAGGAAATATCAGGTACCTCTGGGTGTGATTTTTAATTTCCTGCAATACTAAGATCTACAGTGCAACGCCAGGAAAACAAGTTATTATCTGCCTCGGCTTTATCCTGCCATAAACTGTCACCATGGGAAGGCTTAGGGAGCTGTGCGTACAAGGACTGCACATGCTTTGAAGGAAGATCCCTGTATGCAGATCACTGGCTCCTGCCCAGGCTTCCCAAGCATTAGCTGGGCCGTGGGGAAGCTGCCTCTGGCTTCTCTCCAAGGGGAAAACCTTCCTGGGAGGGTCAGGCTGAGATTTCCCAGGCAATCCTTGCTGAACACGTGGGTTTCAGCCTCTTCACTTCCTTCAGGGCCCTTCCATGAGCCCAGTCAACTGCAAGCCTGAGGGGCAGCAGCCCCTCCACACGTCCTGAACAGATCTTTGTGCATCGAGAGTGTTTTCTAAGCAAAAAATGCCAGTGGTTCTTTCTGCCTGTCCCCATAGAGGCAGTGCCCCAGGAGAGTGACAGGAGAAAACAGAGCTGCTTATTCCAATGTGCTCCTACATGGGAGCATTGTCAGTGCTGAGAACATTCCATGGAACCACAGAACAGCTGAAAACAAAGCAAGAAACAAATCCCCAGAGAGCAGCTTTCCTGCTCCTGACAAGGACATTCAGTTGATCGCCAAGCGTCACCTCTGCCTCAGGTCCCTTGGGCTCCTGATTTTATTCCCTAGCTTGGTGAGGAGGCCGGTACAGATGGGTTTGGGGAGGATGTGACGGGAAAGGCTGCTCTGGCTGGCTCTGTCCCCTGCCTAGCACACTGCCTGCCCTGGCTTTAGGTCTGATGCCAGGGGAGTGACACACAGCCATGTTGCGTTTCCCCCATGCATTTCCAGGGCACCCTCATAAAATCTGACCTTCATGCTATAAACCTGTGACTGATTGCTGAGTAAGTCATTTCCTCCTGGGTGATTTAGCAGGGACTGTCCACAGAGCTGCAGTTTGTCTGGATTAGAAGAAGAATTCATCAGGCAGCAGCATAGCCCACCTGCCCGTCTCCTCTCATTCCCTTCTCCACAGCCATTCCCTGCTCGCTGCCCCCAGCAGTCCTGCCCTCTTTCTTCCCAGACAGCCCTGAGCTGTGAGGAGCGGGAGAAGTCAAGCAGGGAAAGAGGTGCTGGGCTGCCTCTGCTCTTTCCCTGTCATAAAGCTCTCGGGGCCAGCTCTGCAGTCGGGGGAATATTATCTCTCCATGCTGCTGTTAATCTCTTTATGGCATCATTTGACCCTTTCTAACATCCATTGATTTTTGAACTACCCTTTACGGCAACGCTTTAGATCCCTTTGGTCTAAATTACTAAACATCAGTGCCCAGGGCAAAACATGGGAACAAATAAAGCAGTAGGGGAAAGTCCATTCAGTAACTGTGACTTCATTGGTGCTTGTGGGGCCCCTTCTCCCTCCTTTGCTGCCCCTCAGCCTCCTCTCTGTGGGCACCCTAGGGATCCTCCTTCCCTCCCTCCCAGCACCCAGAGGCACCTCACCCTGCTGCAGCTGTGCTCTGGGAGCAGGCAGGATGGTGCCTGCCATGGCACACCTGGCAGTAGGTGCTGAGCCCACCTGGCTCCACCTCAGAGTCGCCAGCTCTGCACTTTCCCCAGGCACTGTCACTCTCAGGTTCTGCCTTTTGCCACCTGTCTCCAAACTCACAGTGCCTGAAGTCACATCCAGAAGAAGCTCCTGGCCAAGCCTTGCTAAAGCAGCCTAATAGGGCAACTCAACAAGAGGTGAAGGCTTCTGCTTTTAATTTACTGGAGAAATGACTTTTCATTCCAGATTAATATGTTTGAATTTATTTTTGTTTTCCTGAGCTCAGCCCTGGTCCAGCAGTGACTGTCTCCTTGCCTCATACTTGCTACTTGTCCAAATGAAATACTGAGGTATATTGTCTACTATTATGGTAAAATACACAATATATCACACTGATGCATTCTGTGAGTATGACATAAAAATGACAAATGTGCTCTGGCCAAACACTGAAATGTATTCATCCTGCATTAGTGCTAAATTAATATTAATACTCTAGAAAATGGCTTGGGTGATGAGGGTTTTGTGTCATATTAGAGAGGACACTTCATTCCTTCCTCATTTTTTAGACAGCATCAGCCCTTAGTGCTGACAGGAGCCCCAGGACATCTACCACAGGCATATTTTCACAGAACTCCAGCCAGGACCACAGAGGATGAAATGCTTGGACACAACACAGACCTGAGTCTCACAGAACAGATTTAGAAGGCCAAGGTGGTACCAAAATTAAAACGGTCCCAACCTTCTCTGTGCTGCAGATGCTTCATGATTTATCCCTTGTATATTATCATCCCCTCCCTCAACATATTCAATCACTGACCGTGTCAAAAACCACCATGAGGGAGGAGTGGGATCCATCCCCACGGGTGGTAGGATCAGTTCATCAAATTTGGATTTGGCTGGATTCACCTGCTGAGTGCAAGTCTGTGTCAGATTTTCATAATTACTGCCCTCCTCTATGAGGTGTGGTAGAATAGCTGATGAGTGCAATGCTGAAGATAATAAACTTTACAATTAGGCCATTTAATTATTCCATTGTGTGATTTCCATAACCACAGGCATATCTCTGCAAATTTATTGACCACGTACAACAAAATATACCAAGTGAAGAGGAAAAGCAGCAGTTTTAATGTATCAATCATAAAAAATTCTTTCCTCAGCTCTCGTCTGAACAACTCAAGCCCTGAAAGGGGCTCCAGCTAAGGTCTGCACACCGTGATTAATTGCCCTGCCAGTACCATATACATACACGCTATACACATATTATGTGAGCAAGACAAAGTGGGGAGAGGTGAGGGACATTTTCACCTTATCTAACCATATCTTAGGTAATGTTTTTTTACACAATAGCTTAGTTGCTGCATCTTTGCCAGATTTCCTGGAATCAACACTTCCCCCCCCAAGCCAGGCTAACCCAATGTCAGCAGCTGAGTGCAGCTCACCAAGGCTTCATCTGCTGCCAGAGGATGAGCAATTCCAGGCCAGGTCTATTTCTATCCATTTCTCTCCCTCTGGCCAGGGCTTCAAGGGAAGATGAAACAAATAAGTGCTTTATCATTATAGGTACAAAATTGCAAAGCCAGGACGGCTCCAGAAACACAGACTTTCAACTCCACGGGCCCCCGGCGCAGTCCCCTGTACCCCCCTGCCCACTGCACACAAACCCTCCCTCACAGCCACGAGTTTCTGAGCAAAAAAGCCTCCAGAGCAGCCCCAAAGGAACAGTTTGTACCCTGCCTTTCATCTCCAGCGCACAGGCCTTTCTACAGCACCATCAATACAGGATGGAGGAGGAATCGTTAGATGCGGCACTTCCATCAATATTGCTGAGAGGAACAGGTGACATGAACAAAGGTGAACCTGAGACCTCTTCAGACTGAAGACAAAGAAATTACAAGGATCTTTTCTTTTCGATGGCTTAGCATTTTGGTTTATATCTATATCTATACCTAATTTATATACCTAGAAATGGAGCATCCATTTTTCCTTTGTAAATGGGAAGTGGAGGCTGAAAGCTGCAACCTTTGCCTAGAAGACTAAATGGCCTTTGGAACAGGCTGATAAGTGATAAAAACAACCTGCAAAAGCATGTATCCTTGCATCATTTAAGATGACCTTTGAGAAGGGAGATACAGGAAAAGGGGAGGAAAATGAACAGAGAAAAGGCAAAAAATGCTGGGGGAAACAAAATTTTAAAACCAAACATCCGCTGCTGGCATTTGAAGCAGCTGCTACTAGAACAAGAAAATAAAAATAAAAATAAAATGAGATTCGACATTTTATTTCCCCCTATCAAACAATATATCCCAGCTAATGGCAGTAGAATAAAAATTTACCCAATGCAGCCTTAGAGGGAGGCAAGAGAGGAAGAGGAGAGAACAAGGTAGAGGGAGGGGAGAAAGGTTATTATAAATGTGTCAAGCTTGTTTATGGCCCTTTATCAGCAAGTGCAGTGGAAAGAGAGAGGCACCGTTAGCGCATTTTAAAAGTGTTTGGCAGCTTTGTTTGGGAATGTAAATAATCTTTATAGTCAGGAGCATTTATGTTTCATGGAACACGCAGGCACGTGCCACCTGTGCCGACAGATTTTTGAAGGACCTTCTGACATCCCTGCTGGGCTCTGCCTCCTCGGTCTGCGACATGGGTGCTTCATCTGAAGGTCTGAAACCACATATGAAGGAAAGGGCTGCTCTGGGAATATAAAGGGATCAACGGGAGGACTTGAAAATCATGGAAAACCCTTCCGTGAAGGTCAGATGCTGGGCTGGTTCACCTTGTCCCTGAGCCAGGGGAGTTAGGTTCCACTTCTAGTGATGTTGCTACAAATCTGCAGGACAGCAGCTCTGATGCTCCGTGCAGAAGACCACAGCTATGCCCAAACTGCAGCCCCCTGGGAGCAGGATGCAGCAGTGGGGGGTCAGCCCAGCAGAGGATCTGGTCACTCCTTCTCCTGCTTCTCCCAGTTTCTACTACAATTACAGTAAGTGATAGGCAAATCACTGCCATTTATTTACATGGAAAATATATTATCAGGAATACCCATGCCCTGAAGGGAGCTGACATCTCATTTTTCACGGGCAAGACAGGGAGGGAGAGCCCTGAAGAGCAGCAGTGGCAGAGATAAACCAGGAGACTGCCATGAACACGGAGACAAAGGAGGACACCGTGGTGCCTCTCCCCGCTGCTGCAAGGGAGATTCACGCTCCGCAGATTAATTCTGAAGCAGTGTTTAACACATCTCCCTTTGGGGATGAAGGATTTGCCCTGTGTTTCAATGAGACATTCAAAATCACACTCATCACTCTCGGAAATCGCACTCAGTTAAATTGTCACCTCTCAAGCAGGAAGGCACGGCTGGGAGCTGCTCAGCCCAGGGGGAGAATGGGGCTGCGGGGCCGTGGCAGGGCTGGGCTGGCAGCAGCTGGGAGCAGAAGCACAGGGCCTTGAAACACAAGGTTCAGCAGATTGAGTCAAGGACTTGAAGTACAGGCAGCTCATGGGATGGCCATGGGGCTGGCAGGGAGCTGGGGGATGAAGGGGTGGGTGCGTGGCTGCCAGTATATGGAGCAGAGGAAAAGAAAAACATCTGGAAAGGGGAAATGGCCAGAGGGCAAGGTTTTCCTTTTTGTGGGGGAAATGCAGACAGGTCAAGCTGAGCCTTCTCTCCCTGGTCTCATCTTGTATGCCTTCATCTTTCCTGTCTCTTTCCTGCACCTCCTGACAGACAAAAAGATGATAAAATTCAGAGGGAACATGCAGCTTTGCTGCTCCCGCACATCCTGGATCCCACAGCCAGCAGAGGTAAAGTGGAACAGACCAAAGGATCAGCAGATCAGTGATACCCAAAAACCCAAGTCTACCCCGTACCTTGGTGGCCTGCTCCAGTGTCCACCACACACAAAGAGTGTGAGATGAACAGCCTCGGGAATGTCTCCATCAGCACAGAAGGCCAGAGCAGATGCAGTAACAGCACTGGCTCTTGCTGTAAATCCAGTTTGAGCTGCAGGGGTGGATCCAAGTCACAAGGCTGGGGTTCTCCAGTCCTGGCTGTGTAGACAGTAATCAGAGCAATTCCTCTCCCACAAGTCTCCAGAACTGCCAACTGATGAGTAACAACTTCAGTTGCTGCTGACCTGAAGACATCTGAACAAAAATCCAAAAGCCTTTTTTTACCCTCTTATTAATCTTGAGATTATTCACATCTGCTTTACGAAAAGGTCTAACTGCATTAAATCGACGATTTTGAAGGTGTGAACCCACCATAAGAGAAAAAAGTGGATTTTTATCAACTCAGCACGCCAGCATTTTCCAGGAGGCCCTGGAATACTGTAAACCTGTGTTCCCCTCCTGATATGGAGCCAGCTAATTCACTTTCCCATGTGCAGCCAGGTACCTAGAAATCGTCATATAAAGGAATTTAAATGTAGATGTGTGATATTTACTGCAAAGCACGACCTGTACGCAGACAGGGGAAGGAATGCTTGAGCAGGAGGAGTAAATGACTATCAAAGGCAGAAAACCCACTGCAATTCATGCATCACACAAATGGTTGTGTATATTAAAGCAATGAGGACAAAGGGTATTGATTTAGCACAAGTATCAAGAGTCCCAGGTGCTAAAACCTGAAGAAATACAAACTGTACTGGGCAGAATAACAACAAAACGAAATGATAAAAGGATATGAGTGTTTGGAAAGACGCATAGGACGGGCTATAAATTCTAATAATCCATATTTCTCGAAAGCAGCAGCTATTGACTCAAAAACAAAAGAGCAGGCATTGTAATGTAACAAATGTCAGACGGGATAGCAGCAGGAATTCAATTTGCTCTGGCCATATATCAACTTGAAACTTAATGTAATGGCACATAGTTAAAGCTGCACCCTCACTTAATGGCTATTACCAGTCCTGGGTGGGTTTTCCAGCAAGCATAAAGCAGTGAGTAATTGGCCCCGCTCTGCCTGCATCACTGCTAATGAAAAAAAACACGCTCAAGCCTGGCAGCAGCGGGATAAGGGAAAGGCAGGGAACCCTGGCAGAAGCAGGCAGCACTAGAGCTGCCAAGAGCCTGCTCTGCCAGGATCCCTTGAAAGAGTTTCAGGAGAGACCTCCCGGACTTCAGCTGACCAGCATCTCTTTTGTAGAAGGGTCAGATCCTCGAGGCAGCAGCCTGACATCCTTGTTAGCTTTTTAAGGGAACAGGAAGAAGAGGAGGAGAGACCCTGGCAGTGATCCCTCCCCTGGCCCTAAGCATGGAGTATGTAGGTCTGCTCGGGCAGGGGCTCTGCAGTCGGCCAATTAGAGCCACTGTAATTACTTCTCTTCCGTGACTGACTGCAAACGGTGGAGTTAAACGACAGATTTCCCGTCCCACAGTTACTGTGGCTGCTGGAGTGAAGAAGCAGAAGTGTCAGCATCGCTGAGAATATGCTCTGACCATATGTTAGAGGCAAGAGACACTGAATGGAGGGGGAGGCAGTGGGGAAGAGGGAGGCGGGATGGATGTGGGACAGAAACCTTTGTAGCAAGGAATTGCAGAATCACAGAATGGTTTGGGTTGGAAGGGACCTTAAAGACCACCCAATTCTAACCCCCTGCCATGGTCAGGGACACTTTTCACTAGATCAGGTTGCTCAGAGCTCCATCCAGCCTAGCTTTGAATATTTCACGGGATGGGGCATCCACAATTTCTCTGGGGAGCCTGTTCCAGTGCCTCACCACCCTCACAGGGAAGAATTTTTTCCTAATATCTAATCTAAACCTACTCTCTTTTAGTTTTACTCCATTCCCCCTTGTCCTGTCACTCCGGGCTCTTGTAAAAAAGCCCCTCTCTGACTTTCTTGTAGCTCCTTCAGGTACTGGAAGGCTGCAATTAGGTCACCCCTGAGTCTTCTCTTCTCCAGGCTGAACAATCCCAGTTCTCTCAGCTTTTTCACACAGGAGAGGTGCTCCATCCCTCTGATCATGTGGAGGCCTCCTCTGGAGTCACTCCAACAAGTCAATGTCCTTCCCATGCTGGGAACCCCAGTGTGAAGCATCCAAAGCAGTCGAGGGCAAAAACGTAAAATTGTCCTAATCACCCCACTGCAGATAGGCAGGGCCATTCCCAACAGGCACATTAGACTTTTAACCAAGAGTAAAGCTTGCAAAATGTTACCTTTCTAGGGATACGCCACTCCAAATTTCAGGATGCGGTTTTGGAACAATCAAGAATAAATCGGCCCCTGGGAGAAACTCTCTCAGGTTTGTCATTAAGCCTCACACATGGCAGAAAGGGACTCTGGAAGGTCAGTGCTGTGTGAACCTCCCTGCAGCACAAACACAACCAATTTTATTCCGTGTCATGAAATATGGAATTGCGGCCTTTGACTTTGCTCTTTCAATGCTTCTCAGGAGGCTATTTAAATACCTTCCACAGCCTTTTATTAAAGCAATAAAGATGCTCAGAGCTTGTGACTCAGCCCTGCCTCCTCACTTACCATGAACCATACCTAGAACTTGCCGAGATGCCCAATGGTGGCACGGATTACCCCAAGTAAAAGCTGGCAAGCAGTGCTTTCGGTGGCACAACTGGTTTTCATCACGCCCAAAAACCATGAGGCATTGGTTGGGTTTCAGCATAGAAGAGCTGCTGAGCTGTGGGAAGCCTGGCACAGGCTCCCTGGGAGCCCAGCTGCTCTCCCTGGGAACAGGAGGTGCCTATTTTGCTGAGAATTTCCCAGTTCCTATCCCTGGGTAAGGACACAGCCCAAGCACCACACCCCAATGGAGAACAAGGTCAAGCAAGAGCCCAGCTCTCAGTTTACCCTTGCCCTTGGTGCTCAGCACACACACGAGGTCAGGAGTAGATTTTGGTGCTGACCAGACAGCTGATGAGTGCAAATGGAGCACTGGAGGCTGAGTGTGCTCATGGGAACCAGACCTTCTGAGTGAGAAGCTGGAAGGGGGAAGGGATGTTGTACAAATCCACATTCCAGATTAAATCTCATCTTTAAGCCCCGAGTTCCAGTAACAGTATCTGTTTTAATGCCCACAGGCCTTGCTTTCCTCAGTAATCTCAGCCATCAGCCTCCCGTGACTGACAACACCAGGAACGAGTCTCTTTTGAAGCTGACAAAACTCACGCTGAACTGATTTTCTCTTGAGCTCTGTTTATCTGAGACCGAGACCGAAGAAAGCAGCTCTGCAGCAGTCACAGCCTATATTTACCCCCCAGATCTGCACTGATGCAGCAACAGCCACCAAGTGTGGCCAAGGCCAGTCTTGGCAAGTGCAACACCTGCCAGAAGAAGTCCCGTTCATTTTCTGGCCCCCAGGCCCCTTCCCCTCTGGAGGCCAAGGCTGTGTTGACACATCTTGGCTGATTCCCAAGAGACTTGGGGCAGGCTGCCTGGCAGAGAGGGGACCCCAGCCTGACTCACAACAAAACAGTTGGAAATATTCTGGGCCTCTGTTTACAGCCCCATAAAGATTTTATGCAGTGCATTTAGCCTCATGTCTCCGCATTCATCGTGTTAAATGCTGAACGTTTTACTTTAATACCACAGTGGCTACAAGCAGGAATACTTAACGTCAGTAAATAAGAAGTAATCACATTTTCCCAGTGAATGGATCAAAAATGGCCACTGGGAGAGTTAACCTTCTGAAGTTGAAAGCCAGGAGCTCTTGCTGGAGTTTCCAGCAAACTATAGACCCTGTGGGGCATCTCCAGGAAAAGAAAATAATTAGAAAAATAATGGCATAAATAATAAAGCTTATGCAGCTTTTAATTGAGGAACCGGTCTGTAGATTGGGCACGGCACACTCATGCCCAAAAGCCAACATTATACATTCAAATGCAGGCAACGGAGGGAAAGAGGGACAGAAGCAGACGGACTAAGACTCTCTGCATTTGTGAGTAAAATCTACCGGAAAAAGCACATTAGAGCTCCTTGGAAACGAGAGCATTTCATGGAGAAACACACACACGCAGAAGAGGGGCTTCTCAAGTGAGCCCAGATTATCACAACAGACTCTCAGGCACGGTTCCTGCAGATCTCTAACTAGCCCTGTCTGGGCTTTGGAAGCCCACTTCTACCTACCTGGGAACTCCAGGCTCCAGCACCAGCTAAATTCCTCTGGATGCAGTGACTCCTTCCTTGAGGTGGGCACATGGCCAACTCACAGCACCACGCTGCAGCCTTGGGCCTGGATGGCCACTGTGAGGAAGGGCTCAATGTCTCACGAGATAACAGCTTCAGTGTGGCAGTAGATTAGCAATATATTAATTATGTTTGAGCTATCTCAATTGAAATGATGCTTAACAAGTCATCCTGACAAAGAAGGTCAAAATCTAACTGAATGTCTCATGGTTTTACCTTAACTCACCTTGCCATGTTGACAGGCTGCCCAGAGAAGCCTTTGGCTGCCCCGTCACTGCAAGTGTCCAAGGCCAGGTTGGACAGGGCTTGGAGCAATCTGGTCTAGAGGAAGGGGGTTGGACTGGATGATCTTTAAAGTCCCTCCCATCCAAACCATTCTATGATAGGCTCGCATTAGGTAACATTATATTATGTGATTTTCTAAACGCACCTCTCCTCCACTCCCTGCCTCTGAGCTTCTCTCTATTTCAAACTTCTCTGGTAAAACTGGCCCTTCCTTGTTTCTCTCCAACATTTTGTCATTATTCTACCAACCTGAGGACCAATTTAACTCATTTGCATCCTAGTTTAAGCGCACTCTCAATCTGTCACTCAACTGTCAGCTGTAATATTAGGAAACAACACTTCAACACCTTTCACACCACATCACTCCTAAATAAGCTCTCTTAAGTCTGAACTATTGGCTTCTGTAGGTACCTGGTTGCATCACCCTGGTCTAAATCTAGTCCTTGGCTATAGAAAAGACCCCCATAAAGGGGTCTGATCTCCAGGTTGCTCTTTCAAGGGCATAGGTGATGCTGATACCAATGAGCCTGATGCACATTACAACAGAACTTCTCGTCCAGCAGATGGGAAGGGTGGAGTAGGCAGAGAGGAGGCCTAGTGGAAGATAGTACATGTCCCTATCAAAAACATCCTTCCCAGCCTGTTTGATTCTACAAACACAAAGATACTTATACAAAGCTTCTTCAAGGCTCAAGCTGTCAGCTCCTCTGAATTGTTCCTGAGAACTTCACTGTGCAGCTCTGGAAGCAGACTGACACGGCTGATCCACAGCTGTGTTCTACAGCTTTCCCAGTCACAGAGGGGCTGGCAATTAGGCTGTGGAGATAGAAGGTGGGAAGCTCATTTGCTTTCTCCATCTCAGTCTTTTTTTCTCTCATAAGTTGTCTACAGGAAAATGGCAACTTTGAAGTTGACAGCCAGACAACAGTGCTGTCCCACAACTGGTGGGCCACCAAAGAACATGACAAGATTTTCAATTTCCTTCAGCAGTCAGAGAACTTCCAGAAGACCCTTGATGAGCACACCTCAAGTCTACACGATGCTCCATGAGGTCTCTAACTGCACAACATCCCCCAGAATACCTTGCGTGTCTCCCTTTGAAGTTGTGACCTGATTACCATAAGCAACGCACTGCAGATGTACCTCTGCAAGCCCAGAAGCACCAGGGGAAATGAATATATTAGTATTTATCATATTAATGCAGATCAAGCTGGGTATTTGTTCTGACATTTCAATAATAGCTTTTTCTACTTTTTTTTTTAGCAGCAGCTTGTATTTTCTTCTCCTTTAAATAATTCATTGTTACATTAAACTTATTTTAAATTGGGGTCCCTTTTTGATCAAACTAAAACCTTATTTGGATAGCCAAAGGGGAAAAAAGGTATAAATGAAAACTCCCTCTTTTCTCTCCTCCATTCTTTCACTCCTTCTTTTTTCTCTCATGTTAAAATCTCTTAATCAAAGTGACAATCTGTCTTTCCCGGGAAGGAAGCTGGCGCCTTTGAACAGTGCTGCTCCAAGAGCTCTGTCCTTTGATGTGGGATTTAACTTCTGCCTTTAGCAATCTCCAGTGTCTGTGCATCAAGCGCTGTGCCAGCGCGTGTCCGTGGTGTGTTTTTATGTGTCCTTGTGCCCGGACACAGCCTGACCCACCCACGTGGGCAACAAAAATAAATAAAACGGGAAGGGGAAACATAGCAAATGCCACGACCACGCAGAAGAGTGATGTGACCCTCGTGGAGCTGCTACTGAGCACAGCTCAGAGGGGACCTTGTTCTTTGCCTTCCCCCACAGTGACATCGTCAAGCACTTCATCTGTTAACGTCAGTGCGTACAGAACAGCCCGTGACAGGAGGCTGACACCCTGCACAAGGTCAGGTGTGTACTGGGAGCCCTGTTCCTGCATGTCATAGTTCCTGGACCACGGCTACACCCTTCTGGGTGATGAGACAGTCTGGGATTGTGGTGCTATCGTGCTGCTTGCTGTCCTTTCCCTTCCTTCCCTCGGCTGGACTCCAGGCTGCTCCTGTTCTCACCACAGTCTCTCTTCTGCTTTGACAATTGTTTCCCTCATCCTTTCTCTAGGCCCAGCTGCCCTCAGTAGTGGCTCTGGGGGACAGTGAGGTCTCCACCTCGTCTCTTCTTTGAGGACACAGCACAATCGGCAGATTTGACCTCAGGAAACACAAGCCCAGGCTTGGGCCAATGGACCACCTCAAGAGCCTGGGCCCACCTTGTTTCCATGGGTCACTACTGTCCGGGTGCCCTGGTCACACATTCCGTTGTGGGATGAATGGCACAGAAGGCAAAACCAGAGCAGAACTACTGATGCCTTCTCATTTCACAGGAGGAAAGCTCCCTCCCTATCACATGAGGAAGCACCATCACTTGCTGCTACGATTTTACAGCAGTTATTCATCACACAATTCCCCAAGACCTCCGCTCTACTCCTGGCAAGTGCCTTCTGGGATTTCACCCAATCCATCAGGGATCACCTTTCCTATCAGTGTTGGTACCTTTGTCATCCTAAGAGCAGTTCTTCGTCTGAGTGAATCAGAGCTCTTGGTTTTGTGTACACTGAAGATTTTACAGGTGCTTCTACCTGTCATCCCCAGTGGTTTTCTGTAGCAGCAGGCCAAGTGCACAAATGCTTTACAAAATACTGAACAACACAAACCTCAGAACTACAAA
This sequence comes from Rhagologus leucostigma, assembly GCA_013397725.1. Classification (NCBI taxonomy): domain Eukaryota; kingdom Metazoa; phylum Chordata; class Aves; order Passeriformes; genus Rhagologus; species Rhagologus leucostigma. The sequence goes on from VZTD01005270.1 coordinate 19,783, forward strand.
TCTCCAAAGCAGCTTCAAGTTAGAGAAAACAAAACCTTGGCAACAACAGAATCCAGCACCGCCTCAAGTTTCTTGTACCAAAAGTCAATCTTTAGAGCAAAACTGGTATCAGCTCATAATGCCGTCTGTCCAGAGTCTGAGGGATTTTTGGAAGTTTAATGTTTCAAGTTTTCCCCACTTTTATCCTCCTTTAAAAGCTTATACACAAACATACACACAGAGAGAACTTTCTTCTGCTTTAAGAACAAACACACATAAAAACACATACACAGGAACACATTAATTTTTTCTGGATATTTTCTTTCTTTTATGTGTGTCCCATTCCTCATCTCTTCTAATTAATAGTGGAATTCTAGCTCACATTTCTATAAGGTGTGGGGATAGCATGGCAGGAAGTAAAACTGATTTTCTCCCTACTTGCCTGCTCTGGGAACCTTTGCTGAGCTACTGCAAATTTCTGCACTGCTGGGAAGAGCTCACACCTTGCCCATGGTGACCAAAGAGGGAGATGCCAGAAGAGATCTATCCAATTTCCAGTATCTGCATTGCAAACAATGGATGATAATCAAGACAAAAAATAATGATAGTTACAGAGTAGGAGGACACAATTCCCCAGACCCCATCTAAGCAGTTGCTGCCCCTTTTTGGTTTTTGACTGAGACTCTCCAGCCAATCTGATCGCTGCTGCAGGCATGCTTTTCTCATCTTCATGGTACTCTTAGGTTTATCTCCCTCTATTTTGAGAATCTCTGTGTTCTCCTTGGCTTGGATCCTCTCAGTGCCCTCCCAAGGGCATTATCCCATTGAACATATATTGCTTCCAGAATCTTTTGTTCCCCCACTCCCAACCCCCTTCACTGAATATCTATTTCTGTACATCTTTGATCAGCCAAAACCAAGGGTTATATCCCTTCCGTGGAGGAGTGAGGGAATGCAGCAGCTGACACTTAAAAACCAAGCAAGTCTGGAGAGGCCAGTGATGGGCTGCCTACAGCCAGGTGTTATGGTAAAGGACACAACACAGGCTTGAGATGGAGACCAAGGACAGACTTCTTGGGGAAGGAAACAGAGAAGGAAGAGACAAAAAGTGAAAAGATAGTGACAGGGAATGGGAAGAACACGAGGAAGGTGTTTTTCAGTGGACAGGAAGCATTTGCTTCATGTGGACCGGGAAGCAGGGAGATCTCCAGGGAGATTTCCCAGGCATTCACTGTAGCTAGCACACACACGGGAAATTTCCATCCCCAGCTTTTGTAATGGTTGACATGGGAGGTAAAGCCTGACAGAGGTACAGCTCTGAGATAAAACTTTACCACTTCCCTCTCTGTCCTGACCACTGTTATATGGACAGCTAAGTCCATCTCAAAACGCTTCCCCTCTAAGCCCCTGCCTTCCGGAGGTACGGAGCATCCACAGCCCCTCTGAGAACCGGCACGCCTACTCAGACACTCTGTGCACATCTGTGTGCACGGCTCTGCGAAATGGGGCACAAGATGAGGCCGTGCCGAGTCTGGCTGCCGGTGCCAAGCCCGTTCCCCCGGTGCTGTCTCAGGTGTCAATGATGCAGCTCTGCCATACACAGTGTACACGTGCTGCCCAAGAAAAGAGGCAGGAATAGCATCTCTCTGCAGAATCCCTGTGTCATTTCCAGCAGGCAAGCAAAGCAAAAGGACAGGAGGAGCATTTCCAGGCACAGAACACCTGTGCAGAGAGCCCTGCCAGCCCAAGGGCACCTCTGTTCCTGCTTGGTGCTGCTCCCTAGATCCGAGCCTGCTGGCTGCAGTCACTGTGCCGCGTCTCCCTCCTGAGATTTGCCACCAGCTTAATAGAGTGCAGGTTGGAGAAGGTCCCCCGCCCCTACCCTCATGCATACCCAATCAGGCCTCCTGATTATGCAAATTAAATACAGTAACATCATCACCACCAAAACACACCACACACACCTCCCCCCCCGCGCTTCTACCCCGCCCCACTCCAGCACAAAAAAAAAGGGGGGGGGGAGGGTGAAGAGGAGTAACAAACCCTTCATTCATAACCAGAAACATTAATTATATGTAATGATGGGCAGTCAACTCCCTGAAGCATTTGCATAATTACTAATGCTAATGGATTCAGAGTGCTTCTCTCCTTCTCGTGGAGGAAATTTAATTGGAAAATGCATAAAAGCACGAGGAGGGAGGAGGGTGCTCCGAGTGGTCTGAAGTGGCACACGCAAAGCATAGGAGCTCTCTGGAAACGGAGGAAGAAACCTGGTCACTCCCTCCCGGCTCCTGTGGCCAACCTGCCTTTTCTTCCCTTGCCTGCTGTAGCATCACCCCCTTATCTGGGGTGCAGGCACAGGAGAGATCGAGGGGTAGGATTAGAGAGCATCCAGGTCAGTCATCGTGATCCCAAGGAGATTATAAAAATAAGATTTAATGAAATTAGGAAAGTCTCACACAGGTGCCTCAAAGACAGCGAATAATAATGCATGCCACTTGCTTGGCAGGAGGATTCCTTGGGCCCTCTGGCCCCACGAATCTCCAGCAGCTGTGTCTTTCTCTCTTCCCCTACACATGCTGGTGGCTGCTGAGCTTCCCCGAGGCAGAACTTGCTGCATTCTCCCCACTGCCTCCAGTTATGCTGCCACAGACCTCGGCTCCCTTCCCAAGCAAAAGCAACCTCACAGCGACTGCTGCACAACAGCCAGAGCCAGAACCTCTCCATGCCCTCAGGAAATGTTTTTACCTCCTTCCTGGCAACCTAATAATGGCTAAAGCGGTGTCAAATCTGGGACTGGGCTACCTCCTGTGGTCTTCTCAGTCCCCAGACTCACTCCCACAGTTCTCCAAGCCAGGGCATGTCTATGGCCAGGATTTGGGAAGGGGTGAACAAGAGTTCATGTGGCCATGTGTTTGTTCTTCCACCTTTTCCTTGCATTTATTTCCCCTCTCTCTGGAGTTTGGCGCTGGGTCTGTCCTGCAGACGGTGCACAGGAGGTCAGCTGTGCACTCACTGCCCTTGCCCTCCTCAAGGGGCCGAGTTCCTGAATGGAGATAAGTTTTGCACTGCACTGCGAGCAGCTGGTGAGGCAGCAGATGGCTGGGAATCTGTAAAAGTTAAAAAAAAATTTAAAAGTGCCGCTGTCACAGCCCCAGGTATTGTTCACTCATTCCCAGTGCCACCAGACTCCGAGTGCATATCAAACAGGGTACGTGCCCTTGGAATCATCATCAGAGGCAACTGTGCAAAACAGCGAGTGAGCCACTCTGATGTCCCCAGCCAGGCTGCCGAAGAGGACACGCCGTGACAATAACGAAGCTCTGCATCCTCGCAGAGGGACAATCAACCCTTCATCCTGCCCCTTTGCCATCCTTCAGCAGTGGCGCAGCACCCCGAGGGACTGGACACCAGTCATTGCTTTATTGCACTATAAAGCACTGTGCACACCTTTGGCAGTGCATAAATAACAGCAATAATGTGGTCCCTTGAGCAACGCAGCATTTCATCAGCAAGAAAATTGTCCTCTCTCTCTCCCTCTTAACATTCCAGTGGGTACTGAGGGCAGTCCCTGCTCTGGGAGGGGTTTGCACATCTGCTTTCCATTGCAACCGCCCGGAATTCAGGGGAGGTCTCAGCCGGTTTTCATCTTTCTCTTATCAAAAAATTTTGGTTAACTTTTAATACTTGTGAGGACCAGAGCCAGGCAAAAGGCAGCTTTGGCAATGAATCTCTCTCTTTCTGACTCCTGACTTGCCTCAGCAGCTACTCCAAGCCTGGGTCCCCATTTTAAGGCAGAAAATCCAACTGGCACCTCCACACTCCAGAACCAGTGCCTTAGGCAAGCCTGAGATGGAAAAATGTTTCAACTATCCTTGTCCTCTTTTGTCAGCTCACCAGGGACCTCACTGGAAACCTGCCAAATTCAGTAGAAGCTGAAGGTTTCCAGCACCTCCACAAAACAAATGAACAAAACCCCTCAAGGAGTCCAGCTTATGATATGAACAGCTGAAGGATTGGTGCACAGACAGTATTTCTTCCTCAGGCATGTTTGAGAGAGTGATTCTTTCTCAGAATATTGTTTTAGCTTTACGTGATTCAATGATAACAAATTCTGAATTTTACCAGGATACCTTGTTCACTCTAGACCCCCCAAACCCGGGGTGGTTAAACTATTTTCCTTAGGAGAAATCCAAAGTCTAAGCTCTCAGCCTACATTTCTCTTTACTTTGTGGGTATTTTTGTTTGGGAGTTTTGGGTTGTTTTTTTAATAACGGCACATTTGGATATATAGATATTTTGCCTGGATTACAGAACACTTTGAAATCTGGTGCATATTTGATCCATTTTCCCAATACAGTAGAAATGGACAGAAACCACGGGGTACATTTTCACTCCCTCCAGCTAATCTCAATGCAAAGAGTAGCCCAGCATCACTTCTTTTAGAAAATATCCTTTTTTTATTCATTTATCACTAGAGAAAGGAGAAGATTGAAACAAAGAAAAAAACCTGTGAAAAACCCCACTAAGCAGTGTAACTGCTGATTAAACCTTGTCTCAGTCGAGAGTTCAACCTGAACATACCTAAAATTTTAGCAAAATTAATCTACGCATTTCCACTGAGAGAAAAACAAAGCTTTTTAATCGTTGTGTGAAGCCTGCACCAGAGACCAGAAATGAGAACCACGAAGGTGGTTTTGCTCGATGCTACCCCAGAGCTCTGCTCTTGCTTTGTAACCCTGCTAAAGGTGAGAAAGAACAATTCTGCAGGAGTTTACTGAGACAATATGAAAAGCAAACAACTGCCACAGCAAGTATTATTTCATTTTATTGCACAGATTTAATGCTGTCATGTGCAAAATGGGTTTGAGGGCCCTCAAACTCTTTAAATGAAGGCTGCCCCAGAGCCCTGTGACAATATTTGCCCAGTCTCAGCTGCCTCTGCGTGGAGGGAAGCTCCATCCCCGTGCCGGGGATTCCTGCCTGTTCCCGATGCAGCAGGAGAGCTGCCGGCGGCACGGCAGAAATAATGAGCTCTCTTATAGCTCAGGATGAGAAACGGACAGGAGTTTTTGGGGACAAAAGAGAGGAAGATTTCCTCAAAAGCCAGCACAGGCCCTCCCTCCAATCCTGCAGTGAGGTTAGAGCTTGAGAATGAAGAAAATCAATGAGTACAAGTTGAAGGACTGGAACTGACTGAGAAAGGCACTTCAAATGCTCACTCCCCCAGAGACGGTGTGGAGTGACTCAGGCTGCCTTGCAAAGCCTGCTTCATTTCCCCAGACTTCCTTGTTGTTTGAGATCAAGGGTTGGGTAAGTGATCTCAAACAGCAGTAGTTCATATTTGTACAATATCCTCAAGACCAATGGACCCTAAAAGTCTTCACAGATTTCATACAGAAATCAGCTCAACTATCACAGCAAGACTTTAAAAAGATAAATTCACCCAGATTATCGCATTTTCTGAGCCTGTTGCTCTCTAAATATTATTTTTCCCCCCTATATTTACCATGGCCTGAATCCAAAGTCTCACTGTCTGGAGGATTGCTGGCCCATGAATAACCCAGAACAAAAAAATAGAGATCTATAATAAAAAATTAATCTGATAATTATTTCCTTCCCTTTATCTTGCTCGGGTAACAACCTCAATGGCACTGCCAGCAGCACTACAGCAATAACTCAAGACAGATCTCCTGAAGATTTGGTGTTTTCTAAACTGAGTGGAGAAATTATTTTGCATGAATCATTGAAGGTACCTGAAATCGTCACAAGACTCATGATAGGTTTTGCAGAAGTTTCTCTGTTGCTTGTGGTGGAGTCAGATGAGAGACAGCACACAAACAAAACCTTGTAAAGGTTAGGACAGAACATTTCTGCAATGGATTATTGCCTGCAAATACAGAGTAACAAAGTGGCTTCCGTGAAACCACAAAGGCACACAACACCACTATTTAGTTGTTTGCACAGATCTCTTGAATCAGTAGCAAATTAAATAACGTTGTTCCTACAAGATTAACTCGTAGCTAAAATGCTGTATCTTCATAAGGCAAAATCTTTGTTTATTGACAAAAATATATTAACTTCTTCTTCAGTACAGGAAATAAAGACATCCTAGAGAAGGACAATTTTATTTGCTGTCTCTGATAATACAACCTTTGGAAACATAAAAATATTTTCAATAATCATTTATAACTCCAAAGCTGAATAGGAAGGAACCCATTGTCTTCATGATGACTTCGAAAGCAGCGCTGAAACTTCATTTGGAATATTTTTAAAAGTTAAAGATTTACTGTAATGCAATTATTTCAATATTGGCAAAGTGTCTCTACTTGTAACTGGTAACGTTCATTTGTACATGGAGTTGTAATTCCCAAGGCTAATGGAATACAGGAATGTATTATATAGCGAGTGTCCTATGGATATATCATCCTTTGATCAAGGAGGCTGCATTGCAAAGTTTTAAATCTTTTTTAACTCGCCTCCCACAGTGATTCAGCTTTCCCACAGGGCCCTTGCACATGCTACATTTGAAAAGGGGGTTTTTTAACGTTCTTAAGCTGCTGGGAGTGACTTTAGTGCAGGGGAAGAGAATCAGATTGTTCAGCAGCAATTTTTAAGCTCTTTCAGGCTGTCCAACACAAGAAGGCACTTCCAGTACTCCACACTAACGGTCCTTTCACAGTGTGCTAAAAGCTTTTTAATGATAGAGCTTTTAAAACTAAAACAACGGCAAAACACATTAAAGCTAAGTTACAAAAGGCAGTTGAAGAGAAATTATTTGACCATAACAGCAACTTTAATCTCAGAACACATTGTATCCAAAAAAAAGGAAAGGAATTGCATTCAGCATTATGCATCAGCTCTCAAATGTCTGCCTTCAATTTCAGTTAATTCTAGAGTCTTAATCCAATTCAGCCACTGATAAAAACTGTTTACTTCTCAGGAAGCCATGAACATTACTACTCCAAGGCCAAAATTTCACAAAAAGCTCTGTGGAGCTGTACCCTGACCACAGCACATACTGAGAGCAAGCTGAAAACACGAGCACAGGCTTCAGAAATCCTACAGTCACAGCTGGCCAAAGTTCCTTGAACTCTGGGTCTCCAGCTCTAGTAGTGTACCTCACGTCCTTCCCTTTGCAGCAACAGAAATAACATTTTCCTTGAGAAACGAGCTAAGGTCGATTGCAGAAATAGTGACTCTGTTAAGGCAGAGTTTCAAATTAAAGTCAATTTCAATTATACATGTAAAGAGTTTTGTGAAATCATTTCAAAAAACAAAGTTACATTGAAATGCATTGGGATTGCTAATAAGTATTTTATTTTAGATAAAAATTGACACTTAGGAAAATTGAATTTTGTACTTGCAGGCAATGGAAAAACAGACTGGAAATGTTAAGGAAAATAGTTCTTTAAAATGTCATTTAAAACAATTAGCTAAGCAAGGTAGTTGTACTAATTCTGTGATATTAGGGCCCCAACTGTGTCTAGTTTCCAATCAGCGACAGACAAAACTATTGTACAGCATTTCCTCAGCCAAACACAGCAGAGGACCTCTACAGTGCACAGGCTTTCAGCTCCAGAGAAGCCATTTCCACACCCTCAGATACAGCAGAGACACAGCCCAGGGAACGTTCCTGACCTGGCGAAAGGCAATTAGTGGGAAGATCGCCTTTCCTCCAGGCCTCCCAGACCATTCTGGCAGAAGGAAGCTCTGTAGGACAGTTATTTTCTGGTGTTTTTCTGTATTTTCCTGTGTGTTTGTTAAATAAATAGTTTTTTTCCTTCACTTTCCTCCGAGGAAAATCATTTTTTTCCCCAAACCTGGCAAAGGAGGGGTGGCTGTAACCTGCTTTCCTTTGAGAAGACATTCCTTTTGGACGTTTCCCCTGAATTTGGCCCAAACTGGCACAGGACTTTACCTTCAGCACTCGTGGTTCCCATCACACGTGAACCTGTGCACCTCAGAGCGTTTTTAAAACACGTATTTCGTCACAACATTTCAGCATTTTGCAACAACACTTTAAACATTTTCTCTGATGCAAAATTTGAGGTTCTTAGTTGCTTCTGAACATCAAGGCCCACACAACTAAGCACACCAGCCACAAGACTGTGCTCTTCATCAACCTAGATTCAGAGCAATCACCGTCCTTTCTATTTCACCAGTACCGCACAGGTTTGTGTAACAGTCAAAACCAGCGAGAGTCAAAGTACGAGCACTACCAACCTCTGCCACCTCGTTGAAGGCTCTGTCCTTGAGCTGCTTAGAACTCTGCAATCCAGGTAAGTTGCACCTTGGAGCTGCTGTTTGCTCACTGTGCCTTTATTCCAGCACCCAAAGCTCCTCGCAGACGTGCTCGGACCAGGAGGTCACATGCAAATCCAGTGCACAGCCCAGAACTGCACCCAGGCTCACACACATTCAGAGGCAGCATTCTCACAACTGCCTTCCTTAACGAGGAGCCTGGGTTAGATGCTTAAATAAAACCTGGGAAATCTGTATTCCAGGCATGATTCCACCACAGGCTCCCTGTGTGACCTTCGGCAGGTCATTTAAGCTCTCAGTAAAAATAAGACTGATAACGCTTCTCCTATCTGCCTTGTCTATTTAGACCTTAAGCTCCTCAGACAGAGACTGTCTCTTACATGCACCGAGCCTGTAACAGTTGGGGCCTCTCATGATAATTATCTGCCTTACAGTAGTTAACAGCAACAATGCACGCAGCAGTGACTTGGACAGGGATGCACTACCCCAGAAACGCTGCAAAGGGAAACAAGTACAAAGCAGGAAGTTGTGAGTGAGCAGAACAGGGATAGTATCGAATGCAAACATATTTTTCAGCTCTGTGATCGAACTGGAAGGCAGGTTTTGGGCTGTAACGAAAGAAATTGTGTTACTACCTGCTTGCACAGCCTGACAGCACAGCCCCATGCCAAATGCATGAAAGCTTTCTCTTTCTATTATGCTTAGGGGCTGTGATGGAAACCCATTTTTTCTTCTTCTCATAAATAAAACCATAAATGATTAGCAGTCTGGAAAGGCAAAATCTTGCAGGAGGGGAGTTGCTCTCATGTTTTATCAATGAGGAAGCAGAGCACTGGGCATCATTATTTGTCTGTTTGCATTATCTTTTTAATGTTAACATTGAAGTCTTCTGGAGACTGTATTTAAAAACCTGGTGTCCAATGACTATTTGACTAGAGATGAAATGCACCTTGGAGAATAGCAGGTAATAGGAAGGCTTTGCTTCTGCCTGTGGGCTGAGAAATGTGTTGTAAAGTCAGTGCTGGGGGCTGCTGAAAAATTCTTTCCTGTTCCAAGTTCTCGGTGTTGTCTTGTCTCCTTTGACCTTTGCTCAACAGCAACCAACGGAGAGCTGGGGGCCACGGGAGCCCAAACTGCAGCACTTTCTGGCTAAGAATGACCACGAGATGCAGCTGCTCTGACGCATTTGGGGCTGTGAGTGCTGCCCCAACCACTCACAAGCTGCTTCCAGGTTACCATCCCAGTCCATCCACTGCGAGCTCGAGTGCTCAGGGATGCTCCGAATAAAAGGGAGGTGCAGAGGTAAAAACAGCTCTACTTTTATACCCCCTTCTTATGCTGTACAAAGCAGAGCCTGAAACCCTTAGGCCAGCTTTTGTTTTGTTGATTTTTTAACTTTATTTGATCGTTTTCATTCCTGCTCAGGGTTTTTTTATTAGACATTCAGGTCTTGTCAGTCCTGTTTCTCTGGAAGATTTTGTGGATGGGTAGAGAACTAATAGGTTTAGGATATCAGAGGAACCAATAAATTGCAAGAGCCCTAAAAAAATCACAAATAGATTTTTATCTAAAATGAGGCAGTTGCTTAAAGGGTACCACAAAGATGCATTTTACTAACGTAACAAATGTTCAGGCCAGCTTTTGCTTAGCAGGAGGTGCAGACTGCTTAGGAAATTTGCTTCACAGCCCACCCAAAAATGCTGAGGCAAGTGCGAAACCCATACACACATGCTTATGTGCACACACACACAGGGATTTTTAAGAAGGAGTAAGCAACTTTCCTGTGAATGCCTCTGCTCCTCTTACTGGTTTCTGACAGACTCTCCCTGATTTCACCAGGGCATTCTGTGCAAGAGCAGCTGATAATTATCCTCTATTGGGCATCAAAGCCAGAAATGATGGGTGAGATCACTTATGCCACATTCCCATTTTTCATACACATATATATGTTGCTTATGGCACAATTCAGTCCTTCTGTCACTGCTCTGCTACAGAAATACTGGCAATGGGGAACAATTATCTGCTTGTGCCCTTCTGTCCCTCCTGATGGAGATGGAAAAAACCATGGAAAAGAGTGAAAAGGATTTACCAAACTCTCTGAAGCAAATCTGCCACCTCTGAGCCTCCTGGAGCAGTTATTCCCACATGTGTAGTGTACAGATGAAGGAAATGATTTGATTCCAAAAATCAAAAACCTGATAAACTCTAAGGAAAAGTGAAAACATCAGAGCCCAGAACGTGGACCGTTAGCTAACTGTGAGTGACAAGATGATTTCATTCCTGTGTTTCTTCCTTGCCTTCTTCACGAAAGCCCATCTACAGACCCAATTCCTATCCAGGAGCAAGGGTGCAGGCTGGACTCCCACCTGACTCCACAGAGGAGCCAGCTGCTTATGGGGGAGCCAGATTCCTTATGGAATCTGTGATTAAAGATGCTGTACCCCAACTGCACTCGGGCAGGTGCTTATGTGCACAGAGAACTCATTAGTTGATAGTAAAACTGAAAGGGAAATCATTGGGATCTAAAGTGCAGGCCTAAAGATGAGCACAGTCCCCAGTGCGCTCCTGAATCAGGGCCAGGATAAGCAAAGAGCAGAGAAGAGGGAATTATTTCAGCTTTTTTCCCTTCTGGATGCTCCATATGCTCCAGCCAGCTGTTCTGGGTTTGTTCATACTCATTACAGTGGGTATGTGTGGCAGACTCTACCTCCCCTCAGAGTGACTCAATCATACAGGGTCTCAAATGGTTTGCTCGAGGCTTTAATGCAGGTTGTGTCCCCCCCAGAGCTCCACATCCCCCCATCTCTCCTCCTGTCTAAATCCAATGGCTCTACAAGTCCCACCTTGTTAGGTGTGGTTAAGGAAGGTTAGGTGACTGTTCTGTCTGTTCAGGCAGAGTTTCCTCCTTCACCCACTGCACACCTGCTATCTTATATACATTTCGGCTACCAGAGGGAACAAACGTCACTAAAACAACGAGCAAACTTGTTTTGGGGAAGTCACATTTATAGCTAAGAAGCTGTTCTGAGGAACAAATTCACAGGCTTGGAGCTTTCATGGCCCCAGAGCCTGACCTGCTCACCGATGCCCAGAAGCACTCCCAGGTAGTTCTGCCTCCACCACTCCAGCCATGTCACTGTCCCCTGTGAGTCCCCAGCTCCCCACAGGATCCCAGGGGGAGCAGAGGCTCGACCAACAACCCAGCATAAGCTTTCCACAGCACAGGGCCAAACCTGAGCTCTGGGCTGAGGAGGACCTTAGACATATAACAGAGTTTGGCACATCCCAGGATCAGACCCCTCATTTATTCCCCACATCCCCCCCAAGAAGAGGGCCCCTCTGCTAGGAAAAGTCTTTGAGGTTTAGTATTCTGTCATTTCTTCCAAAAACTGCCATGCCACTCGCCCACAGTGGGTCTGAAACACGATGACAGGAGAATTTGGCTGTTTTCCTGCTACTGTCCCAAACAATCATATCTCCAAAACACTTGCAGCCTTCTCGGAGCCTTTCTTTTCTTATTACTTCACCCATTCAAACACCAGAAATCCTTCCCCATCATTTTTTTCCAGTAGATTTCCCTTCCAGTGGCTCAGAGTGGGTCCTCCCACTGTTCCCCCACATGTTGTCTCTCAGCTTTAATCAAAGTCACTTCCTTATTTCCCATCTGATTACCCAAGTGCTGCCTGGCCCTCAGCCACCCTCAGAGCTGGCATAAGCAGGTGCAGCTCTGACAAAGTGACATCAATCTACGTGCACCCTGAATTGGAGTTGTCTTCCTGATGGAGACCTCTTGATCCCAAGCATTTCTGAAAGCACGGTCGCATGGTTTGCACATGTGACTGAAGCACAGGAGAGGAGGCAGTTCTTGCCTCTTTAACCTACGCCAAGGACCACCAAATGAAGAATCTGCCTCACTCTGTACACCTTCTCCCTCTCTTTGAAACGTAAATGCACTCCTTTCAGCTTGGGTGTTGGCTCAGAGGGATTGATGAGGCTGCTGAGAACTCCTGCGGTATCAGCAGAGCCTTCATTTACATTTCTCATAACCAAATCAGTCTCTGTGCTCTCCCTTGTTGTCCCATCACGAGGTTCTCCCACTTGAGTCCCTTCCCAGCCCAAAGGGTGCGGTGCTCCCTTCAGCTCCCGGCAAAGGCGTCGAGCACACAAGGAACGCCTGACTTCCCTGCACCACTATTGCCACAGCACTACGCAGGCAGTGGAGGCGCTCAGGCACGGCCGTCCCTCGCACCTACAGCTTGTACCTGGCAGGAGGCACCTGTGACTGCGCTGCTGCAGTAACTGTAACCCGACGAGAAGGGGAAATGAACTGATTCTCCTTTCTAGCCTGGTTCCCAGCTGACTGGAAGAAACTCCTGTCTGCAGATTCATCTTCTGGGAACTCCCAGAGTCCCAGAGCACACACAGATACAAACCAGAGCCTGGTTTTTAGAAGATATATTTGTGCCAGAAGCCTTGAAAGTATTTCTAAGCTACAAGCAACACTCTGCTGACTCACATTTCTACTGAAAGCCATTCAGTTTTCAGAAACATCAATGATATCTGCCCAGGGACCTTCAGCATTTTGAGTTATTAGGTTTGCTTTACTAGAGAAGCCAACACAAAATCCTGTGTTTTGGACACGAACAGGATTTGAGCAGTGGAACTCCTTGTTTCAGGGGGCTGGATGCTATAAATTCTTGTAAGCTGAAAGAGTAACTGAATGAATTCAAGGCAGAAAACCCCATCTAGAGCTACTGAATGTAGGAAATGACATTTGGCTAAGAAAGTCGTAAATTTCTGGAGATGGAGAGAGTATATTAAGAGGTGTCACTACATGCTTATCCTGTTCCTACATTCATCCTCAGGCATCCACTATTTACCACTGCAGGAGAAAGAACACTTGGCTGGATGGATGCTCCTATTTAGGCTAATGCAAGCAAAGCACCCTTGAATACACCTGTACACTTAAACTCACAAAACACAAACCCTCACAAGCCTGTCCACCATCACTGCATTGCAACAGGAGCTACAACGAAGAGCCACAGTGTCATGATGAATGATTTGCCTCTTGATTCACTTCAGGGAGAGCTCCTGTCTAGGGTTAGAGACCCGCATTTACCTCTATTACCTTAAACACCCAAGGGAGTACAGGAGAATAGTCATCCCAAGCTCATTTTACAACCACCAAGAGTGGAGAGCATGGCCAGAAGGCGAGTGGCCTCAGATGAGCTGATTTCTCTCTCTTCCTGAGAGCAGTGACTGTGATACCAGCACCAACACACACAGCTGCACTCTCAGTTTAGCTGCATTCCTCAGCTTGGACAGGATTGATGCCTTAGGTTTTAACTTTTATGTTTTTCAAATCCTATATTGCCTAGTGTGTAACTCTGAAGTTTCTTGTGGCTTGTTAGCTGCTGTTCTCTCATGCCAGAGAGACATAACAAAGCCTCTCTGAGCTTGTTATTCGAGGACACTCAGATCGTCCTAGGCCCAAAAGGTGTAAACTAAGGCCTCTAGAGAGGTGGAGAAATTGAAGAAATTACATCATTAGCTAAAGTTTTAATTGGCAAATTTATGCTGATATGCAAATGGACCAAACCTATAAAAGTGTGAAAAACTCGTGACCTGTCGTCCATCTTGGGGTCCATCTTGGAAGCAGCCTCTGGCTCCCCAGGGTGTGCCTTTGAAGGCCTTTCAAACCTACCTTTATTCCCTTACCCCTGTCTAGTCTCTATTTCTAGGTAGCCACTCAGGCATCAGGATGAATCCAAACTTCAGTAATATACACAGAGAACAGAACCTGCACCTCACTGCCCTGTACGAAGTCATGCACTGCTGGAGGCTCAGTCTTCCATCAAAGTTGTTTTTGAGGAATTACAGGACAGCATCTCTGTGAACAGCCTGAGAAGGGCTGTTCTCAAACACTCCTGTGTCTTGGGCCACTGCAGGCAAGTTACCTGATCAGAATCACCCCTGCTTTTGGCCAAAGGAAAAGCAAACAACACCAGAGTCCCACTGTGCTTCTAGGGAGAAGGATGTGCAAAGAAGGCCTCCCAAGGTCATGGCTGAGAAAGCACATCCACAGCTGCACCAGCAGCTGTCAGGCTCTGCCGAGATGCCTTTGCTCAGGAGGTCTCTGGGAAATAGAGGACATCACTGAGCACAGGGACTAAGTATGGACAGCATGTTTCAGGCTCCTATGACCTGGGCACAGAGAATAAAGCCCACCTGCTCGTTCCCTGCACACAGAGCTCTGCACCACCCCTTCAGATTTAGGCAATTCAGCCTCATGCTGGAAAAACAAAGGGAGGTGCTAAAGGCCAGAGCTTCTCCTTTTTTCCTTGACAGCTCTGAAACACCAAATATACCACAGCATCTGGCTAAGCAGCCTGGCGCATGCTGTCGTTCCCTTGCCAGGGAGACTGACTGACAGATTAGATCAGACACACAGATAATGGGCTGGGACATCTTGAAGCCCCATCTCAAGCCGATTCCTGTTTGCAGCATTAATCTCCAGTGACAGAGGGCCCCCCAACATGCTGAAACCAGCTGTGCAGCACTGTAAGTAGGACATCATGTCATACATGCTAAGGGGAGCATGAGGGACTTCTGAAGTGCCTTGGTGCATGCTAGCACAGAACATCCCAGTAAGAAACTCTGCCACTGATACGAGGAAAGGCTGAAATGGCTGTTGTGAACAGTGAAGTGGAACAGAGAAGTCCCAGGATACAGACAGGAGGGTTGAAGTCTCCCTAAAGACAGCCTGTATGTAACCCATCGCTAAGCTTCCTATCAGTAGATGTACAAAGCGCTTTCCTGTCACTGGGAGATCTCCGATATCTCTAAAATGAATACCAGAGAGCAGCCCCAAAATTAAACCCTGATCAGAGAGGGTCGTCTCCCACACCGCCCGCGTTGCACGCGCAGCGATCCATCAGCCCTGTCGCTCACGGGCTGGCTGCAGCCACAGCCTCTCCCTCTCCCCTCCACGTTCCAGGTGACCTCTGCCTGATCTCCACTTCAAATGCTCCGTCTCTAGCCCCTCTGTCTTCCCTGGCGGCACATCCACCCTCTACTTCTGCCACAGAGCTATGAATCATGATAGAATAATAAGCTCGTTTATGAGCTGCACACAAGCCCAAAGGACCAAAGAGCAGAATAAATCGCTACAAAGCCCTCTAAGCCGATTTATTCATTCAACAGTTTCTTGCTTTGACTCCAGCCTCCTCTAACCGGTGTCCAAACATTGCGGTAGTACAACAGGAAAACCAGCAACCTTCTTTCAAGAGGATCATTACTTTTGTCTTTTCGAGATCAAGAGATGAACTGACTTGTACAGGATTTGAAGGCCAGCATGCCAGCTGAACGCATCACTGCTCTGGCTGACTCCCAGGCTTACAGTGAGGCCTGCAGCCGTGGGTAATATGTAAATGAACTGCTAACACAGGCTTACAGCACACAGCCTGGCCAGGGAAAGATACTGCCTCAACTCCAGGGCCCTACTGTCCTCAGGATAGCGGATGAGGATTTAATCATGGGCTTCTCTTGGGGCTGAAAAACTTCCAAAGTTGAACACAGCTGCTTGCTGACTGGTGGTACAATACAGTGTCAATATAGGGGACTTCACCCTTCTTTCACACCAAGGATCACAACAGTCAGCAGACACCAGTCCCCCCAGGTAGAGCTGCATCCATATGATAGCTGAGAACCACTGACCATATGTCACAAGTAGGAAACAGAGGCAAGGCAGGTTGAACACACCGATCCAAGTTTGTCTTTCTAGGCAGGTACAGAGCTGGGATAGACATCTTCAGATTCCTCCTTCCTGTCCTTCACCATCTTAGCTCCCCGTTCACCTTTCCCCCAAACCTTCATGCCAGTAGCTCAAGTCAGCTTGTCATTTTTCGCCAGGCCTGTCTGTTCTTCAGGCTTACCCATTCCTGGGCCTTCTCACCCCGGCCCCCCCAGGATGCTGGCGGAAAAGCTGTACTTCTGTAGCTTTTTCAACTTTGTCACAGCTCAGGTGCAGAGAATAAGCAGATCGCGTGGTCACACACGATTTCCCAAAATCCAGGTAAGTATCCAAGCCTGGAGTTGCTCCTTCTCAACCTCACCACAGAAAGTGTGATCTACTATGACACACAGGACCCAGCAACTGGAGATCCCAGACCTGTTTCTCTATCTGCCCTTGAATTACCTGAATGGCTCAGGTAAAAAAGTGTTCTCACCTGTAAGAAATGCTTGCAATTACTCTGTAAACACCCATTTTTTTTTTTTAGGAGGGTGAGAAAAACTGCAATGACTCAATAATTCAGCCCAGTGGAAAATTCATCTGGGATACAGGAGAGGGTCAGGGTCCCATGGCAGACTCCACTGCTGCTCCCTAAGCCTGTGACTGCCAGGTGCTGCACGAATGCAGAATATTGCTCTCTTATAGATGATTTGGACAGGAACTATGAAGGGTGAAGCAGCAGGGCACAGCTGTAAGAAGTAAGCACAAGATGGCATCTATTAGCAAGCATCCAATTTAGTGACTACCCATAAACCAGGCAGTATGAATAAGAGACATTAATGGATCTCTCACAGGCTTTTGCTATTACTTTTTCGCATGAGCATCACAGCAAAAAGGAAGTCTTAAGAGTAAGTTGAGTCCCTTGATTCATTACTCCCCCTGAAGTCCTAAGAGCCCCACAGCGAGACAGAAAGCACCAAAACAAACTGCAAGCAGCTTTTCCCTGATCCGTAGGAGTTTTACCTTTTGGGAGGTAGTTGGCCATTTTTACGGGTGTCCCCCCTGCCAAATCCACAAGACTTTTCTGAAATCCCTCTGCAGAACAGTTGGCTTTCCAACTATGTTGCCTTTATGCTGAGAGTATCCCTAATTTATCTCCGTGGGGATCAGAGGAGGCAAGAGAAAGGAATCCAGTTCTTGTTCAGATGAATCCCCCTTTGCTTTCAAAAGAGCCTGGAATCTCTCAGTTGGCATTTTCGTCCATGACTGAACACTGGTGGAAGGTGTAACACGTGGCTTAAAGGAACAGCTCACTGTCAACACATAAACAACTGCCAGGCTCATATTGCCTCTGCTTTCCAGGAGGACTCTGGGCTTTGAAAGGCTTTTACAACTTTCTGTCCTCTACATAATTAAAGAGTCATTATTTTTGCAATGCGGGGTGGAATCACATTCAACATCCTGTCGACAGCAAGAAGCTAAAGCAGGGGAGAGAGAGGCACATTTTGCAACTAGAGGATAAATAGCCTTCAAAAAATTGCGGAGGAGGAACAGAAATTGCAAGGAAAGGAGAGGCTGGAAGCAAGAGGAGGGGCTGTTCAATTCCTGTAGGGGTGTAAATTTTGGCAAAGTACTTGCTTCGAGATCAGGGTTGAGGTCCATTTAGCAGAGCAGTGGGGGAGAATCTGAAAACCAAATTAGTAAAGACAATGAATTCTTCCCTGTGCGCTCAGTGCAGGCTCAACTCAGCACCCACTGCAGCTGCTGCAAATCTTCCAAATGACTGCACTGACCCTCACAGCCTGCCAGCAAGGCCTGGGCTAGGAACCACTAGCAGGACCTGTCCAGGGCCCAACCAAACCTGGAGTCTCTGAAGGTATCCCACATGCACAGGAATCTCTTCAGCTCTGTGGGGAACAGGCCAAAGCCTTCTGCTGGAGTGCAGGCAAAGCTGCTGATCAAGACAGGAAACTGAAAAAAGCAGGCTGACCTCTCTGACCACCTGACTGGCCATTGTCCTTAGGAGGGACAACGCTATATCCTTCTCACAAAGGCGAAGAGCAACTTGCTCGGCAGTTCAGGGAGCAGCAGTGGAGGCTGTTATGGCACAACACAAGCCACAGCTCACGTCTGCCCCATGCTGCCACCCAGCCAGGCACACGTTATCCCAGCACTGTGCTAATGTAGGCTCAACAACGCCTGAATTGCCCACAGAACAGGCAGAACCCACTTGTGCTGCCTGTGAGAGCTCCTGCAGCAGTGCCACTACTTGCATGTGAAACAGCCAATTTAAATTTGGCCCTTGCCTGTTTTCAAGAACAGCAGCCTCAGAGTGATCACACTGTACATACAAAAATCTTTTTTTTTTTTCCTCTTTTTTTTAAAGCAGCTCTGGCACTGATTTCAAAGGCATGCAGGCTTTCAAGAATCCCTTGGATTCAAGAACCAAGAACCTGAATGTTTTGGGACACTTATTAAGAGCCCACAAAATGCTTTTGAACGAGCGACTTTGCTCCTTGAAGGCATTTTGTTACTGCAGATCCTACAGCTGGATGGCTTCAAACTGGTTCCATAACACAGAGATTGATCCAACACCTCACTGTATTCAGTTTAGACATTTTTTCCTCATTTTCACAGGCAAAAGGACCACTTAAATTTGACTTTGCATCAATAAATTGCCCGAGATAATAGGATAGATGAAAAGAAGAGCTGACTAGCAGGAAAATATAATAAAAAGGTGCTTGACTGTGTGAGTCAGTTCTGGCCTGTGTGTCAGCGGCACAATTAGTCCTCCCCTTGCAGGCCACAGGGTTTGGTGTTGTATTTGACAGACAAATCAATCCTCCCTTTCTTCTAAGCACTGTCTAATGAATAAATCAACAAGGTCACTGGTGCTGCTGCTTTGCCCTTTCCCTGCCAGGCGGCTGGAGCTGGACCTGCTGCCTGGCTCCATCTGCTATGCTTCCAACAGGATCCAAGCATCCCGGGGAGCAAGATGGAGCAGTTAAAACACATAACCGGGCAGCAAAAGTCCCTGGGTTCACTCCTGACTAGTGTGTTGTCTTGGACAAGTCACACCAACCCTTAGGCCAAACAATGCATTCACTCAACAGACCTTGTCTGGTGAGCCAGCCAGAGGAAGAGGGGGAAATCAAGGAACAGTGCGGAAGGGAAGAAGTACCAAAGGACTTGATGTTACCGGTTTGTGTGGGAGCTGCCACGCAGCAGTCAAGGGGGCAGGAGGACATGCTGCAACCCAGCCCACCTCAGCCCAGCCCCCTCCTGCCTGGCACAGTCCCCAGCACAGCAGGCCCAGGGCTTTGCTGGAGAGCCCTCAGTGGTTACGCCGTGCTCTATAAACGAATTGCTGAGGTGAACTGGTCTTGTGCGTGCAAAGGGGCCCCGAGCTAGTCGATGCAGTAATAACAACAACAGCAGTCATTGACTCAGCACCAAGTATGTATCAAGTGCTTGCAAAACACACTGGCAGATGAGGCTCACGTCCCAGAGCGCTCACTCTGAATGGAGAAGAGGGAGAGATGGGAAAACACACACCAGGGGACGGATGAGAATGGCAGCATGTCTGAGGCCTGCAAGTGAAGCTTCTGGCAGATCTGTTACAAGCCTGCCACCCAGCCCTACCCAGCTGTGCTCGCTATTTTTGTTTTACCCAGGGCTGTTCCCATGATGGATTTGCCTCAGAACTCCATACAAGGCCACCATCCCTTCCACTGCTCCCCCAAGTAAAGTATTTCCCACCTCTCCTCTAGCTCCTTCACTCACACAGCTGCCTCCATTTAGCACTCCTGAAATTCCAGCAGACCAATGAATAACACAGGACCAAAATGTTTTTGGGGGCCCACAGAAAGTGCTTCCTTCAACCTGAGCCAAAGCCTGGGGTAAGAGGTGAACATGATTTCTGTGGCAGCCACAGGAGTGGTTGGGAAAAGGGATGCAAAGGAAGAGCCAGCTGAGAAGGCAAGTGCTGAAGGGGAAAGGGGTGACACAAAGCTCACTATGCCTGAAGTCAAGCGAGGAGAGTGTCACGCTTCTGACCTTGTGGAGAGGATTCCCTGAGAGAAGAGCACATATCCCCTGCCAGGCCGTGGGCAGCAGTCAGTCAGACATAGGAGAAGCATGACCGAGCTGGAAAATGGCCGAGGGCTCCACGTGACAAGACTCCCACCCTTGAAGGGAGGCATTTTCTCATTCATACCCTTTCTCTCATTGTCCTTGACACTGCCAGTCAGTCCCCGGCCCCATGCTGCCCAACACTGGCTGTCCTCCTTCCCAACCTGCTTCCACCCTCCCTTTTCCTTGCCAAGCTGACAGGCTGCTTCCAGCACCCAGGGAGCTTTTCCTCTTTCCTAGGCGGTAAAGTTCCTGGAGAAAGGCCCTGCCTTCCTTCTGTTAGCTCTGAGAGCCTGTGATGCCATGGGAGCCAGTGGCTGCTCCATCCCTAGTTATCACCCACACATCCATATGATTTGTGGATGTGCTGGCACACAAACACTTAGGAGAGCTGTAGGAAACTCGTGCAGGGATAACCCAGCAGCCTGGCACAGCAGGAGAGCCCTGAATACAAACAGCTGTGAGGAAAAAAACCAGAAAGTAGAACAGAAGGGAGAGCAGAGCAGGAGGAAGAGACAATGTGGACTTGCAGGAGGAACACGGGAGTCAAGCAGTGCACCTCAGTGCAGGGCAAAGGATGCAGCCGGAGAAAAGCCAAAGGCTGATGAACTCTTTGGGGAAATGATCTCTAAATCAGTCCCTTTTCCTTGATATTAAAATGAGAATGAGTTACCAACCACTAACTTTGCCTCCTAGAATGGGCCAGGAAACCCTGGTCCTGAGAGAACATTGTGGCCTGGAAAAGTGTTTGTGTCTTCACCATATCAACTTGCCCACCAAAGGGAAAGGAGATACCCCTAGGAAAAACACCAGAACAAACCCTCTGCCTTAACTGGGCTAGCCAGAGCAAATCTCTAATATTCTCCCTGAGGCACTCATTGAAAGTTCCATTTAGATAAGAAGCAAGAAGAGGAACGCTGCAATGCCTTCTTTGTCAGGCAACACACTGAAACCACTTCTGCTTGAGCCCAAAAGCTCTCTGAACAGCTGAATGCCCTCACTGGCTGTTAGCCACAACATCAAGGAAAGGCCCTGCCAGCTGCAGAAGAGAGAATGCCCATACAGTAATGAAAGATGACTAACTGTTAGGCCATTGGTACAGATATTAATTACAAATACAGCTTTCTGCCATGCAGGCATTCTAGTAATCATGTAAACAACAAGTTAAACTGCCTCTTTCCATCAAATTGATGGAATAAGAAGGCGGCAGTCCTCTGGGCTAGTATGAATCACCAAAATGCAGCCACCCCCAGGGTGGGATGCAACTGTGTGCAGTGACAGCACCTAATCTATAAAGGCAGAAACAAGCATGACTGTACCAGCCAAAACAGGAGACAGAAGTGAAACAAGGCAGAGAGTGCCAAAATTCCCCCCTGCCACAACTTTCCTAAAATTTGAGGAGAGAAACCAAAAGCAGGTCTCTTGTTACTAACGCTGCCTCTGGCCTTAATGCACAGTGACCCTCATTAGTGACTCTGAGGGCTAAAGGCACCTCAGAGGCTCACACCCCATCACCAACCATTTGCACCTTCCTCACTGGCATAGGTGTGGCAGGGGTTGAGGATGTTGTAAGGACAGAGCAAAGCATCAGAAGATGAAGAGCCTGATGGACTTGGCATGAGGCATTGCTCCGCACACTGCAACTTGTAGCATCCCTTCCCACACACATCCCTCCCACGCCTCAGAAAACAAGAGCACTGTGGGAGGAGAGATGTCTGGCTGCTACTGGCTTGGCTTGGCCTCCCTTCACTGCCTCCCTGCTCACCCCAGCACGGAGGAGTCACCTGTATGTCGACTTCAGGATGCCAAGGTGCACAAAAGCTGCTGCCTTCTTTCCTGTTGATCCGTTTGACCACGGAACACCTCCCCCTCCCTTCTCCCCTCCACTGTCTTTTATAGCAGTCTGGGTGTACAGGTACTCAGTAGATGCTGAGCTGTAAATCCAGCTCCAAGACAATAAATTCAGCTTGCTGAAAACACACATTCATTGTCAGTGAGCACAGGAACCCAGGGTTTTGCAGACAGCAAGGCTATTAAATGCTGCTGTCAGAACAGGTTTATTTGACTGCATCAGCTTTTGTAGATATAAGCAAAATGGAATTTAGTCCTGCTTGGGATCACCCTCAGCACTGCAGTCAGGGAGTACAGGCAGTGGCCACTGCCTGCTAGTTCACAGTTGCCTGCTCAGGGGCAGAACACACAGCACAGTCATCAAGCCATCAACAGAAGGGCAAAACCAGGCCCCAGGTCCATGAGCAAGACTAAACTTTACAGGTTTTTTTTTGCCCATATCTAATTTGAGAGACAGAACTACTCCAAGTTTAAGCTCTAAAAGGAATGCCAGGAAACAGCAAGGTCCTGCTTTTCCATAAATACAGACAAGCCTGGAAGCAGAGGTGTGGACAACAACCTCCCCAACAGGATATAGTCCCACAGCACCTGAATCAGGCAGTTAAAAACAGGTCTATTATTAAATCACCAGGCAAAAGTAAGATAACAAACCAGGTCTGAGGTCAGTCCAGGAAAGCCAAACAATCCTCAGTTCAGGAAAGAGCTGGAAGCAGGTACACTGAAACTCAGGAAAGGGCTGAGGGCCAGGCCTTAAATGGTGCTCCAGGGCTGATGGGTAGAGAGGTTGATGGAGGGCCCAGGTGAGGGTGATCAGGGCAATTAACGCCTGTTAGTGCACTCACTGCCCTGACAGGGAAACACTGTGTTCTAGGGGACAGCTCTGCTGCCCTGCTCCTGAGGAAGAGTTTTCTGAAGGGAACAGCGCTGCGTGAACTTGTTTCCTCCTTCCAGAGCTGCTGTCAAAGACTATTGAGCTGAAGATGATGAGGAAGCTGCAAGAGAAGGCAGACTTTGAAGGAGGAAGGGAAAATGAGAGAAGGGAAGAAAGAGGAAACTAAGAGATAGAGAAGGCAGAGGACAATTTATAATCACTGGACAGAGGCAGGAAATCCTCTCTGCTCACACGGAATACAGTCACTCGCACCAGTGCCTTCCTCCAAGCCCCACTGAGCTCCCCAGCCAGCACTGCCGTGCCACAAAAGCAACTTTCCTCTCCAGTGCAGACAGGACAGGCAGGCACCTGTGACACACAGCACCTCTGTGACCCACTGATCCCATTTCCTGCTTCAGTACTGGGATTAAGAGAAGGGACAACTTTCAGCAGGCAGCATAGTGGGAGGATCTATCTTGGGACCACAGAGGCAACATCTCCTCTGCTGAGAATCCCAGGAAGAAATTTTGCTGCAGGACACTTAGAGAGGTGACCCAGATCCCACAAGGATGCTGAGCAGATGCTCTGTTACAGTGACCAGCTCTTGCTGCAGAGAGCTGAAGTTTAGTCCTAGCAACTTCCAGGGGAATTTGAAGGAGATTTTCTTGTTTCACACAGCTTACTTCACTAAACTGGAAATAAATTGGCCCTTGTTTTCCTGGAGCATTCAAAACAAAGCCAAATTCCCCAAGTGCCCAATGGCCATCGCTTCACCTGCTGATCCCCCTGCTTAGAGTGCAGTTTGGGTTCTCTCTGGAAAAAGGATTTACTTTGCAGAAGCAGCCCGGGATCAGTTTCTATCCCAGTGGAAGCCCTACAAAGCCACATCGCTCCTTAGTTACACAGTTAGCCAGCCCCACGAGACTCACTGCCAGGTCCTCCCAAGCTATAAAAGCCAAGAAGTTATATCAGAGATCTGAGTGTAAGAGGACAATGTAAGAGAGCAGCATGAACCACTGGACTGAAACGAGTGAGAGGTGAATCAGGCTCTGCATATGGAGGCATCACAGCTTTTTAGGGTCTCTACAAAGCAACAGAGCTACAGGCAATAGAGCTGAGCCCACAGGTGGGGGGCACAAGGAAGAAAACAGAGTCAGAGCAAACACTAAGCGACATGGACAACCCTTTTTACTTCAGCCAGGTGCCCACTAGATAGCTCCCTGGCCAAACAGGGCACATCCAGCAAAATTCCTCATTTCTGCTTTTATGAAATTTCCAAAGTTGCTAGGGGAGGATTTCTAAATTCCACTTTAAATTAATGTGAATCAAGTATTGAAAACCCTATGGTAACTTGGCAAATCTCTGCTTTGATATAGAGTCTCCCTGTAATTAATATCAGATTGTGGAGCTCTGGGATGTGCTGCAAGGAGGTCACTGGAGCGTCTCTGGCATTTTCCTGAAGGCCTAAATTCAGGCTGAACAATAAGGAAATCGCATGGGGCAAGCACAGCAGTTTTGTGGTTTCAAAAGGACACAGCCCCCCTCCATATCAGCTTACACAAGGAGGGTTCAGCCAATGCTCCTCATGCCCCTGGCAGCCTAGGAATTATTTTGGAATCATATTAGCAGGCCCACTGTCAGAAGTCTGGAACTCATTTTGCAGCATTCAACACCTCACTTAGGAAACCTCACAAGGTGTACCAATCAAAAAGTTGAAGGTTGTGGAGGAAGACAGCCTCAGTGCATGCTCCTGCTGCAGCAGCTCTATTATTAGCACAGGCCAAGAGCCCAGCCGCTCCTCCCCAGCAGAACTGGCTGCATTTCTGTGTCTCCACACACAGTTATCACAGCATTTAAATGCCCCCATTGACTTGTCAAAACGGCACTGCCAGGGCACAGCGACCCCAGGTCTCTACACCCAGGGCATGTCCCCACAGCAGAGCAGCACTCTGAGCTGCCCTCAGTGCCCCGCCAGCCACCAGCACTGCCAGCCCAAGGGTCCTGCAGAGAGCAAGGTTCCCCCCCAAATCTGCACTTTGGCCACCCAGTGCAAGCCCACCCCAGAAGTACCATGGCACAGCGAGGCAGGGATATCCCCAAGGCACGAGCCTTTCCTATGGGAAATGGTGTGAGCACAGAACGCTAAGCAAGGCACGAGGTGTGTTGTGTAACTGCAGGTTACACTCACCCTAAACAATGGTTGCCTTAAATCAACAGAAAATAAGACGCTGAGAAGCAGACAGCTAAACAATGAGAAGTGGATGAGGAGAGACCAGGAAGGAGCTACTTCGAGCTTCTAAATAAATCTGACAGGGAATATTCATCTTAAATCAGGGTTGCCACAAGCTGGTTGGAAATCTGCCTGGCCAATTTTCCTGTCATCTTGCCAGTTGCTGGGGAGACAGATGAATTTGCCAAGAGTGAGTTTTTTTTAATATCCAAGAACAGGATTTGCTGCACAAGCCCAGACACACTGTACATGCCCAACTGCACTGACTACCTTGGTTCTGCTCATCTTAAACTGCTCTCCCAGCAGAACCACACAGGTGTTACATCAATTCCCAAGATAGGTCCAAACTTATTTAAGTGGAGTCGGGAGAGCTGTGCAACTAAAGCCTGGACACAGTGCACACTGCACTCCCTCTGACCCAGGATTTAGCATAAAATCACCCGTTGTCACCACAGACAGCTCTCAGCCCCAGTCTGGACACATTTTTGTTGTGGGTGTGAGCAGAGATGAGATGCCATATAGTGCTTCCTCTCCGCAGTCCAAATCGCTCCCATCTTGGTAGCCTTCCAAAGCCTTTTCATAGTTTCCTTTCAAGAGACACATTGTCCCACAATTGGCCACAGAGCTCCCACAGCATCTCAGCACAGAGAACTATGTAAAAACCCTGAATACACAATACAGCAAGAGAGACCAAACACGAAAGACTCAGGACTGCAGGTGCCATTTCCAGGATGGACACTTTGAGCACAGACAGCTTGACCCAGCCTAGGTACCTCCCAGGCCAAGTAGACGATGTCTCCCCTCAAAGAACTTTTAACACATGTCAATTAAATTTTGGCAATCATATGCATAACCTTGTGAAACTAAGGCAGTGGGTGCTTTAAGCCAAGAGAATGGGGCTACCAGCACTTAGAGCTGACCTCAGCCAGCTAATCTGGGAAGAAAATTATTTTAACTGGTCAGAAACTGATCTTTTTCAGGCAGGAATGAGATTTTTCCAAGGCATTCCACTCCAGCTTTATTTAGCCACTGGGAAGCCAACATTACAAGCCAGCTTCAGTAGGAACAAATCCAGATAACCTTAACATATCCAGAAATCCAAGCCCTCCCCAAAAACATGCACAGCTCACAGAAAACAAGGGTTAAGAAGAAAACAGCAATTTTCTGTGTGGCATTCACATAGTTGGATTCTAGCCTGGAAATACAGGAATATAGAAAAACACTTGTAAAAATACAAACACGATGTGCTCAAATCATGCTTCCATTGACTTTGAACAGCGTTATGCCTGGAGTGAAATGGCTCTGTTGGGCTTAAGCTTGTCCTCAGAAATGCATTCTGAGTTCTCAGCAATGCCATGGGAACCACATGGGCATCTCCAAGGGAAGAATTTGGCCAACTCCATTTAACTATTTAAAATTCCAGGGTTATTTGCAGAATACAGGCCAGAGTCCCATAAAAACAAAACAATTTGAAGAGAAAGATATTCCAGAATGACTGTGAAATGGCAAACTGCACCCTCTTCTCTCATCAAAAGGCATCCGTTTACAAAGTGATCAGCGCGGGTATTGATTCAGGCGAGGAAGAGGCAATATTTACCTAAGCACCTGCACTTATGATGTGTTAGACCCACCAAACAGCCTGCAAGCCCAGCGATCATTTACCATGGGAGAGGAGTCTCTATCATTTCAGCCTTAAAAGAGCCGTGAAGCAGCAGATAGCGTACTCCAAAGTGTGCATTTTGGCAGCATGGGAATAAGTCATTCTGTGCTAGAGCCAGAGCCTTCTGGTTTGGGTCACGTGGACTCAAATGAGCTGCTTAAATCCATTCTCACGTCTTCTTCTCCCTCTTGTCACTGTAGTCCTCTCTTAAAAATCCCTGTGCCTGGGACTTGAGCAGGAATTTCTCTCCCAACTTTCTCATAAGGAATAAAAAGCAAGCACAGAGCTCAGCAGAGAAAGCACAAGAACCGTATCTGCCTCTTCCCACACTCTTGTCATGTTTCTCCCACAGTCCCCACCTGCTGAAGACAGCCTGGGTGTTGTGAACAGCAGAGGAGAACGAGTCGGGGTTTAAGCTCATCCTGGAAAGTCCCCAGCCCTCCACTCATGTGCTTCTCAGTTCAATCCATCCCTGCTAACTAAATCCCCCTATTCCCACATCCCAACCCTACAACCAGTTGTTTAGCAGCTACCTCCGGGCATAAAAGTCGAGGAGATGTAAGGAATGCCACTGGGGCTCTCAGCAGAGAAATCTGCAATATCAGGAATCAGTTTAAAAGGCCTGAATCACCTCCCAAAGCAGATATTGATGTGTCCAGAACACAGTTTCCTGGGCTGTCTTTAATAGCATTTTCCAGAATAACATCACTGCTCTCGTGTATCCTCATCAGCTCCAGCATTCTGCACTCCCTGTAAACGTAAGGAGGGGTGTTGGACTTCAAATACCATTAGCACAGAACAGGGCTCACTTGGAAACGGGGACCTATTTTTTTGGAAATGCTTTTGTGGTGAATGGCATCTCCTCACCACTGAGAAAGCAAATGTAAACCCCAAAGATTCTCAGTGTAAGGCAAGCAGGTTCCAAAAAGCACACACTGCCCAGTGATGATTATTAGGGCATTTTATGTGCCACTAGGTAATGTTGGGAGGTTGGTACCAGAAAATGCACACAGGCAATCCACTACCATCACCTCCAGCCCCTGTGTTGGCAAGGGATGAAACCCAGAAAAGAAGATAACAAAAGCAGATTTAAAATGTTCTCCTATTAGTTCCTTTTTGTCGGTGATCGGAGCAGAAAGGACCTCATCCTGAGAGACAAGCAGCATGCTTTCCTGCTCTGCTCACAGAGAACCCTTCAGATTCAGTCCCACCTCAGTTTTGTCACCATATCAGGACTCACACAGACACATTATAGGACATCCCTAATTTACCACTATCCTCTGACAGAGCTGGCTCCATGACATACAGCACACCCCAGCAGAAGAGGACAGAACCAGGCCACAGCTTGCACTCCTTGACAGGCAGAGAGCGCATTTTGAGGCCCCCCAAAAGAGTCTTAGAGTTCATCCCCCTCTCTCAGCACAAGCATAAGCCCTTTTCAGGGAAAAGACTGGGTGTTTCTTTCCTGCCAGCCCTTAGCTGAAATGACCAGGCCCCATCAGCCAGTGGGACAGCTGGGTCACATACAGTGGCACAGAACTGGCACCGTAACAATAAAGACTGAGTCATTTCAGTGCCATTTGGTAGCAGGGATGTCTGGGATCACAGCGCGGCTCTGGCGGAGCGGAGTGCCCGTGGCTCCCAGGCACAATTTGTAGCAGCAGTGCAATCCCCATCACGACAGGCTTCGTACAGGTGCAGCTGGTAGCACCCTCAGCAGGTACAGCCAGGAGACACTTCTCATTCCCAGGCCATTTCAACACACTCTTGAACAACTGTTTCATAATTTCATGTGTTCCCAGAGCTGAAGAGTTTTGAATCATCTCTGAAAAACCTCTTCAGCTGCTTGTGAGTTACAGAACGGTGAAAAGCACACTTTGGGGGGAAAAAAACCCCCAACAAATCTCAAAAGCTTTCCAGCCAGAAAGCATGGCTGGTGCTTGAGACCTGACACATGGCACCTCAATGAGGAGCCTCTGCTTTCCTAAATTGGAAAGAGTTGGGCTTTGATTTAACAAAGTTAAGCGTGTATGAAAATTGCATACTTAGCATGCAGTGTAGTAGAAGCCTTTGTGCAGTCTTAACTCTGCATTAGCATATTCTAAGCCATTTAATTAAGTGTTGCAAATTGTTTTTCTGTTAATTATTTCAGTATTGGACATTATTATTTTCCCTTTTGGAAGACAGAATCTATTTCATGAGGGTTAATAATCCTGCTACTCTCCTTTCCTTAACTGTTCATTGCTGCTGATAAGATTCCATGTGCTTTTGTCAGACTGTAGGCTTCTAGCTCATTTATAATTGGATACATCCTGTACCGAGTATCTCTAGAAGTGCTGATATGATATCCCAGATGGTAATATTCCCTCTTTTCTCTGTGTGTAATTTCACAAAAAGGCCCACTGACAGCTAGTGTTTAAAGGAAATTCGTGTAAGCAGACATGGTAGGTGATCTGATCTGCTTTATATTAGGGATGGGTAAATCCATTCTGATGAAAAAGAAGCAAAGAAGAGTGAATCAGAGCCAGGGAGCGGCATCTGGGAGTCCTGGGCTTTATTCCCAGCACTGCCACTGATCTGTTAGAGAACCATTAAACTGCTCCACCTCAGACTTCCTCATCTAAAATGGACTTATTATTGACTGTACCTACCCGATAGGTGTCTAGTGGGGATTAACTAATATTTGGAAACACTTTGAGATCCTCTGAGGGAAGGTACAATATAAATGCAAAGCAGTTGCACTGCTACTCTATTAACTGTTGACAGCCTGCTCTGCTCCTCTTGAACTGCCTGCCCACAGACCTGAACCAACAATGAATGCAAAGAATTAAGATGAGGAACAGTCCCAGTCAAAAAGTCATCCAGAGGGGAGTCCCCATGACTTTTCCAAGGAGTGTGTCTCCCATCTTCCTCGCTATTAGTACACAAAAGCAAACCTCTTCATGCAATAAAGGGCTGCTCAGCAAAGCATAAAGAGCTGAAGGCATTATCAGGACTAAACACACATTAAATTCTTCTCCCATAACTTATTCAAACATTTTACATCTGCAAAGCTGAGCTGGGAATCTCAGAAGAAGGATCTCACCCTCTGTCCCATGGTACTCTCATCTACATCTTCTCACAAAAATTTATTTGTGACCTTTTAGCTGGTTTCATTCCTGCAACCTGAGACCATTCTAATCCTTTGCAGGAAAAAAAGAACAAAAACCCAGTGAGGACAATATTTCTCAACCTTCAGACAGCAACTGGTCCCTTCCTTCTGCAAAATCATCCACCTACCATGTACAAGAGCAACAAAGCATAGGACAGTAAGGCAATAATTTTTCAAAAGGCCTATAGGCTGGCCCTGCCCTGAGAAAGAATAACAGACATTGGACTAGAAGAACTAATGTATTTTAACCTCAAAGCATCACATAAACATTAACCTCATCAGCCTGATCTCTAGGATGTGATATTATTCTTTCCATTCTGTAAAACAGTCTGAAATATTGAGGAGTACCTTGCTCTGAAATCCACTCCAAGCAGCCTAAAATGGTACTGCCCCTCTTCAGCCTCCTTTCCTCTCTCTTCACCCAAAGGTGTTTATCTTTCTCTTAAACTCACACACGTCCTAAAGTAAATTAGAAGGCCAGGGCACCAGGCAGGGTCAAAGGCTAGCACATGAATTTACTGTGCTGTCTTCACTCTCCCAGAAGCCTTTCCTGAGTCCTAATAAAGATATCTGAAACAAGACGCTAATGCTGGATTATCCAGGTAATCTCCCAGAGTTACTTCCCTGGTTTGCCTGGTTATAAATAATGAATTAGGCCTTTACTTATTATTTCTCCTGCCCTTTGGGGTCGCTGCAAGGCTGGGGAAGGAATACAAATTTAAGAATATTAGATCCATTTATTAGTATCAATTTCTGCCAATCCTGCATGAGAGATGTCCCTCGCCCTGTGCATGCTACTGATACTCTGCAGTGGCTGGGACGTTAATGGCATGGATCTAATAGCTACGAACTGGCCCAGCCTTACTCACCATTCCCATAAATTGAATTTTAAAAAGGCAGATGGGTGCTTCATAAGTGGAAACAGAATCATGTGCCAGTTTTCATTTCTTTTCCATTCCTGAGCACTCCTGAAATGAAGTCTCCCCACTGGCTTTGTCCACATAAGCCTGTCATTACAATTTAGTCCCCATTTTAAGAGCCCCTGTTATTCCCACACTGGATTTCTAAAGCACCACCTTAACCCTTTCCCTGCTGTCTTCCTCTGTAGCACCCATTCAGCTGGACACAACCACAGCAACCACACAGACTTCCAGGGATCTTTAGGCTGAGAGAACAAGATCTGTCCCACAGTCCCTTCACTTTCTCCCTCTTGCCTTACTCCATCTGCTCTTTGACATAAAGGTAATAAATTCCAGCCGTAACTATGAGTATGCCTGCAGCACTCACTGTGCTGGAAGTCCCAAGCTGAGCCTTACCCAAGGGACTGGTACTAATTTCAGCTACAGTCTGAATGCTGGTAGACTCCTTAGTCCAGACAGCTTTTACCACCAGGCTCCTCAGCCTGCCCACGGGTCTTTTGCCAGCAACAGCAATCACCAAGAGCTACAACAGTGTGCTCACAGGTGTCAGTATTTTCCCAAGAACCCAGACAAAATGCTGCCTCTTGCCTTCTATGCACCAATGTGAACATAGGTGGCCACAGGAGCACTTCTGGTAGGTTTCAACGATGCAGTTCACTTAATTACCTTAATGAGTCTCATAGTAACTACAAAGGCCCCTCACTAAAGGAATCAGTCACCAGCCACCAGCTGAAGGGAGTAGAAGCCATGGAAGCAAGAGTGTTAAGTCTCTGTAACTTGAATACAGAGATGTTTTTAAGACCTCAGGCCTGCTCAGAGCTGGGCTGGGCAGGACAGGGTGAGATCACTGCTGACCAGTCTGCACAAGCTCTCGGGCCAGGCAGTAACTGAGACTTCAGCAAGGCCCTCACCAGTCTCCACCTCTTTAGCAACAGGCTCAAAGACAAGGCCAGGAGCCATCCCACCTGTGCTTAAGGCACAGAGATCACTTCTGTGCTGAGGATCTTGAGACAGAATTCGGGTGTTCATCAGGGTTTGTTTCAGTCAGCTCTTGAATTCCACACACATCCTCACTAAAGCCAGGCCAGGTCCCGTCACTGTCCCTAGATGTACAGGGAGGGCATCCTTGTGAACACCAGCTTCCTCTGGAACCCTCACCTACATGTCCCTCCTGCAACACCCGAGGCTTGCCCAGCGAACGCAGCAGCACGCTCCGCCACATTCTCTCTTCGGACTCCAGATTGTGGTCATGTCGCAAAAATAATTGGAAATCGCAGCCAAAATACACGAGGAAAACAGATTTTGCAGTGCAGAGTTTCTCTAGATTTCAAAATACTTCTGAAATCTTTGTAGAGCCAAGGAATGTGCTGTTTTCTTACTTTTCCACTTTGATGTCGTTTCATCTACACCTTTGAAACATACATCTCCTTTCTTAGGCATAAACACAGCTCTTTAAAGACCTCTTATGCTTAAAATGCACCTTTTCAACATCAGCCACATATCTGAGACAAAACAGAGAGCGTATGAATCCCTGCACTGAAGATTGTTAACATAGCTAAAGGGTCTAGGCCTGAGTGATACTGCCCAAACAATGGGCAGTTGTTACTGGAGATGTTCCCCTGGAGCACATTTCATGGCCCTCAGCATTCGCAGATGTGTTCCCCTTTGCTCATGGACCCTCTGGAGGTCACTGGCAGATATTAGTGACTCCCTCTGCTACAGAGTGCAAGTGCTATCTCGTGAGGAAAGACCAGTCTGCCACAGCACTTGAATTAGGACTTGACATTCCCTTTTCTCGCTCGAAGCACAGACCATTTGTTCCCCTTCTCTCTCAGGTGGCATATTTGAGTCCCTTGGGGAATGCTGTTAATTGAATGGGAAGTGAGACTGTCTGAGGCAGCAGAAAAGGCAGATGGCTACAACTGAGGGATAAGTCAGATGCAGTTCTAAATTCTTCTGCCAACTGAAAGCCCATCCCTTGGAGACTGGGGGATTTCAGGGATGGCCTCAGTGTGAAGGTCATAACAGTGGATATTTTCTCTTTTCCATGCCTAGGTGATGACCAGAGAGGAGCTGTCTGATCACCACACCTGAGGCATAACTCCCTAGGACTGTCTGGAGACACGCTCACCATGCAACCTGAAGGTTTCCTTGTAATGTTGATGTATATGGGATTTCATGCCCTGGAATTTGATATGAAATTGTTATCTTGCAGCCTTCAGAACCCCACAGTAAGCTTGGGAAGGAGCAGAGAGCAGTGTGGGAGACATGGAGGGCAGAACACCGTGCTATTCATATCTTGTAGCCCAGAAGAAAGGAAGGTCTTCAGACGAGTTCTACATTTCACTGACAGCCAGTACAAACATTTTAAACCTGGTGTCGATCAGCCAGAGCTGGAAAAGAGTGACAACACACGCGCACACACACACACACACACAGAATTGCTGCTGCTTCTGGTGAATTCTGCATGAAATGGGGTGATCTCAGAGGCCTATGAATGATATATTCAAAGAGCCAATCCCAGACCTTAGAAATGCAGAAGCAAGCAGCTAGATGCTCATCCACTTGGCAAAACAGGAGCAGGCTGAGCCTTGCCATGTTTCTGAGGAATTAAAAACAAAATAGGCAAAGGGAGAGACATATTGAGAGAGAGGGGGAAGGAATTTCCTCACTGCACATTAGAAATACTACACAAAGGTTCAATTTTAAACCCACACGCCACAGTGTTTGCTGTCATTCTTTGTGGATCACTCGATATCATCCCACCAGCCACAGCATCTGACATCAGCCTCTGTAGAGCTGCCTGTTGCAATACCAGGCTTCCACCTTTTCACAGTCTCAAAGATAAGTATGAGAAATATCCCTGTCCAATCCTGGTGAGATGGGCAAGGTGACAGCTGATTATGCCCCTAATATCACTTGTCTGGAGACAGCTCTCAGAGGCAGAGGAAAACCCTGACTTCAGCACTTTCACAAGAGATATTTAACTGCATCTTGACTGGTCAAACTCCTCCTGGAGTAACTACATTCAGCTCACAGCCATCCTTGTCGCCTCAAACTGGCTGCAACAGCTGTTGGCATGGTCTGGAGAGCAAGGCAGGCCCACAGCACTGCCAGTTCCCACCTCCCCGTGCCAGCTGAAGCGGGATGAGGGGGAGGATTTTCTCCCTTCTCTGCCCTTCAGCCGCATCATTCATCTCCTGCCCAAAAGTGGGAATAGTGCAAATTTTCAGGCATGGCTAGAGTTTATCAGTGGCTGCATATGGCTGAGGGAGTGATCCTTGCAGTGTAAGGTCTCTGTTCACCATCATAATACTGTGTCACACACTCCTCTCCTGAGCAGAGATCAGGTTTTAAACAAGGACAGAGGAAAAGCAAGTTTAGATGCAGAGGATAAGACTGAGGCAGTAGAGATTAGAGCAGCCGGAGGAAAGCTGAAAGTCATACTCTGGCATCCCATTGCCTTCTATCTGACAGACCTGGCTTTCCAACACCGCTCCCGTGTGTCACTTTGTGCAGTGACTGCTCCATGAATTTATTTACTAAGGCAATCCAAGAAGAAAACAAAGGAAAAAAAAATCCAGGAAGTTATTCAGATTACAAGTCTGCACAATTAAAACCTTGATATTTATGGCACTGTAAGACAGAGGCACATTAATAAATAATACTTTGCTCTTTTACAGCACTTTCCCTCTAATGATCTCCAAGCAATTTACAAGTTTTTGCTAGCTGAGCTTCACCAAACCCCTGCAAGGCAAGCAATAGATAAATTGAGTCCCTTTGCTCCCAGCCAAAGTAAAGATCTCTGGGAGGGAAGCAATGTAATACACCAGAGTAGCACTGCCAAATGCATACAAGTACAAAAATAAGCCAAGTGCGGCATTTTTAACTGTTCAGCAATACCTAAAACACCAGCTCCAGCTGAGGCTTCACCATGCTGGGCACTACCTGACACACACTAATGATATTCCTTGAGCCAAGGACACAAGACATGCAAAGCATGAAAGAATGTGGGGTCAGGACAGGTAGGAAACCACCTAAGAAATGTCTTGCAGGCATTGCAGTGCTCTAATCAACACGCAGTATGCCCTGGCTGCTCGGGGCTGGCACTCTACTGCAGGAAGAATATTGTTTGAACACTTGAGTTATCAGGGTCTGGGCTTCCCTCAGGAAGGAGCTACGACAGCATCTTTGGCATCCCGGGCCCAGACACAACAGAGGCACAGGGTAGCAGATGGCAGCAGGGCTGGGTGGCAGCCAGCTGGCTGAATTACACAGAGCTGCTTGGGCAGCTGACCAAGGCCTCCAGATCACGGGAATGTCACCCAGGTGAGGACTGCAGAGCTGAGCAGATTCACATCTAACCAGAGGAGCCAGGAGCTGAAGTGGATGTAGGCTTCAGTCCCTGTATCACTCTGGAGTCCTTCCTTCCACTCCTTTATCCTTGTAAAGTGTGAGATAATCTCATGCACTCTGAAAAAGAAAAGTCCTTCCTCCTGGGAGCAGAAAAAGCTGCTGGGTTAGGACAGGGGGACCCCAAAGGCTGAAGCGCCCTCAGGCCACAGTTCCGTGACTGACCCCTGTGGGCCTCGCACTAACACCATTATCTCCACCAGCTCCCGGGAGCTGAAGAAACCTTCTCTGTCTGTTTTGCCCCTAAAGCTCAAGAGATTGACCTTTGCTTATTCCTTCCCAAGCTTTTTAAAGCCAGGTCCTAAGTGTGCTGACTAATGATGGCAAGGTTTAGTGCAGACCAGGCTGTGCTGCAGTCAGATCAAAGCCTGACCCTTGTCCCACGTGAGGAGGTGTGCAAAAAGCAGAGAGATCCTTGTGATTTTTTGCACAGGTTGGCTTCTCCAAGCCCAGAATTGCAGGGCAAGCACAGCAGAGGGGCACTGCACAACTGCTGGGTGGGCTTGCTGCTCACTCTCTTGCCTACTGCCAAAGCCATCTGATTTACCACCCTGTCAAGAAGAGAAATTAGATGCCCTGCTTAGAGGTTTATATTTATTGGACTAGAAAAAAAAACTCAACAAAAACCTACTGGGTGACTGCTAGAAATATGTGTAAACCAGTTAAACACACTTTATAAAACCTTACAACAATAATACACTTTTACTGAAACAATCACAGGAGCAATTTCACCTGTACTTACTGTCCAGTCATCTGAGCACAAACAGCCCTGAGATTTATGTGCGAGTGGAAACATAATTTCTATTATCTCCAACATTAAACTTGGCAATGGAAAATCCCATGCCTGGAGCGCAAAATCAATTTCAATAACCAGAAGAGCAAGAAGTCAAAGGCAGGACTTGGAAAGGACATGAGTTTCTCAAATAGCCAGCCAGCTTTCTTTATAATGGGAATGCCACTGGGATAGGATGGGATGGGCAATTGGACATTCTGGCCAGATTTTCTCTCTCAGCATGAAATATTGCTGTAGTTACACGAGGTGGGTTCTGGACCACAGTAGTGGCTTTCTTTGGAAAAACTTTGTTTTTCCTGTCAAACCCCACATTTGGGGCATACAAGACAGAAGAGAAATTACTGAACTGTAGGATTTAAGACTGCTTTTCACTGTATCCAGGCCTGAAACACAGCTAGTCCAAAATGCTGGCTCTGAGGCAGGACCAGGTGCGTCAGAACAAGATGTGCTAAATCCTACAGGAGGTAATCTGCCCCCCAACCCAATCCTCACTGCAGCAAAGGCATTGTTTGAGAGGTTTCCTGGATAACAGGTTAGGGATACAGGTAGAGCCGATCCTGCCTCGGAGAAGGCAGATGAATTAGGTAACCTGCCAAGATCCTTGCCAGGCTGATTTGCTGCAGTTACAAGATATTGCCTTAACCCTGAAACTCAAGGCTTTATATCTCTTCCCACTGTTGAGGTTTGAGAGGGACAGAGGGGAGCTGCTGTAAGTGTAACAACTCTGAATATTCCTTGTGCCAGTGACGTACCAGCCCCCCCTCTAAGCTCACCCCAAACTGCCATAATCTGCTTTGGAGGCAAAATGCAGAGAGCTGCCAAGCCGTGAAGATACAGACACCTGTATCCAGGGTTTGCACCAGCTCAGATGTGATGGCATGAGCTCCAGAGTTTCCTGAAGTCATCATGCCATTCCTAGAAGCACCAGCTGCAGATGGGGAAAGCTGCAAGTATGGGCTTAGAAGTGATGCCTTCACACACTTATATTTACACACTCTCTTTTAGGACCTCTTCGCTGGGGACTACCTTAGAGAAAGCTGGAGTGACAGTACTGCTGAACCAAGTACTCAGATCCTCAAAGCACCCTTGTGCAGACAGCACCTCAGCTGCCCTTTCCCTCACTTCCTGTGCTTTCCAGGGAGTCATGTCAGGTTTTAAGCCATTACTCCACCCTCTGGGAACCAGGACAGGCTGGTACTAGGACACCTTTGCCCTGTAAAGGCAAATCTTTTGCTCACACATTGCAAACACTGTAGGTTCCCCCCCGCAGTAAACTCAAGATGCAAGCACAGAACCAGCATTTCAAGTTTATCAGAAAAGACATAGCACGTGCAGATGCAAAAACCTTCTAAAAGAGGCAGTAAAAAATTAAATGCTATCTTCAGTGCACGAATATTCACAAGTCAAAGAGCTGAGCTTCTGCCATGAACTACAATCAAGAAATGAACCCAAGGCATGAACCTCTCTCCCAGCTCCCCTCACTCATGTCTGTATGATAACCAACAGCCAGTGCTGCGGAAAAGGAGAGAGACTCCTGAGTGATCTTCCCTAATAGATTCGTCTTTTATCATGTTTTCATGACCTTTGTAAAAGGCAATTTAAATTCTAATTGTCCTGTGAGCACCACAGGAATCAATTAGTGACAAGAGATGTTAATTGTGCAGACTGGGGAGGAGGCATTGCTGGGCTGTTCAGCTCCAACACGGGGTTAAGAGCCCAGGGGAATGCTGGGATGGCTGGGGCTTTAATCAGTCCTCCCCTTCTAATAGTTTCCATGTTGTGCTGCAGTTGTCAAGGTCCATTAGTCTTCTGGAGCACTGAACGAAGCAGTGGCATCCCCTCCACTCCTGCACTCCCCAAGCACATGCACAAAGGATCAGAAGGAACTGCCACTGAGAAAGCAAATCCTAAAACCTCACTCTCTTTGTGTTCTTGCTTCCCCTCCCTACAGGCCCTGCATAGAAATCAGGTCTTGGGCACTGGCAATTACAAAGCAAATGCTTAATGTTGGTGGGCTGTAAGGGAGGTGAGCCTGGTCCTGTCACCTAAAGATCCAGCTTGAGCTGTGTGTGAGAAGGAAACCCTCCTGGTTTTGTACCAGGGCACTGTGCTTCTCCGTGAAGACGCTGGCACTGATCACACTGACCCCTGAATGCCAGACAAAGGGCAGGCTGAATGCCCAGTATTTAGACTACACAGGCACGGATGGGGAAAATTTGTCTGAGCCAGAATGAGAACATGCAGCTCAACAGACTGTCCAGCCCATCCTGGCACAGGTACCTACCTCTCAGTAAGAGAGGACTTGGCACAAGTAACCAGGTGCACCCTGAGGTACACCATTTGTTACCTACTTCTCCTCAGGTGAAAGCAGTGCTACCCTCACCTGTACCCCCTGGCCAGCAGGCAGCTGTGCACAGGAGAGTTACACAGTGGTTCAGGAGTCCTCAGCGCCTCCAAGACATGTAGCATAACTTCATGCCAGGAAAGCTTGTGCTGTGCCAAGTCATGCATCTGGGATGGTTAAATCCCCCAGAAATAATAACCCCACCGCTATTTTCTATTAAATACCATCACAGACCACTATCACCACCTAAATCCATCTACATTACCCACTTGGCCAACCATCAACCTTGGGAGCTGCCTTGGGTAGGTGCTGTGCCTTAATTACTTTTGTTCTGCCTGAAACAGAGTAAATGCTCTTTCTTTCTCAGCAAATGTCGTTCTTGGGAATGCTCTCCCCATGGACACACATTGATTTGGTTTTTAATTATATTTTTTTTTACATGTGTCACATTCTCTAGCCTCCAGAGTAGGTGATAGGCACCATTTTCTAAGGAGCGCTAAACACAGTGGGAATGTCCTGTATGACATTCCATCACATATCCTAGTGACATTATTGTTATTTTTTAAACTGAGCTTTAGGCACCCCACCCAGAAGAAAGGAGAAGAGAGAAGACCTCAGAGTCTGTGAAAGTCTTGGTTCTGATCCTTGGTGGTAGCATCAGAACCTTCCCTTAATTTATGAGCATGAAGCTAAGGATAGCTTTAGCTACCTGTAATTTGGAAGAGATAGTTAACCTGCTTACCAGGGATCTTAATATTTTTATTACAAATCCCATATGCAGGAAGTTTTCTGAGGGCAGCAAGGCTCAAGCACACTGGGAGGATACTAGATAGGGGATGGCCTGGGTCAGAAAGGTTGCTTAGAGACTAAGTAAGCCAGAGGGAGCGTGTGGTGTGGCCAGGTTTGATGTGCAAGCCGGAGGGGCAGGAAGGAGTCTGGAATCAGTGTCACACGGAAATTTCAGAGACATAACCTCTGCAGGGGACCCAGAGCCTCACACCAGCACAATGGACTCCTGTGGCGCAAATGGGAAGAAAACCTGGCAGGTGTGAAGTGCAATCCCCACGAGGTTCCTCCCATCCCTTGCCAGATAGTCCTTTCCAGCTGCCACATCCATTTGCCTGAGCAGTGGAACAAAGCCGGTTTCACTTCCAACAGTACAGAATTAGCAATTTCTCTACTCACCCTCTGCCCAGCGCATCTACAGAGCCTTTTCTGAATTTCCATTAAAAATAATAATGCATTTCGTTCTGCTTCACAAGGCCCATTGGTCACCTGCCTGTATCTCTTTCAGACTCCACTAGTTCCTCCTTTCTTTCACCAGCATAATCATTTTATGCTCTCATCTTTTCCTTCCATTATTTGGGTGATTGTGGACACGTTTTTATTGCTGAGATTTACAAAACAACTCAGTCAACCCTTGCACAGCAGAGCTGTCCCTGCTCTGGAGGTAGGAAGGAGTAATTGTGTGAGTTGATCCCCACACCACACACATGGCTCTTCGAATGCAGCTGATCAGTCTCAAACGTGGGGTTACCTGAGCCCCACACGGCAGAGCCCAGGGCTGGCATGCACAGTGCTACACGGGCTCCTGGCACAGATGGGAGGGGGTTTGTTCTGGTGCATCGCATCCTCTGCAAGGTTTGATGCCCTCACACAAAATTAGCGAACAGTGAACCCAATCTTTTCAAACCAAACAGGAAACGAGTGCCTTCTGAAGGACCACGATGGAACTAAGTAAAACAGGCTCATCCATCACAAGATTCCCTGAGGCACCACTTGCCCGTGCCTAGGGACCAGCTGAGCAGTGAAACTCCCTCTGGAGGCTGCTAATGCCTTCCTCTGCTCTCTGAGAAGGATGACAGAGGCAGGCTCACTCCTTCTTCCTTTCCCACTTCATTCATTCCCCAGCATCTGCATTGCGTGCTGACACAGCCCGCACTATCCCTGAGCATTCAGGGAAGGCAGGAGGAGCTCCAGCCAAACCCACGGCCTCAGCAAAGGCTGCATTCACAGCCAGCCACTCAAGCACAACAGAGAAGCCTCATGTGTAAGCTGCTCCTGGATAGGAGCTGATGTACAGAGCTGCCAGAGGAGACCTTTTTCTTGGCACAGCAACTTCTAACACTTCCATAAATCCAAGGAATTAGCCAGCATAACCTCTAATCTGCTAATAACATGGATATTGTATATTATATGTGCACATGCGATAGATATTAAATACGGAGGTGTTAATACAAAAAATGATAAAGTGTATCATACACGCCTAATTACCAGCTGTTACTCCAGACAGAGCCAGTTTTGCCTATGCCTTTATCTTCAGCATTCACTGAGTGTGCCTTAGGGGTCCCGATTTTCCTAATCCTAATCCTAAATGTAATCTTTAACCTTCCTTTTAACCCTCCAAAATTGCTGCCCTGAATGCCTCCTGTGATGCTGTTACTTATTCACAGTTAAAGGCAGCATTATTTCATCAGCCCATCTACCTCTTGCTCTCCTGATTCCCTCTATTCACAGGCAGCTTCGCTTCTTTCCTTTTTCTGTTCACCTGGAATAGCCTGTAATGGCTCCCCCATGGATCCACACTACTCACCTGTCTCAGTCCAGGCAGGGCAGCTGGAATCAGGTGCCTTGCTGACAGCAAGGACTGGTGGTTTTCATGAGCTGAACTGTGCCCAAGGCAGGTGCTAAAGCTTCACCAACTTTTGCTTCTTTTCTCTCTCCTCTGCTCCTGCAAGACTGGTCCTATAGAAAAGGAGAGAGGCCCAAGCACAGGCACCTTCAAAACCACACCAGATTCTACACCTCAGCAACCAAACATCTCTTCAACCAGACACTAAAAGGAAAGAAAGGGAGTGAAAAACAAGTAGCAGTTACGAGAACTGGGCTACAGAGAGCGGCCAGCAAGACAGAAATTTCATTTGCCAAGTAGGAACTTAAACTGATTGGCTTCTAGTAGCACGGAGTGAATGCTGACAAAAATTTGACTTAAAAGCTACCATTATTTTTCAAAGCCATTTTCCCCAGCTGCCAGAAAATACAGCCACATTCAAAAGCTACAAGAAAACATATCAAGTTTCACCAAGTGAATTGCAGCCAAGTT
This sequence comes from Rhagologus leucostigma, assembly GCA_013397725.1. Lineage (NCBI taxonomy): Eukaryota > Metazoa > Chordata > Aves > Passeriformes > Rhagologus > Rhagologus leucostigma. Next base: position 61,226 of record VZTD01005270.1, read on the forward strand.
CCCATGATGGCACCTGGCATTGACCACACCAGAACAAAGTCATGGCACTGAGTACTACAAGCCACTGAGTCCAGCAGCAAAAGTGCTTCTTGTTTATTTTACTTATTTTATCTTTGTAGCACCAGCCATGCCTCTACCAAGTCCATACAGCCCTGAGGCTACGTATATAACTCAGCCTCCTGCTGACAAGGAAAAAAGAGAATTTGGCTCTCTCGGCACCGACTCAGACCATTTGTGTCTGGGCAGGGACTGATGATGGAGCCTGGCACAAAGACTTTGGCTGGCTCTAATACACTCGTTCCTGTGTCTGGCCATCAGGATGCTTTGGTGGAGCTGTGTCCACCTTGCTGGGAAACATTAACATCTCCTCAGGAGCTCTGCTAGAAACTGCTGCCCTTTTGTGTTCACTACAGTCTGATGCAGAAGAGAAAGCCATCGTGTTTCCTCTGTGCTGGAGTGTCTCTTTTTTTCCCAATCACAGAATTGTATAGGTTGGAAAAGACCCCTACAATCACCAAGTCCATCCGTTTGCCCAGCACAGCCAAGGCCACCACTAACCCATGTCCCCAAGTGCCACATCCACACAGCTTTTAAATCCCTCCAGGGATGGTGATTCCACCACTGGCTTGGGCAGCCTGTGCCAGGCTTGACAACCCTTTTGATGAAAAAAATTTGCCTAGTAGCCAATCTAAACCTCCCTTAGCGCATCTTGAATCTGTTTCCTCTTGTCTTATTGCTTCTTACCTGGGAGAAGAGACCAACCCCCACTTGGCTACAACCTCCTCTCAGGTTCTATTTGATGCAGGGATATTGTAGCAACTGTTCATTTGCTTTTCCGTTTCCTGAAACTGAGTTTTTGCAAGGAAAACATGACATTGTGGCCAGCAAACAGTATCTGTGCATCATGGGACTTGTCTTAACTCTGTGTTACACAAGCTGATGGTCTTTGGACAGTGTCTAAAACAGCCTTTCCAAAGCTGAGACACCCGACCTTTTTCTGGAATCCAAACTGCAAGGAAATGAAAGTACGGGGAATTGACATGACTGCAAACAGCAGCTGGCTTCAAAGGTTCTTTTACTTATATTTGTGTAGATATAAGAGCAGAGGAGCTTTCTGTGTTGCTGTCCCTTCAGTTGGTGGTACATCCCTGGTAATGTTCCTAAAAGTGGCATTCTTTCGTCAGTTTGAGAGTCGCACATGAGCTGGGGAAGAGTGCTGGGGCACACAAGCCCCGGCCGAAGCAGCTCCGTGGGGAGGCACTGTGGTCTCTGTCCCACGGGAGGGAACAGGGCAGGCACCTCCATGAGCGAGCCTGCAGCCCCCCGGCACGATGCTGCCACGGGGCAGAAACCTGTTAGAGCAGCCAGGGCTGCAATTAAAGTGTTGTTTGTCCGTGTGGGGGGGAAAACGTGCGCGCAGACCGAGAACATGGAAAAATCGGATGTGAGCTGAAGCTAATGGGAGGAAACAAGATTGTTTTAACAGCGGCAGCCACTGGGTGGTAGAGTCTGCTACCGAGAGAGGTGGCCAAGGAGGTGCCGCTGCCAGGGGCCACAGTGGTCCATGGAGAGCAGGAACTACTAACACAGGGATGCCCTAAAAATCCTGGGGTCAACTACACCCCAATGGTCCTGCCAGCCCCGCTCTCACAGGTCACATCAAATGAAAGCAGAAGGAGCGTGTCCTTCATCAAAAGGAGCGCACAGGGTTACACTGAACCCCTCAATTAAACCGAGGCAAGATGGATAACACAAAAATCAGCTCCAAGATCAATATTTCTATTCGTTTATAAGCACAACAAGGTTACAGAGGTGACTAGAGCAAATAATTAACTCATTTACAAGATTTTGCCTTTTTTTTTTCAAACAGAGTCATTTTATTCTCCTGGGTGATTAGCTATGCAGTTGACATTAATCACAACTGCAGCAATTATTTGACGTATTTGATTAATCAGTCCAGAAGAAAAAAGAGAGCCAGGCCAAACTACCCTTGCTGCACAGCCCTGTTGGTCAATCAGTCAATACACAGGTGCTGGCTTTCAGAAAGGTGACACGTGTCCTGCTGGGTAGAACGAGTCCTCTGGCTGGCTGGATACAGCAGTAAGATGGATATAACACTTCAGATGGGGAAGATGCAGACCATGATGCTTTCCAGCTGAATTAAAGAGTATTTATTAATGCTATACTTGCTGAATTGGGATTCTCAACTTGTGGCACTCCAGCTACTAAAACACAAATACAATCAAACGCTTGCACAGACTTGATGATACACATGAAAAATATCATCACAGAGCAGTGTGTGTCAGCCAACACCAGCAGGCGGCTGAAACTCCTAACTCTTTCCTTCTCATCTATAATATGAGACATGATTTCAATAAAGAAATAACAAGAAGCATAGAAGGTGCTCTGAGCATTACTATTATTAAAGGATCAGGTTGGAAAAGATCAGGTGTACACTTCCTTTTTCTTGCTATTTTTCCTTCTAATAATCATTCCTGGAATTCCTGTTTACAACTCCTACTCCTTGTAGCAGTGATCTTCAAACTTAATTGGAAGAAACTCCAGACTTGGAAAACCACCGAAATCAAAATTCAGCACCTTTTTGACAATTCTCACACCTACCGACAGACAGCTGGTAATGTGCTATATTATAATACATTCTCATCTGGTTTTGCTCTGGATTAGGCTGCTGCTTTCAAAAATGCAAATGTTAACTCCCAGAACAAACTTTGCTTGATGATGTTAAGCTTATGTGTAAACTGAAATGCAGCAGACTTTCATTACAAGAGCTCAGCCATTTAAAAAGATGAAAATTACAAGATGGGGCACATTTTTAAAACAAATATTGGAACATTCAACCTGTATTTTATTGATTATGTTTCCCCATCTAACACTTCTACTGCTGCATATAAATGAAACTAATGTTTCTTTACAGTTTTTGTGTTAAAGGATCAAAAATCTTTTGGACTGCTACAACTCCTGCAGGGAATTTGCCTCATGATCATGGCAATGCAAAGTTCTGCTGTGTAGCAGCTGATTGCACTCTCTTCTGGGCACAACCCAGGTGAAAAATAAGCTCTCCTGTGTGCAAACAGGACACCAGACTGCCACACTCCCAAAGCTTTTGCACACAGATCCTTCATGCACAAAGCCAGGAGGTTCCCACTCCAGTAGAGGACACACTGCAGGAAGAGAGGCAGGGTCTAGAATAAGGCACTACATACATGCTTTTGGTAAGATCGACCACTCCAAGTTTTTTGTCTGCTCCTCAAGCAGCGTATTTCTTACATCTGGCATGCAAAATACTGTAATAGTGAAGAACGTCCCATTTTGATTTAAATGAATGCATTTATTTCCAAATGGGAGACCGTAAGTTAAACAAACACATTTCTCTCTTTGCACATGAAAGCATTGTTTTGTCACAGATGTACAGTATAATACATTTATTTTCTCAATTGTTTTGTATTTGTAAGGCACTGCCAGTTATTTGGATGGGTTTGTAAGGATGAAGCAAATTGCTCTGTGGGGCTCTATTCAGGGACCATAATATTCCCACAAAAGCACCATAATTCTGCATGCAGCAACACAAACTGCCACGACATTGCAGCAGCTGGCAGGGTGGATAGAGTTAGCATTATCAAAATCAGCACGACAACTCCACTCCAAAAGCCCCTTACATGCATAAATTAATGATGAATGTACATTGATTAGCCCCCACCCAGACTCCAAGGAACCCTACCTTCCTGCAGTAGAATTTGGAACCTCACCACAGTTGCTGTGTCCATTCACGAGGCCTGGGGAGCACTTTGGCTTGTCCTTGGATCACACTGGCCTTACCCAAAGCTCTGGAGGCCTGCTCACACACGTGCACTGGGGCAGATTAGGGACTGTGCTACAGCCCTGAGCCACGGGGAACAGGCAACAACACAGAATGGTATCAGCAGCGTGTCAGGAGGTGCATTTTGGGAGGTCTGCCACACAGAAAGCCGAGAGGAACAAGATCCTGCCAGGGATCATGTCTATGTTCCAGAAGTTAGATATAAATTCGGCTGCACCTATCCTTCTGACCAAGTAACTCCCTTCTCCAGGCATGCAGAATGGCAAAACAAGCTGTCACAGAAACCCTTTATGAGACTGTTTTTCATCACAACTACAACCTGGAAATATGCAGAGGCCCAGTGGACATTGCTGCCCCCAAACTCCCAAGCTTCTCCAGCTATTTGCCAGCTTCTTCCACAGCTCTAACCAGTTCCCACTTGGCACACTCTGGCTTCCTGAAATTTGACCACAAAGGCCTTCCTAAGCATCTCTGAGTCCTTCTGGTTACACAAAAATGGGTTTTAAAAACCAAGAAAATACGTGTTCTGAATACATGCTGACTAACTCACGTTACGTAACTCAGGTTAAAGCAGGATTAAGACAAGACAGGTTGGCCTGGAGGCTCAAGTGGAACATAAAGTGGGAATTCACATTTCAAGTCAGCTTGTCCTGCGTGATATTGAATCTGAGTGCAAAGCCTTTAGCATGCATAGGTAGACAGGTTTGTACTGAGTATATAAACCAATAATAACGATATAAAGGCAGAGTGAATACCCAGATCCGATACGGAAGCCTCCTGTTCTACTCCTACCTCTCTAAAATATCCCTGCATTTTCCTATGTCGGGTGACTTGACCTTTAACTAAAAGCATATCTTCACTTCCTGACTAGTTTCTATGGGTCATCTGTGGAGCTGCTGAAGCCAGGCTTCTCCTTGCATACTAATGACTCCTCTCAGTCTAGGAAGGTGCTTTTTGGTGCTGCTTCTGTTACCGTACACAAGCTCAGCTTGAGAGAACCCAGCACAGCCTAGTTTATATGAGCAGGTGCACTGAAATTGAGCAAGAGAGGAAAATCTGTGTCAGCAGGAAAATCAAGAGAGGAGCAGTGCAGGGGGGCCTTAAAGAAACAACCACCCCTTGCTTTATACACATTGTCTCCTACAGACATGAGAGATGGAAGTTTCATGAAGAGGTCCAACAGTGATTGACACATTAACTTCAAGGTCTAGTCTCTACTGGAATCCTTTATCCAGAAGTTGTCTGGAATCTCATGGTTCTTCTAAGCCAATCTTTCCATCAGCTCTTTGTATACAGCATCATTAGCAGCTTGTCTTTATGCAGTAACAGCTCATGACCTCAGAAAATTTACTACTTAGAGCACTGACAGATAATAATAAAAATGCAGAAGGGAATTTGGGCAGAAAAGAAATCTCAGCTTTCTCGATTTTTTTGCAGGATAGTTTTAGTTTTGATCAGCCAGCTCTAATGTGGAAGGCAGGAAAGAGCTGACTCAGTGAACACACTAAGTGGTGATTTCACACAGCAACCTAATGATGACAATGATGATGTTGTGGTAACTTGTGTAGAACTACTGAGCATCACCGAGAGAGAAGGAAGAGCCCTGCAATATATTGCTGTGATTCCTAATAGACCAGTAGAATTCCTGTTGTCAGAGTCCTGAGGGAGGTCTTGAACCATTTCTGGAGCTGGGAGGTGGCAGAAAAAGGCAGTGTCAGCTGAGTTCTCTAAGTTCTTTGCAAAGGTGAGTCAGACCATTATCCCTGTTTTGCACATCTCTATGTGATTAGCCCAAAGTGACTTACCCAAAACGAGCCACCTCTCAAGATGTCCAGCCCATCTCTTCCAATCCCCAGCCTAACACTCATCAAGCTACAACAACAGATCTCTGGAAAACTACAGTCCCTGACCTCTGAAATGGCAGTGACTAAATCCCATAAAGAGCATGAGAGATGAGATGGTTTTCCTGCTGCTGGCTGTTACCTGAGAAAATTCTAGAGAACACTGTTCTCACAAACAGGACAGGAAGGCAGTGCTGTTGCAGAGCCAGGATGTATCCATTGCATGGGTGGGTTGATCCCTCTGCCAGCCACAGCAAAGAGAATAATTACACAGAAATAACTCCGATAGGAGCAAGCAGATTATCTGTGCATTTGCTAACAAGCTGGATAAGGGTGTTGCAGAATCACAGAATGGTTTGGGTTGGAAGGGGCCTCAAACTCCATCTCGTTCCGAGCCCCTGCCACGGGCAAGGACACCTTCCACTAAACCAGGACAGTCCACGGCCTTGAGCACTTCCAGGGATGGGGCATCCACAGCTTCACAGGGTCTGTAAGACCCCAGTGCCAGAGTCTCACCACCCCCACAGGGAAGAATCAGATCAATTAATGGCATTCACCAAATTCAACTACGCTGGGCTGGTGGGGAGCAAGGGAGAAGAGGCAGCCACTGTGGCTGGATGGAAGCACAAGGGCAGGTCAAATAGATTTACAAGGAGTTTGAAGCAGGAACTCCTCAGCATAAGGCAGCAGTTGCAACAAAATACACCAATATCACACGGCAATCGATACAGATCGAAAACGTGTCAGCTTCACAAAGCACCTCCCTATTTCCAAGAGGATCATTAAGAAACGAAAAGAAGGCGCAACTGTTCACTGCAGTTAACGCAGATGAAACTGTGTTTTATGTCTCGAGCTGAAGTCATCGCATGACTTCATGTCTGAAATGAGCGAATGGAAAAGAACACATGGAAACGATCGCTCGGCTCGGGGCTCAGCCCGCTGCTTCCCCCGGTGACCGCCAGGGGTCCCCCGCGCTCAATCCCACCGCGGGGAATTCTCTCCCGGCAGGATGTTTGTCATCCCAATCCATCCCTTCCCCCTCTCGTGCTACCCAGCCATCCCACAGCTCTCCGGACACCAGGCCACTGACACCTCACAGCTCCTCACCAGGGTGAAACCCAGTGGTTAATGACACATCTCTCTGGGGTTTTGTGCGTGTAATCCCACACACGGCCATTCCCGGGCAGGCAGAACAGACGGAGCCGCAGCAATGAATCCAGGATTCGTCTGCATGGTCACAACATCTGAACCTGCCTGACACATGGGCCAAACACACCTCATGCTAGAGGCAAACATCCTGGCTTCTCAGAGGCTGCACGCACCAGTGTGATATCAGAGTTCCTGGGATGGATGCGAGCCTTACAAATCCACATGCGAGAATGCCAGTGGTTACAAAGCATGGACTGTAAGTAACTGGGTGGGTAATTATGGAGGGATGTGTCCGTGTGGCTCAGCTCCAACATCAACAGAGGGAAGAGCTCTGCCTATTGAGTCATCAGCAGCATTTCCTTCCAGCCCTTGGGTTTCCCGACAGGTCCCCTCTGAGTTACTGCCCAGATCCACAGCAGCTGAGCTCATAAAAGCTGCTGAGCTCACACCCCCAGGGAACAGAGCTCCAGGCCCTCACAGCCAGGAGAGGTTTCCTGGCCACGACCATGCTTCAAGGACATGGTGCCTCATCAGCCTCTTTATTACAGCAACTGAACTGAATACCAACAACATCCCAGTCCCCCAGCCACCAGAGAAGCTTCAGAGATGCCCTGCCAACACCAAACAAGGGCTGCAGGAGTCACACGGGGGTTTTAGTGCCACATCCCTTTGGTTATCCGTGAGTCCCAAACTGTCCACAGCCTGAGAGCCCCCATGTAGGAACTTAGACAGCATTTCCTCTGCAGGAAAAGAATTTGGCTAATGAGAGATTGTTAAATGAAAGAAAGATGTTTCTTAATCAGAGACCAGATCCCATCAAAGACCGCAGAAGTGTGCCAGATCTTCACATTATCACAAGGGCAATGAATGCACAGGCATTTTTATTTTACCTTCTCAGTGTGCAAGGCTACCTGAATTCTTCTACACTTAGTCATTTTCTGCTATTTGCTATAGACTTTTCATTCACTTTCCAGTTTGTCCTATTGCTTCCTTCTGGTTTTCTTCTTTTTCTATTCCTTTCTCAGTTCCACATTTTGGGTTGTTTCTTCTATTGTCCCCATCCCTTCCAGCAGAGCTGAACAGTGAACATGTGCTGATCTGTCTGCTCCATGTAATTCCCCACTATAATTTTCACTCAACAGATTTGTTAGCCCCATAAAAAAGTCACTGAAAGGTTTCCAATGACAAGCAGGACGTAGGACTCTAAAAACCTCATCTCACTGGATCAGGTGCCAGACCACATGAACAAGTTAAAGCAACTGGTTTGATGGAGACCAGAGGGTGTGTGCCAGGGTTCTGCAGTAAAGCATCTGCTCCGCTGCCTGTGGGCTTTCCTGTGCTGCTGCAGCAGCACCTTTACATCTCTACCAGAGCGGACTACTTCCCCAGGTCTGCAGGACATCTGAAGACATTTCTGAAGACCAGATAAGAGGAAGCTGAAAAATTCAGCTTCAGAACTGCATGTATCTCTGAAACAATAAATGTTTTGAGTGATCAGCATTTCTAGGCAGTGAAACAAATGAGCGTTTCCATTCCCGGGGGAAGTGGGAAGCAAGCAAACTCCATTCCTCTGTTCTGTAGCGTACAGGAAATCTGAGTGATTGATGGCAGCAGTAGGGAAATGCACATTCAGCTTATATTTCCAATGTAAATGACTTGCCACCTCACCCCTCTGCTTCCTGTTCCTTCACGTAGCCCCCACACTCCGGCTGGTAGTTGTAGCATGTGGGAATCAGGGAGGAAAAAGGAAACAGGACTTGTTAGACTGCTTCCCCCCACCCCAATCTAAATGAGAAAGATAACATACAAAATCAAAGGGCAAACAGCTGTTCAGGCCTGAGCTCTTTTTGCCCATAGACCCAGGGTGGTGACATAGGGATGGACTAAGGAATCCTGCAGCATTGCTCCCAGACTCCATCTGTGCCAGGTGCAGAAGGCCCCTGCTTACAGAACGTCTCCTTGCATTACAAAGGTCAAAGCAGAAGGCAAAGAGGCTTTTTAGGATGCTGCACACCATCTGTGGGATCTGCCCGGTTCGCAGGGGTGCTGAGACGCAGCGAAGGCCAAGGCAAGAGAAGGAACCGCGAGGAACGCGGGAACATCCGCTGTGGGAGGCGTGTCCCTGTTCTTTCCCAGGCAGCTCACTGAGAGGTGCTTATTTTTACAAAGCAGGCTCTGAGATCTTAAAGAACCAATGATGTCGTGGTGCCCTAAATCAATGAGTATGTGACCTGCTCGTTCCCACTCTGTCCCTTGACCTTTTCCCATAGCATTCTCCAAAAGCATCACATGAAAAATAGCCCTTCTCAGCTCTCCAGAGGCTTTGGAGACAGCATCAAAGCTCTGTGCTTATAAACAATTCCAGCTAGGCCAAAATGCCATTCCAGCATCAGGGGTCTCAGGATTTCTAAGCCTGTCACAAGGAACTGGAGGGAGAGGGGGCAGGGGAGAGGCAGCATGTGTTGCCAAGAGAAGGGGGAAGCGAGGGCCAGGCAGCTGGGGTGTGAGCTGAGCTCCGTGGGCTGAGACAGGATTTGCACGCACACCTGAGGCTACACAGGATCCTTTCCCTCCTTGCTTATTGCAAATAGCTCTCTCAGCACAGGCCGAAGGATCATTTACCTCACTGATCCTTCAACCTAATCTTCCCGTTCTTTTCCCCCTTCTCTCACCTTGCTCATCCACTAACACTCCAGCATCCATTCTGGAAAGGAATTTACAGCCCAGGTGAAGACAGAGAACTCAACAGACTGCAGAGGGGCAGTCCTTGAGCATCAAGGCTAGTTATTTGTTAACTCTTCAGGCTTTGAATAGCACCTGTCCAACAAGTACCTACAGGAGTCCCTGCCAGCTCCCACAGGTGTCTCACACCATCCTTGGCACACTCCTACCTTTTGCTGAGGAAACTTCAACTGTTCCCAGTTTTTGTGTTTCCTGATGGCTCCAGATCTAACTTCCCTTGGCAATAGCTGCACACACTCCTTGAACACCTTCTAAAAAGCAAATGCCATGGAAGATGCTCCATAATTGAGTGAGACTTTTTCTCAACCATCATCCTATTCCTGTGACTTCCATTTTGCCTATATTTGTACCTCCACAGAATATTAAGAGCTGCAAAGGATCCTCAAGTCAAATTCTTTAAGTGAATGGCCCACACAGGGCCCAAACCCACACCCTTGGGTATCAGCACCATGCTCTAACCAGCTGAGCTGAGGATCGCAGGGGTTTTGTCCTCCTGTTCCTGCCACTACAGGCAAGGCCTTCAGTTGGGCAATTCACAACAAAGGCTGCTTGAGGACTAATTACAGCTCAGGGACTATTGTCCCTTGTTTCAGTGCACTACTTTTACCATGAAAAGGGAAACAAAAAAGGGGTAAGGTTTTTGTAACCATCTACCAGCACATCACTACCTTGCCCAACTGCGCTTGGGGCTTCACCAGTCGAGTCTGGGTCACACACTCCACAGGACAGCCAGGCAGCCAAGGAAAACCATTTTTATATCCGAATACGTGGACTGGGGCTAGCGGCAGCCAAGCAGGTTTGTGTTTGGGTAGCTGTTACGTGGCAATAGGGACACTGCCCTCTTGCAGGGCAATAATTTCAGTCCCAACAAGGAAACTGGATAATTACAGAGAAAAGCAGCAGGCGCTTCAATCATTCCTACTGTGTCAGGTCTTTTAAAATGTCATGGAAAAGAATTGGTGGGATAATGAATGCCTTGACTCACTTTGAAAGCACCTGGCAGGACAGACAAAAGGAAGCAACAAGGCTAGGAGGGCTCCATCATCCTTCCTGGTTCCTGGGGACTGACCCTAGAGGGTGGGAGATCTGGGACAGGATGGTGTGATCATAGGATGGCATAAAAATAGGAAGAGAGTCATGTGAGTTCTATTGCTGTAGATGTCTCCAGTTTAAGAGCAAACCTCCTGACTTTATTCTGGTTGATCTTGTTCATTCTGTATTTTAGCTGTGGCCCTTCTTCACCATTTTCCCTTTTATATAGCATCAGAAAAGCATTAACTCATGACTTTGTTTCATTCCACTGACATAACTGCTTAAATATCCTTCCTGATGTTTGGACATATATCACTTGGACAGACATTTAGAAATTTAAACCATGGAAGCTGTAGGACATTTTTTAAAAATTAGAAAATATGTGGACAATTCCTCTGTTATTTTAACAATATGAAGACTCAACACTTGTGTAAGTCTGCCAGCAAATGCAGGGAAAAACGTGCTTACCTGGCACAAATATTAAGCCGAGCACACAGATTTTTAGAGCCACACATTCACTACACACCGTGCACACATGCTGTAACCCCCACACTCACAAAAACACATTTACAGCACATAAGGCAGGCACAGATTATTTTCAGTGCAAAGCACCTTTTTCCATAGGCAACAGGAGTATGTGCACCAAGGGAGCACACATACACTGAGCATGCAGACAAATCATCCATTCATTCCATGTAACAAAGATTTACGTCTGCCAAATGAAGAATTGCACCTGTATATCCATTTAGAATAAATTTGACATTAGCAAATGCACAATTGCTGTGAAAGGAAATAATACATCTGATGCACTCAAAAAAACACCCTTAATTGTTCAGCCCAGAAAACAGGAAAACAGAACAATCAAGTGAAATGCCACACACACAGGCACTGTATGTGCACGGAATGTACACTGGAGAAAGCACACCAGCACAAACAAACACAGCATTCCCAAAAGACTTATCCATACACTTATGTTGTGCTCAAATGCGCACAGGCAGATCCTTAACCACATGCTCACCTGCACAAACACGTATCAGAAGAACAAAAGCCCATTACACATAATAAGGAGTCAAAAATGCACACTTTAGAAATGAGGAACACACTACACAAATACCCAACTCATGCATAAAAGTGTTATATATGTGCTCCACAGAAAATAATTCGTAAGTCTCAAATGCAGGCTGCAGTTAATAATCCTGACGCACTGGGGGCTGCATTTTACCCTGCAGCTCAGAGCACAGCACACAGAGCAGTGGGGCTGAGGTCACAGCTGGCCCCACACAGGTTCAGTGCCTACAGTTCATGTGCAGAATTTAATCTTCTCCCAGAGTAAGCACCTGCACTGCCACTGTAATTCCCCAGAGCCATCTTAGAACTATATAAGCTACTGTGTTTGGACTGCCCTGTTGCAGCCAAAATCCATTTGGAGATTCACTGGCAATTTTCCCATTTTTTTCCCCCCTGTCTAGGTGGTCTAAATGCTCCAACAATTCGATTTTACGGAGGGTAAACTATTGCAAACTTCACATGGGCATCTCAATTAGCCCTGTGCCCTCTTACCTTACTACCCACACAGCTGCAGTGGAGGGCAGCCACTGGTTCCACTATAGCACCAGTCACAAACTGAGCAACAAAGGAACTGCTGGAGGTGGAGGATAAAGGCATTTTACTCCCTTTTATTGCCCAGATAAGACCTCTGATAATTTTACAGTCAGACTATCGAGTACCTAAACAGAAACAAATGCACCTAATCAAACGCATCAGTGGGCAATGCCAGAGCAGCCAGCCAGGCGTGACTCCAGCATTAATCAAAAGCAGGAGGCAGAACACTCTGCTGCGTGCCTGAGGCCTACAGACAGCCTTCCACTTCAGAGAGGTTTGCACACAGAGAAAACACTCCTGTTCCACAGTTCCTGTCCACTACAGGCTAATTGTGAAATGCCAGTGACCCACTGGGAGACAGATTCTGGCTTGCAGCTTGGACACCAGACCCAGCTTCTGCTGCTCCACGTTCCAGACCTACTCCAGCTATGGACACACAAAGAAATCCTGTGGCAGGTGATTCATTTCATCTACTGCACATTGTTTAAAAGTACCTGACCTAACCCCATCGTAAAGGCTTAGAAACAGCAAGGCACATCCACAGCATGTTTGCTTTTGCTTCCAGAAATGTACATTTCTCTCTGCTGTGATGAAATCTAGACTTCCTTAGATACAGCTGTCCATGTTTAGTGAAACAAAATGCCTTCCACATCTCTCCTTTGGTCCTTTGTCAGGGAAATGGGAATCAGCACTGCTCCCTTAGCTCTGCCAAAAGTTGCAGTCTCTCTAAATGCTATAAACTTGCACAGTACCCCTCACGGAGAAGGATCTCGTCTTGCTATCCCAGCCCAGCCTGATGGCACAGCCACAGAGGAGACAGACAGAACTTGGGGTCTGCCTTGTCCCTTCCAAATGTCTCCGACCAAGCAAAGGTTGGGGAAATTCAGAAAAATGGGGAGTATCTTTTTCTCCAGGTGCTCTATGCGGTAAGCAGAGCTAACCAAAAGAAAAACAAAACAAATCAAGAGAGACTAATGAATAAAAATAACAGACTCTTTGCTTTTCTCCTTGTAATTTCCCCACCCCAGACAGCTGTAATGTGGAAAGTATTGAAATTTAAATCACACCTCAGCCTAACCTCAGCTGACAGGCTGCCAATGCAATAATCTCAGCCTGGCTATCTTCTCTCAGGGAGAACGACAAACCAACTAAAGCAAAGTGATAAATTTTCAATTCTATTTTAAAATATACCAGATGGGAGATTTTATTGGAGTCATAAATATGTCAAAAGCAATGTTGGCATATGATTGGAGATTGCCCCCACCAAGGGAGCAGCTCTCCTTGTTTAGAAGTGCCATCAGATTCTTAATAAGAGGCTCCAGTTACACTGCAGCAAAATAGTCTGTATATTAAGCCAATTGAATGTCTATTTGCCAGACGTCTTTTTTCTCTTCTCTGCCAGCTTCAGCTTCTTAAACAGGAGAAACGAGGGTGCTAAGGTCAGACCTAAGCATCACCAGTTTGGGTTCTCATTTTGTTGTTGGAAAATGGCTGGAAAATATTTGATTTCTCACCAGTATTTGAAAACAGAATTTCATGTCAGTCAATGAGGCTTCCTTTGATTTCCTAGAATCCCAACCAGCAGGTGTCAACCAAGTTCAGCCTCAGACCTAAAGCAAATCGAATTCAAGCCCTTAATCCCAGCCACGGGTCAACCTCGAATTACGGAAATAGCGCTTGGCCTCAGTCCCAAAATTTCATGTGAGCTAAAACCAGTTCTAAATCCCACCAGCCACATCCAGAAATACGAGCTGCCTTTTGTAGCCTCTGCACCTCCCCTCCTTCTACCACTGGTGCTGTGACAGACCACAGTAGTCTAACAGGAAGAAGTCTGATATTTATGTCTTTTCATCATTTCAAAGGTTTTACAGACTGGCTCTACCAGCTGTGTCTCTGAGCATGATTCCAACCTTCCAGCTTACTTAGGAAATCCTCATATTCTTACACCATTAAATTCAAATCAATCAACTCTACCACCACTGATTCCCATCACCACAGAATCTGGCTCACTGAAACTTTGACACTGAAAACTTAATGCAAAGCAAGTGAAAAATAACAATAATCTGTTATTTTATGTTTTTTCATATAAACACTTTGCAGATATAATCTTTTAGCCACAATACTGTAAAAAGGGGTTAGAGAATCAGTAAGAAAGCCAATACAAAAAATATTACAAAATAATATCCTGCAGTTATAGCCAATCTAACAGTAACAGCACCACAGAGGGCAAGGTAAGAAGGAAACATAAGCAAAAAGTGACATAACTTTGCATAGAGGTCTGTGGTCTTTTCAGACATTACTTATTCCTCACAAAGGAGTGCTAGATGCTCTTTCAGTATTCCCTCTAACAGATTGATCATTTGCTGTAGAAGGCTTTTAAAAAACTTCGTGAACATAAAACACCATCAGGTACATTTACCACAAAATATCATCCTCCTACCCACAGCCTCCAGTCCTGGACACGCCATTCATTGGTCTTGAAGCAGCAGATGCATCAAGACAAGCTGAAGTTTTTAGCAGCTTTTTAATCTGAAGGAGCAGATTGAAATAGAAGAATCATACCCATCAGTTTTAGGCTTAAAATATTTTGACTTAATGTGCTACACAGTGAGGCTGGCATTCCTCTGGCTTCTGCAGTGTTTTCAATGGAAACTTGTACAATTCATCATTGATTGGCACAAGGTCAAGGAAATCTGGTGAAGTACAGAACAGCTGGGAAAGAATTCAGCTCGCAGTGTAATGCTTTCAACAGAACAGAAACCCATGCTGGGGACATGAAAGAGGATGGCCTGGCTCTACTCTTCCACCCTCAGGAGGACTCACTGAGAAAGCAGAATTGGCCAGTTCCAACCACACTTGAAACTATCATTTCCCAAAATTCTGTCTAACAAGCACCGATAATGATGCAAGAGCACGGACAAAGCTGAATTCAGGAACACTGCTGCCTTCACAGGTTAAAAGGTCTGCGAGGCCATTTCCATTATAGAACCCATGAAACTATTTGGGGCACTAATGCCTCTCAGAATGCTCTGATGGGCTGATGCACAATAGTACAGCCAAGCTGTAAGCTCTCCAGGACAGAGACTGCAGCTTACCATACGTCTGTGCAATATTTAGCACAACTGAGCTTCAGCTCTAATAGCAGCCTCTAAGTGTTACTGTGCTACAACAATGGGCAGTGATAACTTAGATAATAAAAATAACATAATGCATCAGGAGTATCTACGGCATAATTACAAGGTTTATTCAAAGCACCTAATCAAATTGTTCTGCAACTTAGCATAAACATGGACATAGAGGCAGATACTCCTAGATTAAGGAGCAAATTATGATTAGTGCAGGTATAATTGCCTTGAAACTCCCCACACTTTCAGTCAGGCCAAGGACTGACTAACAGCATGTTCAGGCAAGCACATATTTCTCCTTGAGAAAGATAAGCCCTGTTTAAGAGCAGTCTGAAAATACAGGGATCTGTGAGTACTGCACCTCTGAGCCCAGGAGAAACCAGCCTCAGGGAGCTTGGTTAGCTTCAGACTTAAGATGTCTTTAGGGCATTCTCTAGTTAAGATGCTGCACTAATGAAGTCTATTTAATTATCTGAATAAACTTTATTATTTAATAAATCACTTAACAAAGGAGTGAACTCATTTAGGTATTGACTGGTTAACCTACCTGGCAAACGAGTAATATCCAGGAAAGAAGGAATGTTACTTCACCAGGTTCCTCAGTTCCCAGTCCTTCCAGCAATGGGTAAACCTGCTGCCTCACTAGAAAGCTGTCCCGTTAAATCACTGCAGCACACAGTAACTACAAAGGCCTTGGAAGACTTTCCTACTCTCATATTTGGTAGCCGCATGACATCAGTCCATAGAGAAGACCCTATTATAATCTCAAGAACATAAAATGCTGGCATCCAACATCACAGAATCCTTCCTTTCCAACATACCACTGAACACCCCTCCCGTGCTGTCAGATGTCACACAAACTCACTTGAGCTCCTGCTATGTGTCTGTCCACCTTTAGGAAAAATCCAAGCATCAATTCACACATAGAGCTGGATGCCTGAAAACTCACATCCACCTTTAAATGAATTAGCAGCACCAGGAACAACCCACAGGGGTGGAAGATCAGCAAACAAATGGTCTGCAACCAGGTGAGCTCCCATGGCCTCGCCAGGACCCCTCCTTTTTGTTTCCCTGATCCTCTCTTCCCTTCCTAGCACCACACCAGGACTTGGACACATGAGCAGATCCAGGCTTCCCTCTGATGCAGCAGCTACCTTATAAATTATATAACAAATTAAAATTACTTTATGATAGTGGTAACACCATCATCTGTAGTGTTCATGGGTTAATAAATTGTGCCCATGAATGAGTATGTGCTGACTCACTAACTAAGCTGCAAACGAGAGCTGTTCATCTCCTCTGCAGTACCCTGAAAACCAGTGTCCCTCCTCTGCCAGGGAATTCATTTTCCCTGCTTTGGAGAGGGGAGAAGGAGGGAATTACTTCCTCTTGCTGGCTTCCCGCATTAGTGAAGCCCTGGAGGTTATTTAAATGGGAACTTCAAAGGAGGTGTATGATCGGCTGTTCAGTGCTGGAGGAGGCTCATTTTACACTCAGATTTAAAAGCCTCTCTGACTCAGAGGCAAACAGCATTACTTACAGGCTTCGAGCCTCTCAGATACAGCCAGCTCAGGTGCAGGGGGCCAGCAGCAATGGGACAGACAGAGAAAGGATTTTTTTTTTTTAAATGTTGGACAGGAAAGATTTTCAGGCTCGGTAGGGAGTGATAGGGAATGGTTCTCCATGAATAGAGAGCCTAAATGCTCCAAATGGGGAGTAAGAGGCTGGTTGGTCTTTAGGACAGTAAGGGAAGGGAATTACGAAAAGCTGTTCTGAAGCACAGGGACAGTTAGAGAGGGAAGAAAATCAGAGATTCTCATGTACTGAGCCTTCTGCACACTTACCCACCACGTCTTTTCATCAGGTCTTGAGGCTACTATGTATTAGCTGCAATTCATGGCTTCCATCACTCTTTCCTCCTGGGGATGGCTGTGGATCAGGCAGTGACTTACCTTGGGAAGGCTTATTAAGCAGATTCACTAATACAGAAGGAAGATTAAAAAAAAAACCAACCTGCTCCTGGCACTTGGAGTGGAAGCTGCATTTGTGATGTGTCTTTGTTCTCCTAAGCACTGATTTCTCAGTCTGACATCATGGTGGATTTGGAAGGGAGATGAGGTTTAGAGATAAGGTAATTCCCCCACCATCTGATTAGATCCAGCCAGCACAATGAGCAGTCCAGTCATATCAAGGCAGCACAGGTCCTTAACTACACCCTTTCACAGTTTCACTTAGCTTTGGTCACTGAGAGCCTACCACATATGTGAAATTTAATTGGTTAGTTTTAATCATGTTTGTAAGTGTGGAGTTTGGGGGTTTTTTTCCTGGAAGCAGAGAAAATCTCCTCACCTCCATCTGTTTAAGCAACCAAACACATGGAAGAAGCAGGCAAGATCAAAGAAACCATCTCCCTGGAGAACCTGTAAGTAGAATTTGTAAATACAGGAGCTTCTGCAGTTGGGCATACAGACTTGCCCATAAAACTCGTGCTGGTCAAACCACAGAACTATGAATTTTCAACTAAAATCTGTGCATTTTTTTTCCCCATGGGCATAACTAAATGGAATCTTCTGAGAAAAAGCCATTTCAACAAATTTTCTGACACATTCTCCCTAATACTGCCTACAGCAGGAAGCAGCAAGATTAGCATGGTAGAAATATCACCTTGTGGGAGAAATAAGCTCCAGGTAGTGCCAGCACTTACATATGGTTGAATATAACTGCTCCAAGCATATTTCAACTTCTGTCTCCATCAGGCTGGGAAATTATTGCATATATATTCATCTGATACAAAGAAAGTGGGCTCTTGGAAGGACATTTTTTTTCTCCTCTGAAAAATAAAAAAGGGTTGCTTTAATTAGAATCTACTAGCTAAAAGCCTTTTTTTGGAGCAATTGCATCAATTTTGTTCCATTAGCCACCATATGAAGCCGGATCAGGAAATAACTCGATACGTAGTTGAAAAAAGCAAGTAAATGAGAACAGAACAACAAAACCTACTGCTTAGAAGCAATCAAGCACCCAAGAGTATTTGAGGGGTTGATGAAAGCATACCCTTACTTATGTATTTCACTCCTTTTCCCGTGATTGCAACGCACGTGAAAGCAGAGGAGTGACAGCCATAGATAATGGTCCCAGAAGGTCATGAACCACAGCGTGTATCTCTGCAAGCACGAGTGATAACCTTCCATCCCAGCTGATCCCTGCAGTTCCCAAGCAGCCACTCCAAATGCCCTACAGGCATGTGACAGATGTGTTTGCTCTCTCCCAAGTTCACCAAGAACTTCCTGTACTGAGAACACTGCTCAGACTGCTTTAGTCTCTTGAGGCAAAAGTGCATTATCGGTTCCACTGCACCTCCACCAATTACAGTCAATGTACTCAAGGGTGCACAGATCAAACTTTTGCTCAAGTTTTAGATTATTCAGGCTTGCATGTGACAATGGCTGTGTCTTCAAAGTGTTCTGAAAGAAACTAGCTGGAGGGCACGGACATGTTAAACAAGGCACTGTTTTTGCAGAAACTTTCTGTCAGTTTATTCAGACAGATGGGAAGGCTGTCCTCTGTGAAAGGCCCTGTTCTAGGAGCTCAGAGATGAAAAACAAAATGTAAATTCAACAAGTGAATATTCATAAGATGAAAACTTCACAAGACTTTTTTATATTTAGAAGCCTTTGCTTGAGAACATGCCTCCCAACACCAGACATTTAAACTAATGAACCATGCAGACTCACACTACCTCTGAACCTTCTCATCATACCAGCTCAGCAAATAATGTCTCTTGGGAGATCTGGAGCTGACAGGAACCTTTCCCTCTAGGGCAGCAACCTAGCCAGCTCTAGATCTACCAGTGAAGCCCAAATCTGATTTGTTCTCTTCTTCAAACATCAGACTGGGCTAATAAAACAAGATTTCTCCAGCTGAAGCAGCGCTCAGTGTTCTTCCTCCCCCAGTTAAACCCCTTGGGTCAGCCTGTCATTTGTTCTAGATCTTAAAAAAACCCAGTAGAAACACATTTCACACTGACTCAAGTGAGGAACAAGACTGAAATTCAGGAGAAATTAAGTAGCCCATGAAGAGAAAATATAGATTGTGGAGACTGGTGAATTTAGAACCCTGAGAAACAAAAGTTTTGCAATGGTTATTATTTACTATGCACAGTCCTGTCTGTAGACAACAAACCCAGACATGGCTCGTTAGTATGCTAAATAAACAGCTTTTAAACTGATACGGTTAAATTCTGTAAGACTATATGGATACTGATTTTTATATTGGATCATTTTATTAATGTATCCACACCAAAATTAAGAATTTTGACATAAATGTATGTCTAGGCAGACTACACCCTTTTGGTTAAAGATGGTGTAAAATCGTACTTTCATTATATTGATAATTTTCGGTGAGGTGAACAAGCCCAGGCAGGAGGTTATTTCTGGCTACGGCACTCAGTCATGTCATTCATTTTCTCTTATCCACTATTCTTTCCTGATACATTTTCTGACTCCTATGTCATGCAAACAAAACAGGACTGTTTTCAGAAGGCTACACAAGACCTTTGCCACCTCCTTGTATAGATATCAGTTCCACTTGTGTTCTTAAAGGTCAGAGCTTGAGAAAGAAAAATGAAAATAAGATTCAACTGCAATATTTGCACTATTTCAGGCAGTACAGCTCAAAGGAAAAAAAAGATGTCACAAGCCTACTTTAAATAATAATTAAAAAGCCAACAAGAAATTACTATTTCCAACCCCAAATCCTCTTAATCATATCCAAAACTATCAGTGGAGGTAGATGAATTAACAGAACAAAGCCTGTAGATTCCTATTCAGATCACAGTGGTAGTTCCTGGACACATATGCTAACACACATCCCCTTTTCAGGCAGCTCTGTCTAAAGGGATGATGTTTACTCTTTTCATTTGCACAATGAAGAACTGAAGCAGGGCAAAAACAGCCCACTGCCCAAGAACTCTGTCTATATCAGTTCTTTTAACATCCTCATCACTGAACTGAGTATCTTTCACTAATGTTGACTGGACCATGAAGCAGAAATAGTATCTGTCACACAGAGAGAGCCTATCTCAGAGCCTGAAAAACAAACCTAGATCCTCTGGATGCAGGCTCAGTCCTCCCACCCCACCCTGAGAACGCCTTCATTGCATTTGCCATGGTAGTGAAATAGTGGATTCAGAGAAATTGATAGTAGAGAACCTGGAAATCCAACTGAAATTTCCTATCATTAAGAAGAAGCAGCAGCAGTGACAGAAAGTAACAGAAGTGTTTCTTTAAGTGACAGGACTGACATTTTGGTGATGTGAAGCCCTCTCACTGCTAGGATTTTGAAGTGCTGATATTTTATCATCAAATTAGAGCCCAGCTAGTAAGTATCAATAACACGAGAAACTCAGCAGAGAAACAGTGACCCCATTATATGTGAAAGAGCACTGCTATTTTAGCTGAAGAAACATATGCTTTGTCAGCCTGGTAATACATTGCAGGAGTTCCTCTTGGATTTTCCTTAGGAAGAACCCCCACGCAGATTCCTCTGTGAAGCTGCAGGATTAGAGACACTGGATGAGTCTAGGAAAAGCTGGAGACACAGTTTCAGCTTCCATACGGGCTGATAATCCATAACCACATATATAACTGCTGAAGACTGCAGATGAAATCCTGGCTCCAGCAAAGTCAGTAATTAAATTTTCATTAATTTCACGGGGGCCAAAAACTTTCCACTGAAGCTTTGACTTCAGAAAACAGTTGATCCAATTGTGAAGTATTTCCTACTATATAAATATGTCAAAACCACATGACAACAAACTGAACTGAGATAAACCAACCTGATACTCCGTATTAGTTCAGGCCAAAGCTGTGCTTCGGAAGAGTCTGATGAAGTTACTGCAGCCTGTCCTCCAAAACACCACGCACAAGTGACATCGTGTCTCTCATTCACACCAAACACATACTGCCCAGCCATTTAACATCCAAATGCTTTTTAATGTTCATGAAACTGTTGGCTGTGCTTTTATCACACAGAAGTTGTAAGACCACCTGTGTAAGAGGACTGAACAATTGAGCTTTGTGTCCCAAGGCATCGATGCTGATCTACACCATCCTCCCTCGCAAAACAGCCGCATCTGAGAGAAGTCTTTATAAAAGTCTGTCATACTGCACAGTTTGTCCACTTTAAGAGGAATTTTTTTATCTTTGTCTTTGATTTTTCCTCTTTGTTCTGTTAGTGCTTCAGCATTAGAGGAACCCATTTCTTTAACATTATAAATGTCTTGGGCTGTAATTCACTTTAGGTTCTGCTGCAGTATCACTGAACTCAACTACCAAACAGCCTCATTCGTAAAATCTGACTTCAGAATCCATTATTCTTATGCTTGCCTGCACTGCCAAGAACATTTGACACAGATTTGGGAACAGACCAGATGCAGTGCCTATGGATCTACTTCCTCAAAGAAGGCAGATAACCCTCAAACTCAAAGCAGGACTACCAGTAAAATACATGCAAGAGATGTGATGAAGAAAACAGAAACACCAGAATAAGGTAAGCGTGTCCAGGCATCATTGCCAAGCTCAGCAGGTATGCTACAGAGCATACTTTCACTTCATCTGGCTTCAAATTGCTCCTTTTGCAGGCAATAAAATTACTGCAGAAATCCCAGGGAATAAACTGAGTTAACACCCCATTAAATACAACAGACTTCCAATCCAAGGTAAGGACATGCCCAGATTAAGCTACCCCTGTACAAATTGGCCCATGGGTAACATACACCACTTCTACTGACTTATGGTCTGAAAGAAAGAAAGAAAAGAAGAAGCTGAGATGAATTTCTACAAGGTAAGAAAGGATTTGTTCTTTGAAGCATGCTTAAACAGTACAATGTTTTCTTTCATAAACATTCTTTCTACAGTTGAATGCACACCCCAAGGGAGAAAGCCTGGAATTTGTTATTTTACATATTTTCTTTTATCAGTAATGTGATCTTGCCCCTCATCCCCCTCCCCCAGATTAAGCAGCCTTGATTTTATCTCTTCAGTTTGTTTTATCAGTATCTGGCTTGGAAACTGGTACCAGAGAGAAGAGCGCTGTTGCTGGGTTGATTTGTTGCCCCTGTTTCTCAAAAGACAAGGTAATTTAAAATACTTATTTCCATAATTTTGCCTTTTCTAAATACTTCAATTGCAGTAGTTGTGAGCCCCTTCTAAATCCACTATCTTCCAGTGACATTCATATAAAAGATTTTCTAAGAAAAATCTTTCTTGGCAGAGCCACTTAAGTCAATTTTAGCTGAAACAGCTCAGCACAAAGGAAGAGGGCAAGAGAGAGAAAGGAAGGCAGGACAGGAAAATGTACAGATAAGGGCAACAGCATGAAGCCAGGAGTTGTATTTTGATTGTCATGTATTTACTGACAGCCCTAGGTGCTGAAAAGGAGATAATTCTCTACAGTCTGTGCTCCCACATCAATGCAGTGTGCAGTTTCATGAAACTGGGAGCCAAAATGCAAGCAGGATACCTCCAGAAAGGAGTTCTTGCTTCTCTTCCTCTCCTCTCTGATCCTCTTGCTCACTTCACAAAAACCCTAGTGCTTGCCAGACTTCTACAGGAGCTCAGCCAGTTCACAAAATACAGAAAACTTTCAACAACAACCAAAAGCTGCATAGCTTTTTAGTATTTTGATGCTCTAGTGAAGCTCAGGGTTGGGCAGGGGTGCTCCTGGCTGGCGTAAGACCATAGAGAAGCAGCTCCCACCTTGCTGTACACCTGAGAGCTGGTGGGGCCGATTAAGTGTGAAGCTGCCGCAGGCTTCCAGAACGAAAACCAGCTCTGCAAAGACATGGTACTGTGTAAATACCAACAGCTGCAAAGCTTCCATTCCAGGGATTTATGTATTCACAGCTCCTGCTAGCTCCAAGTCAGCCGTGCCGATTCTGCTGATCAGCCAACACAGAGATGGCTTTAGCCAACCAGAAATCTTTATCACAGCCATTCCTCGCTGTCAGAACGATGACCTCAAAGACAAGCAAACTCAGGTCCTGTTTTCTAAGCCATTCTCCTTGTAACACAAGAATTCTCGCTGAACCACTTCCACCCTGACCAGCTCCCAAAGCGTGGTAGGAAAATAATGTATCTGCATGAAACAAAGATAAAAATCTATTTCAAAAACCCAGATACCAAAACTCTCAGAAACTGCCATCTGCCTAGAACAAAACCAGGAAACTGACTTAAATTTTCACATGCAGAAGCTCTGGCTCTGGCCTCCACTGCCAGGCTTTTTCACTCTCATTCTGAGATACCCAGATGGATCATCAGAGGGCACTGCTTCCCCCAGCAGGAAATTGGTTCTTAAGTGGATAGAGATTTCAGATACCTGGAAATGCACATTTACCACATAACTGTGAAGTCCTGAAACAAGGGTGAAGCTGGAATTTCATTTCCACATGTGCTACTTTTCCTCCTCAAAAGCACTTCAAGAATGTACAGAATTTGCAGGTCTGAATTCAAACTTATTGAGGCTGAAAACTCAACCACTTCTGTACTGGCCGTAAGTAAACATTAACCTCAAGAATAAAGGCAAATTCTACTCTTGTATCCTCTTCTTCTACCCTTATCCTACAAAGTCCCTTCACAGATTTTTAACGGGGTGAAGATAGAAGGCAATTCTTGACACCTTCACCACAAAAAAAAAAAAGGAGTGTAAACAGAATTTGACTCTGTGCACTTACAGTTGCCAGAGCCACTCATCATTACCGCCAGCAAGCGAAAGGAAACTTAAACCCCTCCTCCTGCACATCAAGTTCATACACGTACCTGAAAGCCACATGCCACTATACAGCAATTACTCCTTTTTACAGGAGCAGATGCTTCACTTGGGTAAAAGTGATTTAAGAGAACTGAAATCTCTGGAGGACAATGTCAACACTCTCCATAAGCAGTTCTTAAACACGAGGAACACAGCCTGGGTACTGCTGTGTGTACAACATTCATGCTAAAAGCACCACAATCCTTTCCGGGAAAGGCGTTAGATTAATTTTCCAGAGCTTTTCACTCTCCCAGACTCAGCCATCCTGCTGGCCTGCACTTTTGATAAACTTCTTGCATCTCTGTCCCCAGCCCAAACAGTTTACTTCTCTTCCTCCAATATTAAAGAAACAAAACCAACATAGGCAGGAATTTGAAGTGTTATTGAGGACAAGAAACTTGTCTGAGAAGAATCAAAATAGTGATACAGTTGTTAACATCCACTTTGAAGGGTGAGCGGTTGAAACAGTGCATTTATTGGCCTCAGATTTCAGCTGGGGATTTCTTTGCAAGTGTCTTGGGCTTAAGAAGTATTTCAAATAAATTAGATGAGGGAATTCTCTCTTGATTAACACTAGAACAGATTTAATAAAACTAGAACTACCGATATGAGATAGAAAGAGAAATCCCACAGGGCTATTGCTTCAAAGCAAAAACTAGAACTCTCCCTGATTTCCAGCCAGTCAGGTATTCAGTTGATGTAACATTGTTCTACTCAATTGAAGGAAACCAGATGGTATCTAGCAGCCAAGCATTTGGACAAGCAGAACTCTCTATACCTTAAGTTTTTAGAATCCAAATTTATAAACAAAAAGATCACATGGACTTCAATGCACAGACATATTTCTAGGGAAAAGTGAGAATGCATTCTGCCTTCCAGAGCATGCATGACCATTCAGTAAACACAATACTTAACAATTTTAGGAGAGGAACCATTTCATCAACAGGAAGAGACAGCAGAGACCCTTACAATTACCTTACATCTTAGAATAACTTGCATTTTTTATATCTTCAGATACACAAACCATTAGTGTTTGCACAGTAAACAGCTAAAAAACCAAACCCCACAACATAAGAATTACAGGTTTATTAATAAAACCCATAAATCAGTTTGTATAAATGCTATGCCTTGTATTACATAATGGACGTGGATACTTCAGCACACACCAAAATGGTACCGCTCATACAAAATCCAGAGATTTTGCAATTAAGACAGCAAATCATGAATATATTTTTAAAAAGGTAAAGTTTAAAAAACCTCAATACTATGAGCAATGAAGAAGAAAAAAGCAGCAGAAGTCTTCATGATTCAAAACCAGAAAGATTCTATGGTAGAAGTAAAGGAGAGGCATCAATGTACTCCTGACTCTGAAGGTTTCAACTGAAATGAAGCAGAAAGTTAAAAAGACCCAGTTTCAGATTCCAAATGAATCCACATTCCACATTATCAACAGGAACCCGCCTGAGCAAAGAGGAAGTGATCTCTTCCTCTTAAGAGCCCGAAGCCCTCAGAATCCCCCCAACTTCCCTTAGATGATAATTAATCATCAGTCCAATTGACCAGCTGCAGAGTAAACAGGGGGGAACAAACAGGAACAAACAGCAGAAGTATTACACTACATTGTCTCAAATTGAGCATGATTTACCACCATCTGCTCCTGGTGCCACAAACAGGACCACAGGTTAGAAAGGAATTGGGTTTTTCTATTGTTATGAACTCACTGCTGTTTTGCTCTTACTCTTTCCTCCAGGTGTGCACCTGTCTTGCTGTTCCTGTCTCCAACTCCAAACCAGCCAGTGTCACACAGCAGCTAATTCTCCTCTGCAGGTTTTCCTTAGATTCCTTCTACTTTCAATATCTTTACCATTTCATAATTAGTGTTTTTAAAAAATCTCCAAAGCATTCTAAACCTAGTCTGTCCCAGGAAGAAGATAGTACCAAACCTGTTGGTATAGACAGACCAGGCATTAATCTGGCAACCAAAATAATGAGGTGTGACCACAAAGGTAACATCAAGACACGGCTGCTCACAGCACTGTGACCTCAGAAAGAGCACCAGTAGAGGCAGAAGTCATCCAAACTCCTCCACAGAGCACCTACACCAAGTACAAATGTCATGAGGCTACAGTTTGCTCCACTGTCAGCCAGCAGGAGGGAAGAGACAGGATAAAAATCTAGTAGGGGAAAAGAAAATCAAATGCTGAGCAATAGTTATGATACAGAAGGGTCTCAAAGAAAATTGCTGTGATGGTGGGAAATTAGGGAGGATAAAGGAAGACAAGGATGTCAAAAAAGGGCTGAGTGAGACATATGACACTTTTAAAGTTAGTCAAGCTGGGGAAGGGCCCTGACAACCATTAGCTATAACCAAAGACTCTGAAGTTTTCATCATTATAAATAATAAACTAAATTCCTTTAGCTTTTTCAGAGGAAGACACTTAGGATGGAGAGGGTGAAGAGGCACATTATTTCCTTTCAAAGGTTCATGTGGAGCTGCCAAAATCTCTGACAAGAGATCAATGTAGTAATAGTTCTTTCATGAAAATGCAGTTAAAATTGAATCAGAATGGATTCAACGTTGAACAATTTTAATGAAGCAAGTGTCAAACAAGCACATCAACTTCTTAAAAACAAAGGAGCTCCAAAGTTTAATTACAAAAACATTGTACAGAAAACTTGGCATCTAAACAATTCCAAACACGATAATCCAGCAAATGGATTCTGCTTTCATATATTTCTCTTAACATTTCTTTAAGTGACATAAGCATTTTATTCATCTCTTCTCCTTGACACCCACTTCATTTTTTTTCAATCAGTCAGCTCTGAAAACTGTAAACTGAAGTGACACTCTGAAAACACTGGAAAGACAAAATCCATTTTTATAGGGTTAATCAACATAAATAAGAAGCTTCTTAATGAGACAAAACATCATCTGTCACATCATGAGTGAGCAAGATCTCAGTCTTCCTCCAGATGCTTCAAGATGGATAATCCACTCCGCCTCCTTCCACGTGGGAAAAAGCAAGAGATTTGTCAGCCCCCAGCTAATAATATCACCTTCAATTTCCTATCCCACAACACTTGCATGCTTCTCAGCAGAGATGGATGAGCAGTATCCACGAGCAGATTTCTTTAAGCAGGGCAGCCTGAAGCCACCTGACCTTACTGACAGATTGGATATGTTACAGCCTGGAATTGCATCCTACATTACATGGAATTTCTGGAATCTTTATGGGATACAGCTCCAGGTATTAGGTAGGATGCCACAGACAGGACTTGAGGATTTTGTAGATCAGTTTTGGCTATGCAGTGCATTTTGGCCACTTCAACAGAGAGTCAAACATCACCAGTTCCAAAAAACCAAGATACACACAGGAGATGAAGGGGTAGGTGCTTCTTCTGGAGACATTAATAAGCTCTAGGATTTACAACATTCATTACAGAACCCATTAAAAAAGTTCATGGCAGCATCAGCTGGTCTCATACGTACTAAGGAGAGTGGAAGTCAACGCAGCAAACTGAGGTTCCTTTTTGTGAAGTCTTGAAAGCAAAACAGATAACAAGAGAAAGGAGTTTCCTCCCTGAAGGAAGACTTGATTTACATGGAAATCCTTGCTACTTGGCTACAGCAATAATCCCAGGAGTAAACTGAGACCTGGCATACAAGGTGCTGACCTGAAGATGGCTCCAGGCCAGCATGAAGTCCATGTGTACAGCGCAGGAACAGAAGAAAATGCTTTTTAATCTTCAAAATATTTGTGTCACAGGTACATTAAGTGATGCTGACAGCAACACACTCCGGCAACAAAAGCAACCTCCAATTCATAACAGGGAATCTTAACAGACGTCTTAAGCAGGAGCAAAGAGATTGTCACGTGGAAGCAAGAGCATTTCAACCACCCCCATAAAGCCCAGAGACGTCAAACAAGTGCTGAGCCAAAGTCAGAATCAACAATTTGACAGGAACCAAAGGGCAGTGAAAGTTCTGCATAAGCCAGTGTAGACAGTGGGTGCCTTCAGCTGTGCCAGGAGATGTGGTGTAGCTCAGCAAGATCAGACTCAAACTTGCAGAGCTCCATTCAATGCAAGTGAAAGGCCATTTAGGTCACCTGGAACATAAAATGGTGAATGCTATGGGCTCCATGGGCAGTACTTGAACTGTACAAAAGGTGAGAGCACAAACAAGCTGTAATACTGAGTTCTGCGGGCTGCGATGTGGACCTAGTTGCTAACAACCTTCTCTGCTCTAATAATTCATGCAAAAATATATGTGCTGCTTCCAGACATTGCTTCCCAGCAATGTCCAGTGATTTCCAGAGGGCAGAGGAGGGAAAAAAATGTAATCCCCATGCCCATTTCTCTTTTTATAGAAAACTGCTTTCCCCATGAAATCATTCTCTCAAAAAACAAGGCAATAACATTAAATGAGAGTGACCAACATATCAGAGGAAGGGCAAGCTTTGTGAGTTTAGTCTAAACCAAAGAATCCCATTTTCCCTGCCAAGAAGAACTAATATTTCACTTTCTATCTTGATTTCCACTGATCTTTGTGATAGTAAAATGCTCCAGCAAACGTTTTGAAGAGGTAACAGGAGACCTTCACAGAAGAGCAGGCTGCAATGTGCAAGAGAGGTGCTTGAAGAGAGGGAGAGAGAGGAAGTCTGTCTCATAGTAGAATCAAGTCACAAAGCATCAACCACAGCCAGTCTCTAGCAGGGAACAAACTCACATCGTAGGAATTGCAGGCTAACACAAAGAAAACAGGATTCTGCTTAAGAAAAGCTCCTACAAACATAGCAGGAGGCATAGGACAAGACAGTGCACCAAGGAAAACTCCCCGCTAGAGCAGAGAACACAAGCGCTGCTATCCAGTACTGCAAGAATCAGGGAATAAGATCAAAAGAAGGAAACTAAAGTGAAGGAAGGTAACCCCACAGGATAAACACGAAAACAAAATAAAAGACACTAGAAGACATTAGGCAATATAACACATCAAAGTTATTACTACAACATATATGCTGACGCCATTTCACAAGCTGAGATTTCATCTCCGCAGTCAGCCAGTCCACAGAACGCAGGCACCCTCACACCCAGCAAAATCCATAAAAAAATGTAGATTGCACAAAAGTTGCATGCTCTTAAACGTTCACACAGAGGACAGTTCCAAATATTTAGTGGGCGGTGTCCGTGGCTTCTTAAGATCTCTTAATGCATTGATCTGTTTGTCTCCCTGACAAAACACACAGGCAGGGCCCAGGACAAACCTGCCATCCTGCCTCCCACCCTAGTCTTTCCCTCATGGCTTCTTATTCCACACTGGCCAAAAATATTTTGTAAAGCTTCCCCGGGTCACGAGACCTGCAGATGAAACAGAAAAATAAGGGTTAGAAGACTACAATCTGCCAGGACTAAACAGGCACCGTGACACGATTTTTTGGATGTTTGATCTGAAAACACAACGTTAAGTATAGTAAAGCAGCCTCTAGAGACAGAACTAAACTGAGTTGCTGTTTCCATTCAGTGCTAAATAACAAAACCCTTTCTCTTCTTCCCATATAATGTTTGCACAAAAGTTTTTTACCATGCATTACAGAAAAACCAAAATATTCACCAGTATAGTCAAATAGTCCCTAAACACGATGTGTTTAAGCCACCAAAACCCACCTCATCTGTGAAAGACTTGCTTTCAGAAACATCATAATACAGTTTTCTGTGGAATTGACTACAATGTGTCTCAACCTCAGACAGACCACTCGCTTGATAGAGATGACATTCAGAATTAATGTACTTCATATGCACATTAACAAAGGGACACTGATGATGACAGTTTGTTGATACAGTTTAGCATGTGCCAGCTGAACCTTTTATCCAAAGCTTCCTTGTTTTCTAGGAAATCTCTACCATTTTCTAGGTTTGCATCCAAAAAAACCCAACCTTCTTCCTTCCAGAATTTTGTCTCAAAATATAATCATTGCAAAGTGAAAGTCAGTGTAATTAACAGTCCCATTAATTACTTGATTATATTCAGTTACATGCATGTCATTATACAGTGAAACTATGTGATTATTAATCACATTTTTAATTGCTTCACACTGTTTTGCTGCTGAAAAGAGGGAAGGCATCGGTGGGAAAAGGAAAGAAGGGAAAGGAGTACTATTTTTCAAATAGAGGGTAGAAGGAAGAATTTTAAAGCAAAAATTACTTTTTCTAAATCAATTACAGCCAAATCCAGTTTATCCAAGAAAATTGTATTTGCATGTTTAGGAACACAGAAACTGTCCATCCTTTAGGAAAGATGAAGCCACCTGGCAAGAGAGTGAAAGTCTAGATTTTAGTAGCTTTGAGATACGATTTTTCTGGCAAGGTGCTTAAAGGACAAATATCCATTTCTGGGCCTGGCACACCCTTCTAATAACTGATGGATGAGAAACTGCTTTCCCTCTTCGCCAGTCTGTAAAACCTCCCCTCCCCCTATTCTCTGAGCCTGAGAACTAATTGAAAACAGTATACGAAAAGGAGGAGGTTGATGAGCTGCTGAAAAATCCCAGACCTGGATCGACAAGCTGTTCCCTTCACAAATAGCAGCAGTAAAGGCACTTCTTTATTCTGCTGGGAGCTCAGTCATCTCTTAGAACTACAGTCCGTTCCATCTGGCTACCCTCCGGAAGGACAATGATCTCCCAGCTAAAGCCACACTATAATGGGAAATGTGTAATTAACTGTTCTACACAGTATCACAAAAGGTCAGAATCAGAAAGGATGAAAAGCTCTGTCTTCGTATTTGCAGATGGCACAAGGCAGCTTTATTTGCATTTCTAAACACTATTCAAGACATGTACAGTAGATCTCTACATAATAAATGCCTAAAGAATGAAGGTATGTACTTTGTTAAAATAGAAATAGGCAAACTCCTCATGGCTGCCTCATGCTGTGCATCATAGGGAAGTGAGGGAGAGAGAGGTGTGGGACATGCAAAGCAGCACAGTAATGCAGAAAGACTGGTATTTACTTCTTTGTTAATTTGCTTTTCCACTCTGTTCTCTATTACAGTTTTCTAAGCTGTTAAACAGCAGCAAAAATACAGAATCATGAGCTCAGTAATAATCTATGCACAAGCCACATAAACATTAGTCTCAGCAAATGCTATGTATAGCTTAAACCATACCTCCGTGTTCCATTTACATGTAAACCTTCATAATCAGAACAGCTTGACTACAGGTTCTACAGAGCAGAGGTAGGGTATTTTCAGTTTATAACAGAATTGAGTTCACCTGTAACCTCTTGAGACAAATAGAATTTCCCCGTGGCCATCAATTTCTACGATTACTGCTGAAATTTTCAGATTTACTTCACTCAAGAAAGGAACCTTCTTCTCAATTAGTCACCCTGTTACCATTCTGTCAGAACTCTTACCTTATACAAACATAAAAAGATCTTGGAGCTAAAGGGAATTTCAGAACCCTTTAATGCCATGGAATACTTTCAACCCAATTTGACTTTCATAAAGACAACCTGCTCCTGCAGCTTTGAGGAAGAAACCTTTTTGATTTTACAATATGGTGATCAGCACATGAATCAGCACCAGAACAGGTGCCAGAGGTACAGAGTACACACCAAGAGCAGCCGGGGAGAGAACACTTACCCTGTCACTAACGCTCCAGCCTGTTCACCACGTCCCGCACCGTGGCGATGAGGTTCTCGTTCTCCTGTGGGTTGGCCAGGATAATACTGTGCAGTCTGTTCATGTAGGAATCAATAGTTTCCATCGTGGGGGTCTCCCCGCTACCTACAGTGAACATAGTGAAATAAGCCACAAGGTATTTTGATGACCACAGCAATTCCAGGAAGTTAACACTATGCTAAGGGTAATTTGTGCCAACACGCAAACTGCTGGAAGAGGTGATTTTGCTACGCACCACCTCTTGTGACAGATTCTGTGAAACCATGTCCTCCTAACTCCATGAAGTGAGTAGTTCCAAGGATATCAGGACTAATGAAGCATGGTTCTCTTTGATTTGGGTCTCACAGTTGATTATAACAAACTCTTTCAGCTGTGCATTCACAGAATCTAAGCGGATTCCGTGGCAGCTGACAATACAGACACAGCCTTTATTTTAATCAAGGAACTTGCAGGTCCTGTCTATTCTATTTAGTAACATTTTCATAAAACAAGTGAAGGAGAGCCAGGACTGACTATGTGTCCCACTTTATTAGGAAGAGTAAGAGCAATGAGAAAATAAATGTCATGTTGAAATAAAGCACTGAGTCTACACTTTCCCCTGCACGCATTTTAATATTCCATTATCCAATGCAACAAAAGCTCAGAAACAGCCAAGAGCACAGAACTACAACAGCAGACCATGTGTTCTCCACTCACAACATCATATAAACACGAGCAGTTAAATTTAACAGTCTCACCTGGCAGCGGGACTCCAGCAAAGCTGCTGGTGAGTGCCTGGCGCAGGGTCTCGAGGTGCTGCTGCAGCACCGTGTTGCGGCTCCGCTCCTGGATCACATCCACCTCCAGTTTCTCCACGGCCGTGCGCATGCTCTCCACGTGTTTCTGCAGGGCAGCGTTCCTCTCTTCAAACTCCATGTTGGATTTGCGCAGCTGCCGCAGCTCCGCTTCACGCGCTGTGAACATCAACCCATTCCCAGAGAGTCAAAAAACTGCTAAAAACACACCTAGGACTGGTAGGCAATGAGGCAGAATGTTCTGGAGTGCTCAACTGATAATTACAGATGGTGCGGTTGTGGTTTATAGATAAAAAGCATCACATTATGGAGTGACAATAGCACCTACAGTAGCACTCAAATAGAGTTAATTCCTAGAGAGAGGGAAATCAGAAAACATTCAAAGCATGAGAAAGGAAGTGAATGGGGGAACTGATCACAGAGGAAGACTGCAAGACTGAATTCAAATGCAATCAGAATGACAAAGCTTAGCAGCAGTGCTAAGAATCCTGCAAACGAGACACCAGTTACAAAAATAATTGACCATGAAAAGTATTTGAATCTTAATTCTGTTCAGTCAAGAAAGTCTTCAGGAAATCTGGCAAAAAATACTAAACTCTTGAGACACACAGATAAGAAAATCAAACAGAGTAACAGAAAATATATCAGTGTAATCTTCCACATACTGGGGGGAAATAAAATACTGCTAACCAGCCTGAATCATCATCAGGCTACATCTTAGATATTTCTTAGTCCTATAGAACAGTAGATACAGCTTGGACTGGCTGGAATAAACATCAGAAACATTCTCCAAAAAGGCTAATTTGGGAAGACAACGCCAGGAAAAACTGCTTTTCAGCCATTGTGTATTTGCAGAGGTAAGGTAATAGAAACTGTACCCAAGTCATTACTTGAGCTGAGATGGGAGTGTGCAAGGACTCTTCAGCTGGACAGTATTTGCCAAGAACTTCAGAAAAGCAAGGAGGAAAGGGTCCTGCAAAAGTTTAGCTTACCTTTGCTATGATTCAGGAACTCTTCTGTGAAGATTGGAATATCAAAGACAGATCTCTCCTTTGTATCTGCTTCTTTCTACAAAAAAAAAGAGTAATAACATTTGTTTTCAGGAATTCATTTAACTGCTTTGATCATAAAAAGGCCAAGGAGACCAAAACCCGAGGGAGCTAAAAAGCTGTACGGATCAAAGACACTTCCAGCTCCTACCCTGAAAGGCCAAAGGATGTGTCTTAGCTTTTCAAGATATAGGTTTAATCAAACATCATCATTAAGAAATAACATATAACATACTAAAATACACTCTTTCACCCTAATGACATTATATGTGAGAATTATTCAGTTTTAAAAACTATCTGAATGCGTTTATATTTTCCACCATCAACCAACTGACACATTCTGAAATAGTCTTACAGGAATATCAACAAACAGGAGACAGAGTGAGCAAAATGCACAGTAAGTTTCATGGTTCTTGGTCTTTCACCACCGAAGCAAAAAAGCAAAAAACACTTTTAAATCAGGAAATGCTCTACAACTTAGTCAAAAAACTGTACAAAATGCGATTTGACTCAAGGCAAAACCCCCCTACTGTAACATACTTCAGTCACCACTTCTAAACCAACAAGAATTAATGCTTGTTTTAGCACCTGAATCATTATGGACAAAGCCAATGCAAATTTAGTTTGATAAGGTGCAGCAACTACAATCAACCTGTAACTTAACACAGAAACAAAGTTAAGCAGGAAAGAGTGTCTGTGGAGAACAAAAGCCTTTCAAAACTCTCAAACACCATGGTTGATAATGTGCCACAAACTCATTATCCAGAAGCGCAGTGTTACACATGACTGGTGTCCTCCAGCAGACAATCTAAATGTTTGACAGCTGATAAGGGAATTCTGGCCCCTGAGTTCAGAGTATCACGTTGGTGCCTGCCACACATAGGGGCTACATGGGGTGACCTGAATGCCATTTGACAGTCAACCAAGACAGACAAGGCTAGGTGGAACTACAGCTACCCTGTCTTTACCTAAGGAGACGGATTGTCCATTGTCTGCTTTTAAAGATAAGCTGACTTTTATTGTCTGGCACAATTACAGCTGAGGAGCTCTGTATCTACTGAGTGAGAGCTCAAACCTCACTTGGCCTGAATCAACTGAAGACACACTAGAAACAGGCAAGACTGGAGGGAAGGGTAACAAACCTTCCCAGCTCTGTGAGGCACAGTAGGGTTTTATTCGGGGTTCATGATCACACGTGCTTTTCAGTGAAGTTTTTGTACGTGCTGCTACAGGGCGAATGTCTCAAGAGTATATTTAGAAAGAGAAGTCATACACAGAAGTGTGAATAATGCAATCATTTTGTCTGAACACTGCCCAGATGGCTAAGAATTAATTTCACCCCAAAATCTAGGATCTCAACATTAATGTGCACTAAGAAATGTTGGCAGTTATGAAGCTTGGTTAGAACACTAACAGAACATCCATCTTGAACATTCCAATTCACGCTCACTACTACTACCAACTGTGTGCAAAGAGCCACTGGCTTGGATCATCACTGGCTCCTACAGAATAGATGGTGGAGGAGAGAGTACTGCAAAGAAAAGAAGGTATTCTCTTTGCAGCCCTAGCATACAGCTTCTTCAGGTAAAAACCAAAAAATATTACGGCCTTTAGATGTAACTGTCCAGCTTCCAAAAGGCAAGAAATTCTGCTAAGCAGAAGAGTGATCTTTAAAACCATCAGCACTCTCCCATTACAAAATACATTACCCAGCACATAAAAGATCCTCTTGAGAAGCCTGAAGTACTTAAGCCACTCTGAGGTTCACTGAAGATTAAAATCATAAGGCTTCGATTTCCTCCTATTGAAAAGGATCCAGTCTGTTCAGTTCATGTATCATTTAGTCATCCCTCAAACCAAAAGAGAATCAAAATTGTTTCTATCATTTGCCTTAAATAAGATTGAAATGCTTCAAGAGTCAGCAATCTTATCTGGTTATTAAGACTGAGGTTGAACTCTGAAGATTCTGCAACGAATCAGACTTGAAGTTCATAGAGACTTGGTGAAGTATGGTAGTGAGATAGCTGAGATTTTGGGGGGTTTAAGTTCACCCTTCCTGCTATGGTCAGGCTGCAAACAACAGAAGGAACAGATATAATAAATATACTACTCCATTAAATGTTCTCAGAGTAGGTACCACCAGGCAACCCCTGCTCTCCTCAACCTGCCTGCATAAACCTTTGAAAGCTTTCCACTAACAAGTGTAACTGAGTGCATGATGCCAGACCTATTTGGAATCACGCAGCTTGAGGAAATAAACAATAACAGAACAACGGAGAACAATTATTCAGGGGTTTAGTCACTGCTGATGACAATAGTTCTAGTGCACATTGCTGTATGTCATATTTATGAAACTAGAATTTGAAGGAAGAAAAATGTCCTATGTCATGCCCATAGATGAGCTCATGGGACAGTGTGTGCATGTTTTTCAAGGCAATATCTATTAAAAGTTCTCTCTCATCCTTTAGTTATATTTTCTCATAATCACTATTCGGATTGCCTATCACGAAACTCTTTAGAGGTCAACTCTCTATACAATATTTAAAATTACTTCAACACTAACTCACAGAAACTACATCATAAACACTTAGGTGGAGCAAGGGAAAGAAAAAAGGTTTCTTTGACCTTATTTTCTTATATTCTCTCAAAAAATAACTTCATCAGCTTGTACCTACTAATCACAAAACACAGCAACAAAAGTCAGTGCGGACAGGAGAAAGCAGCAAGATGATGAAAAGCTTTAGCCTCACTTCCAGTAACAACTTGAATATACACCTCTAAAAGCAATCTAAGTTTTTTCTGCTTATTCCCCACCTATACAGGATGATAATACTTGACTTCCCCACACAAAAGATGTAAAAGCACATCAGGTGGTAAGCACGTGGGATTTTATAAATATAAAGGTGAAAAACATCAAGTAGTCAAAGGCACAGTTTCAGAGTAGGATGTCTGACTGACAGGTTGATGTTCAGCTGCATCTGATGAAGCTTAGAAACTCCACAGGGTGAGGAGAACTCTTTTTTAACTGCTCTTTTATCTTTTTATGATGTGAAAGATCAGCAATGATAACTTGAATTAGAAGGGTAAGAGGGAAGACTCCAAATTTGTAGTTTGTCACCTGTATAACTTAAACGTTATGTAACAGTCACAGTCAGCCTAGAACTTGAAGCCTTCAGTTTTTGCACAATTAAAGACAAACTTGGATTCAGTGACTGTAGAATCAGAAAACCTTAGAGACCATGTACTTCTAAAGGATAATCTCACTGCAAGCACTTCCTTTAGGAGTTAATAAAAGGCATATAAAAAACGTGCTACCAAAACATTTTCCTGCAAGTGAAACTTACTTTCCATCAAGTAGACAAGACCGGTAGTTGCCTCTCAGCAGTGCTCAGCCTTGTCACTACCGTAATGAACACATTAGAAGCCAACTGGATTGCTTTCCCAAGGCAAAACACCTCACAAAGAAAGACAGATCTTTCAGAAAGCCCTACTGCTTACAAGTGAAGAGGCTGTGTATAAACAAGATTTTTTCATTACTCTTTGTTTGCAATTTATTGGTAACCATGAATGAAGCTCTGTGGCCCTAGGTAATACAACTGGAGAAAGCTGCAGCATTTCAAGGGGAGAGAGACCACAGTCAGCCAGGACACACAAGATTTGTGGTAAGATGCCTGTGCTGTAGTTGATGAGCTCTATCTCCAGACATCATCACTCTTCCAATATTTACATATGCAGAGGGAGCGGGAGGGCAGGACGGGGTTTAAGCCAGAGATTTTTCAATTATTTGGTTGCTTTACCCATTTTCTTCTCAAAGAAGCCACAAGCATTTGTGTTACTGCAAAAAATCAGTACCTGAAAACAGCCACCTAAAGGTGCTAACCTGGCAGGTTTATTGAGGTCTCACACTATTTTTAAGTTCTTAACATTGCATTACAAAACAGACCTGTTTTAAGTGTACTCTAGGCTCCATTTCATCTCAGATCACTTGTACCTGCCCAAGACTTACCAAATTTAGTTTTGTCATACTAACGAGTGTAAGAATAACTCAGTTGTTTCTAACCTTTCAAAACCTGCATTAAGAAGAGGAAGAAATCACACTCAAGTTCTGATAAACTGGGTTTTGACTTCACTAACAGTGTTTTTTTCACCTGAAAATCTACCCACTGATGTAAGCGTAGAACGAAGAGCTTTACCTCATGATCATGAGCTGGCTGTCTTGCTCCATCTGAAAAAGAAAACAAACAAGAAGTCTCTCAAAATAAACAAAATTTGAGAAAACAACCAAAGAATTAAAGCAGTTACACAACCATAATTACACAACAATTCTAGACAGACTTGTGCAGCTCTCCTAATAAGTCACAGAGAAGCTGTGTCTAACTTTGATGCTCTTAATGCACATCCTCCAACACGACCTAGATACAGTTAAATTCACATGAGTCTAATTCCCTTTACACACAGCTGATGTAAATGCCATAGAAAGAACACATTCACTTTTTAATAAGCCTTTAAATCAAAGGCTTTAAAGGAGTGTCAGGCTACATGACTGGCTGAGAATCTTCTGTTGTTCTAGCTAGGCACATATTTTTGTCCCATTCAATACCTTGTCTGTGTGATTTGCCTTTTTGTCTGTCCTGTGCTTTCCTGCTAAAGACTTTGTAGGCTTCAGTCTTCTGATACTGCTCCAGCTCCCGCATATAACGCTCCTTATCTCTATCTGCTTCATCAAGGTATCGCTGAAACAAAAAAGTCCAAGAGTTTCAGGGAGTTTCCTCCCCTTCGGGAGGAAGGGAAGAAAAACAACTTGTCAGATGAAGTGCTGATCCATTTCACCTATGCAAACAGGAAAGGAGTGAAGAAACAATGAGATGCAAAGACATAAGACCTCTGGATAAAATTACTGTATTCTGGTGTCCCATTTTTCTTTCACTTTCTTTTAATAACCATTCTGTTAACTTTTTTTTTTATTATGCCTAGGAGTAACTTGCTACTAAGCTACTCTACTCAACTGAATGTTACCTACAC
Organism: Rhagologus leucostigma; assembly: GCA_013397725.1. Classification (NCBI taxonomy): domain Eukaryota; kingdom Metazoa; phylum Chordata; class Aves; order Passeriformes; genus Rhagologus; species Rhagologus leucostigma. Next base: position 99,909 of record VZTD01005270.1, read on the forward strand.
TACAGACCAAACACTTCAGAATTCCTGTTCTGTGGCCAGGATTAAGTGCTGCCAAACAATAACATCTTATCAGATGATGCTTTATGGTTCAGACCTGTAACAGTGGGGTTCCAAATACACTCTTGTTTTCATGCCCCACAGACAAAAAAGCACCACCACACACTTCGCACAACTGAGAGGTGAACGAAACATCATGGCTATTGCAAAGAGCAGCATTAAAATAAAAGAGCCTGGTTTTAATTGATATAATGTATCTGCATTTTGGTTAATAGAAACCTTTTTTCGTTAGCCTGAAGGTATTTCACACCTCTGCATGACAGAATGAGCTTAACTGGAGAATTCTTGAGGGGAACTGATGAACTGAAAAACATTTAATGAACGGTCACAATGCTTACTAATGGGATACTTTCAAGAAAAAAGTTGCCTTCCCAATTTTTTCTCCAAAGGAGTTTAAAATTCAGTGAATGTCAGAATTAAATCAGAGTGAACCTTAGTCAGCTGGTATTTTCATTAAGTCATCATGAGAATACATATATGTTATGATTTCCTTACATTTGCAATACAGTTTTGATCCTGATGACAGCATTAACATTTCTGGACTGGGGTGCAAATTTGGTGATGCTGGGTTGGCATTGCTTTTGGACATGCTATTAGTCTGTAAGATATTAATTCTTCTTTTCCATCTCCAGCAATGTATTGCTGAAAGGGCTCGGCAATCTTCCCTTGACCTGCTCTGAGTTAGAAGCTTACAGCTTTACTCAAGGACAGATTCCCTGGGGATTGAAAAAGCAGCATACAGAATAGAGATTTGAACTCAATTTCCTTTTTCCTAGGTTAAAAATCTGCCTCAGACATGATAAGAATATGTTAAAATGCAGGGGACAGAGGGGCAGAATGTCTTTTTCCCTTCTCTCCCAGTAGACATTTCCATCAGGAGTATGTTCCCACAAGACATCCTCTCGTGGATGTAAATTTCCAACCTTACATAAGAGCAATCCCAATTTTTCTCTAAGCAACATCATTCTCACTATCCCTGCTACCAAATCAACTGCTTTGCCTTGCCACACATTTTCCATTATGGTTAAATCACAGTGCCTATGCACCATTTTATATCATCTCTAAGTTGTACTCTACAAGCTTAGTAAAAAGCAACAAAAGGAAATCTTGGGTTTTTACATCATACCATTTCTCATTCTACCCTTTAAGTATTTTTCAAAGTTCAAGTATAAAGATTAAATTCATGAGAGCATTCAGTTGCACTGTGATTTAAAAACTGCTCTGCAGTAATCTCCAACTGGCAATCAGGTGTGAACAGTAAGACACCCATCAGCAATTAACCCATTAACAAGGTCCACTCCAGAAGGTCCTAAAAAACCAGCCCAAACACGGCCTTGAGCTTCATTCACTTATCAGACAGTGCAGAAGGCCACAGGACTCCCAGTTAGGAGACATCACATCCCAAGATTTTGGCGTTACAAGTCTCAGCTGTATTGGACTTGGTACAGCAGAGTTACATCCAGATGGATCACACAAACTCTGGGATGTCTCATGAGAGCAATCCCCCCATTCTGGATGTATTCTTGCATTACCTAGAGGATACAGCTCTTCTCAAGTCACACCTGGAGGAGATGCTATGGCCCTACCAGGGTTCATCATTTGAACTTGTGCCCCTTATTTTGAAATATCCTCCTAAACACAATTTCAACCACAAGCCTGTGCTACCTTCCTCACTAAACAACATCCCCTTTTAACAGTAATCATACCCAACAAGGACAAGGGAGTGTAATGGTACCCGTTTCTCCTCAGGAGGCAGTTTGCTCCACTCATTGCCCAGCATCCTGGTGATCTCTGGGAAAGGGACTTCCGGCCTCTTCGCTCGCAGCTGCTCCCTACGCTCGTTCATGAACCGCACGTACCCTGTGAGGGGCGATTTGGGGGCATTGGTGTCCCTAAGGGGTTTCTTCCTCTTTCTCCCTTTGGCCCAGCCTCCTCGTTTGGTTCTTTGCTGCTGCAAAATGAAAACAGAAGACAATTCAGACTGAGTGAAAATAAGCACATCTGGAAGGAATAAACAATTTCATCAGGAGTACATTGCTGCAAATACCTCCTCTCCACGGATGCAGGTTTCAAACCATACTTTAGAGCTATCCTGACTTTTGTCTAAACAAAGCCAAACAAGTCTCATTGTGAAAAACAATTACAGTTTCTCCTAGTCCACAAGGACAACAAAATAACATTGGCATCAATTTCTGATTGTAAAATCACAAGGACTGATAATCCTCAACATGATCATCTTAACTAATGCAACTGCAAATATTTTTTTATTACTTGTTTGCTTGGTTTTGGTTATTCTCACCCTTACATACCCTCCACCCAAGTCATTTACTTCAACAGACTTTTTGGAGAGATTTTGTGCATTAGTTAATAATTGATAACTAGTTATTTTGCACCTTCCAGATCTTTATCCTTTATGCACAATGTGCCCAAAATGTGGGTGTAAGGACAGTAAAGAGGCTTTTCTACTCTCATCTGTTCAGTAGATTGTCTTTCCCATTAATCATCTCCAACGGAGCAACAAACAAACTCCGAAGGAGGGAATATTGTAAGATGTGCCTGGGGCACACTGTGAGTTCACAGGAATAACATCATTATCACTCATCCTCTTGGCTTCAAACTATTTCTACAGCAATCTCTGGACAACACTATTTTCTAATGCTATGTACATACAACTATTTTCAGTACTTCTAATGTTTCCCCAGATCAACATGTTCCTGCCATCATGTTACTTTTTGTTTTCCTCCTGGAATTTTATTACTTGATTAAAAAAGGACCTCACAGCTGAAAACAAACTACAAGCAAGAATATCAAATGCATCTATCAAAAAAAAATCTCAAAAAACCCCAAAACCACTTCCTAGTCAAACTTCAGGTCCTTCATGATTTAGTCACCAAAAATCAGTGTTGGACTGTACACAAGGTATAGTCTAAAGTAGTAAAAGCATTAATGGTTTTAAAGATATCAGTTACTACCAGTACAGTAAAATGGTCTCACTTTGCTGGCTCACAAGTGAGAAAATAAGTTGTGGCAGTTGAACATTCAGCTCTGAATGCAGCAGCAGCCTGTGGGCCCCTGTGGCTAAGCTGAGACCCATGTGCTGTGCTCTGCACATTCCAACTGCCAGCTATCTGTGTGCAGCTGTGCAACACAGGAGAAAATTAGGGAATCAGAAGACGAAAATGGCAAACAGATAAAAATTTGTGATCCTATTAAAAAAAAATCCGAGCAGGTAAGACAAATATAATGACAAAATTCCATGCCTTTGCTTCATTGAAAAGTTACTATTATTTCATCTCACCTCCTCCTCAGGCTTCTGCTCAGTGGTTTCAGCAGCATTAGAAGACTCATTTTGCAGCTGCTGAGCCTGTGACAAGTCCTCCACCAAATCTGGGTTATTCACAGGCTGCGAAGTTCCACCACTGAATGAACTCTCCGAATTAGCTAATCTGAAAAAGCACAGAAGAGGAGAACAAAAAATTTAATCATTCCTGTATCACTTCCTCCCTAATCTTCTAAAACATGCAAAAATGTTGCAAATATATTCATTCTCACACTACCAAGAAAAAATGGGATTTTAAAGTGATTTTTGAAGAACTGGCTTTTCCATCCAAGCAACCACTATAACTACCACAGTGCCTACGGACTTTCAGACCCAGGTTGATTTTTAAAGTGGTATTTTGTTTCATTTTTAGTGAAGCATTTGATTACACAACTTTCAGGCAAGGGTATGTTTGGATCAGAAACCAGACAGCATGAATCTACCCTTCTTCAAAAACACCACAAAGAATTTGACATTAGAAGTTTCATCATCAACCAAGATACACCTTTCTGGATGTGTTTAATATATTTCTCCACAAACACATTTAGAGGTCTGTGGTTGTGTATGATCTTGGATTGAACTTCAGTCCACACAATCTCCTGTTCATACACGTGGGTATTTAAACACAAACATGACTAGCTCCCAACAGGCTCCAGAATGGCCATTATCTAATTTTGCTGCAAGAGCTATATCAATCTACCTTACTCCAAAACAGGGCGAGATGTCTGGAGGCAGAAGAAGAGCAAGCGTGTAGAAATACTTCTGAAGGTAGACTGACCAGTGATGGACACACATTGTGGGGCAACAACTCCCTGGACAATCTCAGCACTGTGCTCAGTGGGCAAATTAATATACGATTTTTGGACTAATCTCAGATTCTAAACCCTTCTTGAGGCTAAAGATTACTCGGTCTTACCCAGTTACATTCATGAAAATTCCTTTAACAAGGAATTGCTTCAAGTCTCCTTTGCTCATTTATTCCAGTCTAAAGCTACTCATGTCTATGGCAAATTTTAAATATTCAAAATAACTGTTCCTATTGATGTAGAATACAAAATCAAAAAATTTTATATATATTAACAGAATTGTTATTTGAATGCCCATGGGAATATCTGTCTTCAGAGAGAACAGCATCTTTTCATTACTCACTACAATCAGCAATTGTGACATAATTACTGGTAAAGACACGAGGGCTGGCGAGATCCACGCCCGACTTTGAGACACCAGATTGAGTTCATATCACTGGCAATTAGAGAGGGAGCAAGGGAATACAGCAGACACCCTCCCATAAGTTAATTATATTTGGTATGTGTCAGAAAGAATAGGAACAGCACAGCTCTGGATTCACTGTTAGGGTTTGAAGAGCATTTCAGTTTTCCTCTCCATTCCCCGTTAGCAGAGAAGCTCTCTAAACTACACCTACGGGAAAAACTTCATGTGATGCAGCCATCTGCAGAAATACTGACAAAAGCTCAGCCAAAACACTAATATCTCTTAAACACAAGCCTAATTTGAACATGGACCTAATTTGGCACCAACAAGTTTGAAGTCCCAGATAAGTAAATCCAAATTCAGGCCCATTTGAAGTGAAAGTGTCCACATTCATTTTCACAGGGCTTTACTTGACTGCAAAGTCTGAATTTTACTGCTTGGTGCTTTGCAAAACAGAAAAGAAGCTCCAATTATAAAAACGAGCAAGAATTCCATGTATTCTTAAAAGAAAACTTCTTTTGGCATTGCGATTTTAAGAGGCCATTGTTGCAGTTTGTAAAAGCAGAGTCCGACTGACAAAAATGAGACATCAGTCTCAGTGATCAGTTTCAGACATCAGTTTCAGAGATCAGTGATGAACAGTATATCTTTAATTGAAATAATTTACTTAGCAGAGACCACTATGGCCAACAGATGCTTCCTCACTCTCTGTCCCCATAATGTCACTTGTGTTAAGACTAAAGTCCTAGGGATTTACCTTTTAAAGGTAAGAGATACTAAAGAACAGTTTGTGACCACTTCCATCAGTTCAGAAGAGTTCTGGTTTCTCCTGAACAGAGTCCTGTGATCTTCTACCAAGGCCAAGGGAACGTTGCAAGATTGAATTTTGTCGGGTTTATTTCTCTTTTTAAAAATTACTGAGAATGCCCTCCTCCCACCAAAACAATTTCCCTGACAAGTACAGAGATAGTATCTACCTGCCGAAGGTAAAAAAGGAGTTGCTTACCCAGTTACATTAATTTCACTACCTTCCTTAGATCCATCCTCATCTGTAAAAAGTGGAGGAAGATTGGAGCCAGCTACCAAGTTCTCCATACCTCTGGGGAAAAAAAATACAGGTAAAAAAGGTTAAGTTAACTGTTATTGTTTCCCTTCAGCAGCACTTCAATTCAAACTTCATAACATACCACAAATTTTTACCCCATGAACCAGTTGGCCAGTCACAGCTGATTGGCTTCAGGACAGACCCTATGGGCAGATGTGCTTAAGGTCAGAGAACAAAGACCGTAAATGACACTTCAATTCCAAGTTTCCATTTTACCTAAGCCCTATGCCAATGCCACAGTGTTGCTGGAAATCCCTGCAGTTCTATTTTATCCCTCAAGACAAATCTTCATTCACCGTATTCAGCACACAGGTAGGTGGATCCTGCTCTTCCAGTCCACCTGCCTGATTATTCTTCACTGTGCACCCTTCACCAGAGGTTTGTGTTGACCCCAGAAGACAACTGAAACCAAGTCTCCCCTGAAGTTTCAAATTAAGATTGTACTAATAATTCCTTGTCCAGATTTTCACAATTAATCTGTGTGTGCAGTTGAGTGCTAAGTAAGAGAACACACCTATTTGGAGTATTTTACCTTCAATCCCACAGAACAGCTACTGAAGCAAGTGGTTTAAGGACTATATATTTCTCATCCAATACAAACTGCCCCCAAGTTAGAATTAGTTCTGTTTGTAACCTTGTGGCCTGGCACAGGAATTTAATGTGAGAGATTAAATCCAAAGCTTAATTAACTTATTTATCCCCTTCCTTACTAAAATACAGAACTGTTGTATTTTAGTGGAAAAAAAACTCAAACAAAACCAAAAAGCCTTAACAAACTCACTGTACGATTATGACTTGCCAGTTCAGGCCATTTTGAAGAGCCATACTACCTAAATTCCTGTTACTTCCATTTAGGAGTCACCTTTGACGAGTAGCAGATACTCAACTTTATTACTGCTATCCCTTTCAGCCAGTACACTGGGGCTTTGGGCCCCAAGGGACTGGGGAAAGCTGTCATCTTGTACTGCTTTCTCCTAGGTTGGTGTGCTTTCCACTCAGCATTGAAATCCAAGTGATCTGAGACATAAAATCCTGCTCCATGTTCTTAATATTATATGTGTTTTCCCACATCCCACCCCAGTTCCAAATGTAGAGGTTTTTGAGAGACAAAGGTCACTGCTTCTTACATCTTATGTAAGAACATCATCTTATCATGATTACGATCAATAATCATCTTATGATTTTGCAGATCTCTATCACAAGTAGGACATGGATGGCATTCACTCTTTTCTCTTCTGCTTTTCCAGCTGCTGAGATCCTTAAACCATCCTTAAGGATCCCATCATCCCGACTCCTTATCTAGAAAATAATTAAAGCTAAGCAGACTACTTCTAGGTGGTACACACACTGATCTCTGGCAGAGGAACACCTTTACTCATGTACAGGAAAAGCTCAACCAGTGAGAAATCAAATTCCTGCGCTGCCATTACAAACCAGGGACTGAGTACAGTTTTGGGGGCTCAGCCTTAGAGCTGTGGCACAGCTGGAGACTGACCAGCAAAGGGCTTCCAGGACGCTCAGGGATCTAAAGCAGCTGGCCTAGTAAGGAATGGTGACGGAACTGGGCTTGCTCAGTCTGGCAGAGGGGGCCAAGGGCCAGTCTAACAGAGCCTAGAGCTACTGGATGGCAGTGGCAGAGATGACAGAACCAAATTCTTGCCAGTTATATTGGCTTTGGAGGTTCAGGCTGGACACAGGAAGTGTTCCCAGAGAGGTGGAGTCTATCCTGGCAGATTTTAAATGCTAAAAGCTGTAACTGACCTAAACTAGTGCTGGCAATAGTCCTGCTCTGAGTGGGAGGCTGGACTAAGATGACCTCCCTCCAGATGTCCCTTCCAAGCAACATCTGCAGCTCTATGAATCAGAACCCCACATTATGGGTTTTTTTTTCCAAACACTAGCATCTCTGACAGGAAAAGAAAGACAAATAATATAATGCCATTAGGAAAAGTAGTGAGATACTCTGGTGAAACAAATATGATTTTAATCCTTAAAGAAGGCAGCGCAAACAATACTTCCTCACACATAGAAAATAATCTACACACATAGAAAAGAAACTACATCAAGGCTGGGACTTTATGTACCACAAGAAATCTGAAAAGTCAACTGATTTGAAAATTAAGCTCTTCACTGATGCCCAGAAAGCTGTTTAAGCACAGCTTCTAAATATACAACATAAATCACTCCATGCAGTTATCAACTAAGAGGGAAATTAAGTTCTGCTTCATGTTACACAGTAGTCATGAGTCAAAAATCCTAAATTATGATTTTCAAAAAAGGAAGCCTAAGCAATTATGCCCATTGTGACCTTCTCACCAGGTCCTGATCTGTCTGCTCACATCTGGCTCAAGCTCGCTTTCAAACTGCAGGGAAGCAGCTGGACACCAACATTAACAACACACAAACAGAACACAAACACAGGAAGCTGGGAGGACATACACTTTTTTTATTTAACCCATATGTTTTAGATAGTAACTCTTTCAGATGGTACTGACCCACATGCTAAAGAAAAAGTAACATCAGTTAATTTACAATGGCTTCTAATCAGTTCCAGAGAGCAAGAAAACAAAACAGTTCCCCCCTAAAGCTCACTGAGAGCAGATGGGAACCCAAACAAGTCTTTCAGTCCCATTTCTCAAGAATAACCCTCCCAAACCTTTGCTCCAAAATCACTATCCACTTAGTTTCAACCCCACTGCAGAGCTACATGTTTATTGAAACACATTTAACTAAATTCAAGGCAAAAGAAACAATGTATTAGTTTTCTAATGGCTCGCACATACTCCCTATCTTCATTTTTTAACTACATGTACCCAAATGCAAAACCAAAACTGTTAAACTCTAAACCCTACCAGCCCTACATTCCAATGCAAGGAAGTATCTCCTCCAAATAAAACTAATTCAAACGGGAGCAGCTCTGAGTTCACTGTACTGCTACACTACTGGTTGTACTGGCTCAAGAAAGCAACCAGCTAAGCAGGAATAGAGAGGCTGATTTATTCATTAACAGCAGTATTTGACAAGATTTCAAAGGTTCAACTAACACATACACTAGCATTAGTTAAACTTCTTTATGAGCTTAGAGAAGATCCTACATTATCAAAAATGTGGCTGAATTGATCTTTTTCTTTCCTTCCCTTCCCTCATCAATCATGACTTCATGATACAGAAAGTGGAGAACAGTAACTTTCAGTTTTTCAGCTGGACACTTTGGTTGCATGCCATAGAGATCACACCTCTAAGAAACTGGACAGAGTGAACCAACATGGTCTGACAGAATTACTCAGGAAATGAAAGAAAAGCTTTTACAGCATAAAGATCTAAGTGCTACTACACACATCAATACACACAGAAGGCTCAAACAGTGGGTAATTAAACACCATTCAAAACCAGAATATGGTTTAAATAAACTTTTTAAAGTTCTTCTCACATTACCTTTTGTAGGCCATGATATATAATTATTACTCTAGTGGTAAAGATAAACTCGCTCAGTTACATTCTGCGTAGACTGAAAGCTACCATATGATCAAATTTCTAATCCCATTTGTACAGCAGAGAGGAAAACTTAAAAGCAGGTAGCTTTAAAATCAGGGTGAGAACAAATCCATGACTGGAGCTAGACAGAACGACTCACTTTTCCACAACATTACTATTGCTGCACTGTTAACAGCACTACTACAGGGCAGCACATGTAAGGACATGACAAAGTTCAATGGCCTTTTATACGCGCTATAAATGAAGGGTAAAATTTGCCACAGTCAATCTTTTCTTCAAAGAATCAGAAACAGCAAAAATGCCATTTGAAATGTGCGAACAGTTTTTATCTGGCAGACCACCTCAGCACAGCACAGCTGCATTCTTATTTGTCAGGAGCCAACTCAAGTCAGAGCAGCACAAGTTCACGGCCACACTGTCCCAACACCAGCTACAGGCAGCCCTTCTCCCCCACCGGGCACTCCTGTTCCGAGGCTCGCCCCACGTGAGGTCTGTTCCAGAGCCTGAGCAAAGCAATCACTGCACTGCCCAAAATGTTCACTGCTTCCACAAAACATAACCCGCTTTGCCCGTGTACAGTCATTCACAACTGAGTGACGTGAGGCTGGGCTCTGCAGTGTCTGCACAGGTCTGGTCCTGTCAAAAGTCACTGTCAAATGCAGACTGACTTCCTTCTCATCCCAAGGCCAGGTCGAGTCTTAAGATGCCCCTGAACACTGGGAAAAGGGTGAACAGCACTTAAGAATGCTGCCTTTTCAATGGCTACATTACAACAGATAATCTTAAGAACAGAAAAAAATAAATGACTAAACTCTTTAGCCATCCAATTACAAGGTAAGATTATAAATACGTGTTATTTATTACAGTTAAGCATATTTAAATATGAAGTCAGCATCAGAAATCCAACTTGGAGGCTGATTATAAAACACTGCAGGAGTTCCAATTACCTCATCGCCAGCTCTAGTTTTAGAAACGTTACTGCTGAGTGGAGAATTCTTGTCCTGAAGTCTCTCATTCCCTTTTGCCAGAGTAAGTAAGTCCAAATTTTACCATTCAGAGGATAACATTAAAAAAAAAAATCTGCTACGTCACAGAAGAGCCACAGTATTCCTTATCTCAGCATCAGAACCCAAGCACTTCAGAATGCAAACAATCTAAATTCAGAGGATTTATTCAGAGAAAAACCCACAGGACCATCACTTCCTCTGCCTTTCCACATGTAGCCAGAACATCAGAAACAAAACTGAAGTAAGTCCATCTTCTATTAAAACCACAATGCTTTTGGAGCTGTCAGAGGAGGTTCAGATTCCCTCTGGCAGAGCATTTTCTTCCATCAAGCTGAGCAGAAGCATGTTATCCAACATACTTGGCTGCAAAAATCAGATTTGACTTTTTCCCTACAGGCAACTCATTAGACAAAGGTCTTTGTGACTTGGAAAACTGCAAGCTCAACCTAAAGGGATGAAGGTTTTTCTGTCAAACCAAAAAATACATACCAGAGAACAGCCAACTGCTTTTATTTTTACTTCCTGCCAGTAAAAACAAAGAAACACTACAGACCAAAATAGAGACTTGCAGTAAAAAATTCCAGAGTTCCACTGCATTTCCAAGCAGCTTAAGGAAAGAAGGGAAAGATGTAAAGCTTAGGTTTACGCTTAGTTTAATTGGGTCTTTGCAGCAAACACTAACAAAGCTATCCATATTCTGACCTTAGAAACAGCTGCCAAACACCTGCAAACATGTATTTTAAAAACACAAATGGTTCAATTCTGCATTCTACTCTCATTTACATAAAAGCCTTAGGATGAGGCACATACAAGACAGATACATACACACACAGATACATGTAATCCCTGGGTAGCTGAAACTATGGTTACTAAACTGTGGTTACCTCTGGTACCCAGAGGGAAGGCTTTGCTATCTAGCCCTTCACTGCAGGTATTACACACCTATGGATTAGGATAGTTCATTTTATTCTGAATTAACTTCGTTCACGATAGCATCAGTTGCCATTTAAACTAATATCATTAACATATACAATTCTGCAAAATTAAGTTAATTCTCATGTTAGAGATCTCACATGAGGAAATAAAAACCACTCAGATTACAAAAATTAAGTCTCAAAATAAATCTTGAGAATTTTTTATTTTTCATTAATCACTCTACCTAAAGCAAGTCCAATAGATGACTGCCAGGGATGGGACTGGGTTTTGTAAGCCAGCCATAAAAATTTCTTCTGAATTTCCAGTTACTACAGGCAATTTAGTTTACTTCTTCACCTGCTCTGCCATTTGAAAATTTCTCTGGGACCTGACGACCTCATATTTCACAGGACAAAGTTTTCCAATAGCCCCTTTCACATTAACAAGGTAAAAGGGATACCCCATAAAACCCCACAACCAGCAGCTACGCAGCGTCACAAACGGCGCCTGGAGCACAGACACTGCTCAAACCACAGCGCCAAGACCTCACCAGAGCCTGCTAACTTCCCCAGCAGTGAGCAGATGCTTATTTCCCTTCAAAACTGAGGTTCCATTCCTCTGATCATTTATGTCTGTAAGACTCAATCACTCACTGTTTGTGCAATGCAAACATAAAAGTGCCATGAGCAAAGCAGTTTATTAAAAAATGTAAATGAACAGACTCAAGTTTTTCATGGTGTTTACCCAGTTCAAACATTTACCAGCACCACACAAGTGAAACAAGAAACAGTATTAATTAATGCTTGAGGAGTACTTTGATTTAAAATACCAAACAAGTATTCTGAACTAGAGATAAGTGAATGTCAAGGAATCCTGATTGTGACTGGCCAGTGAAATGCAAAGTTACATATTTGAAAATAAAATAATTGAAGACTGCATACACCTGATGAGATTGAAAAGTTGTTGTAAAGCTATTTTAGCACTTTTGCTCTCCCTCAAAGCTTTATTCATCACAGAAGCTGTAAAGGAGTACAGCGTATACTCCAAGCTCACTTACATTCTGCGAGAGGAAACTCTGGCTGTTGCCACAGAGGAATACATTGGAATTTTTCATGCACACAGCCACCGAAACAAGTCCTAACGGCCATTTTACAGAATATGGGGTCGAATACTTTGGATGTGAGAATATACTGAGAAAGAGACTGAGTATATACTTAAAAGAATGACTCACCACAGGCATCATGACCCCACACAAAAGCATCTACTCTGACCTCAAAAGCCACAAAGACAGCATGGAACTGGATATTTTAAATGCACTGATATGGGTACAGGGACAAAGGTTAGAGGAAATGAAGTGTGGGAAGAGTCAGTGATTCTCACACAAAACAAGCAACTCATTCTGCCTGCTTTCAGAGAAGATCCATCTTTAGAAAAAAATATGGTATGTCAGCTTCCATACATTTTTGTTCTTATTTTCTTGCTGTTGCCATGCGTTATTCCAACATAAAGCAAGTGAGTTTAGTACTCAAACCCGTCATGTAGAAAAAAATCACACTTTTTAGATAGCCTTAGATGTGCAAAGTAACAGGCACATAAACCTGAACAACAGAATTGCTACTAGCAAATCCTTTCTAACAGCAAGAATAGTGAAGAACTGGGTTGGGCTGTTTGTTTCTAATCTGGTCTTAAAACTCTCTGGTAATAGTTTAATATCTATCAGAAATTCAAGTTTGGAGGTACATTGCACAAAGTGTACCAAAATCCTTTTTCAGCCGAGGCTCTTCTTGCAGTCCCACATGGTACCACTGGCATGACAGGATAAAAATTGTAAAGACCTTGGAAACATATTGTTGGAAAAACTAATAAGGAAAGTGAGCACAAAAGAACAGACAAGAGGTTCCAGTATCAATACATCAGTGGACACTGCTTACAAAACCTTGTCTGGATTCCTGAAAAGAAAAGAAACAGAAAAGACAGCCCAGCCCTGCCAAAGCATCCTCTCCAGGAACAGCAGACAGCTCCTTTGACCACTGTTAACAAGATTTGAAAGCTGCCTGAATCCACAGACAAAATGTGTTAAAATGGATACTAGAGGAAAAGACTACACCAATAAAAAAACTCAGGGAAATTTAAAAAGATAAACTTTATGCTCTGAACTAGGCACATACCAGGATTCCCCTCTCAGCACCAAACAGAGAAATTTTAAAATCATACAAAACCCAGGTACTTCCATGGCTCCATAAAAAAGTTAACTTAAATCAACAGCACAACGCAGACAAGTTAGAATGAAGCTTTCCCTATACTCATCTGCATCCAAAAGCAAGAGGAAATTACAATATTTAGCACCATGAATGGAAAACAAGGGAAAAAAAAAAACAATAAAAGCATAAACCCACTGGAGTGGTCTGATGGCTCTCCAGTGTTAAGCAAGACGTAAGAGATCCAGAGATGCACATGAGGGATGGGAATATGCAGGCAGAGGGCACATTTTCAGAACACCAGTAGCATATGTAATGAAAATAGTTCATTTTGGAGCTGAAGCAGGATTGAGAAAAAAGCATCCATGCCAGCAGCGTGCCTAAATATCCTAGGCTGAGTGCTTGGAACAACAGCTAAACATTTGTAATACTGGATCCGATCCTCAAACCGTTTCCAGTAGCCCAAAGAAACTGCTCTGAGGGCAGAGGTTAACTCCTTCCCACCATCTCCTTTACTGATTTTGCAACCTCTTCTTTGTGCATCTCCTGTCATATCATAGGCAGGAAGGCAAAAGAAGTGAGGGAAAAACCCTAAGAGCAGAGCATCACTGCCTAGAGCTTGGAGCCGAAGAGCAAAGAAGAACCTGGGAAAAGCACGTCCAAGACTTAATCTGCTCTTCCAACTTCCCTCTTCCACAGCTGCTCCTCATATGCTGGAAACAAGAGACTGCAGGTGGGAAACATGCACAAACTTTGAAAAACAGAGTTGATCTATGCACTCAATAAATTTAGCCCTAAAGGAGAATGTAAATCTTTTCAAAGAGGTTGATGATTGAACAGACATGAGGATGGAGGTCTCACACAACACAGTATCTTCAAGCACTTGCATTTGAACTGATTCCTAATTTATGTTTAGTTACAAGTATTCTGAAAGATATCTGGCATTCAGGTTTGAGTATTAATCATATTTAGCAAACAGCAGATTTATACTGCTTTTACATTTCTTTTGCATGATTTCATTTCTATATATATCTGTTAAGTAAATATGGTTCCTCTGAGCTAAAGCAGAAATATGATCCCAACACCCTTATATATGTGTAGAGATGCATAGCAGGTTTAAAGGCCATAAAGGCAATCTCTAAAAGCTAAGAATACAACCAAACTTCAGAAACAAACTTTGAAGCACTACCAATCTTAACCTTTATTTTGGACATCTCAACTAATTGTTAGTCTTTGCTTGGTTTCAGAGATCTCGAAGTCTGAGACTCTGACCTGAATACACATCATGCAATTCTCACTGCAAAGAGAAATAAGAACTAAAGTCTTTGTGATCCTTGCAAAAGGTCAGCATCACTCTGGTTTACACAGCATTAAATAGTGGGAAAGCGGAAAAACATTTCTATTTTCAAAAGGGCTACAACACAGATTTCACCCCAGTATAATATCATAACCTGAAGTTCATTGCCTTGAGCAGAAACAGACAAAGCCAACTGGTGGAAAACAAAGAGTTCAGGCACCACTGTCTTTTTTGATTTGTGGAGCCTAAACATTTTACAACAGAAATGCAAGCACAGAAAACTTACTTTCTTTGATTATCTTTTGCTGTCTGTTAGAAGTAAGCACACAGATTAGCTGAGGATCAAATACCACATTTAATCCCCAAAGTTAGCTCAAGGGCTTTGAGTTAGACAACTGCCTTCTCAGTCACCTGCATTCCCTTTTCATTTAAAAAGACTCCTCTGAAAAAGCACTCATTTATATTTTGCTCCTCCCTACATCTCCCAAAACAAAGCCAAAAAAAGCATGATATTGCTTTTTTAACATTTTATTTTTAAAAGTAAGAAGTCTTCAGATTTTATGAAAACTTCAATTATATTTGAGCTTATAGATGTCCCAAGATAAAACATTTATTACAGTAAGCCTGTTTTTCCTGGTCTTTAACAGTCTCCCAAAACAGCTAATTCCCGCCCTGGAACTGTTTCCTGACCTCTAGAAAGGGTCATCTATGTATAACTCTAGACAAAATATGGCCATAGCATTCCAAAGGTCCGTGGTAAGATCACCAAAAAGAATTCAGCAGGTTCAGTTCACATCTCAACTGAGCTTTGTTTTTCACGATAAAACAGACACTCAGAAGAAAGCGTTAAGTCTTGAGTAAAGCCTTAGCTGGCTGCTTTAAGTAGCACACTCTGATCCTTCAGCAATGAGGACACATTCCCAAAACACTCCAGTCACCAGTCCTACTGCTGCCTGATCAGTAACAGCAATGAGTAAACCTCAGAGTACATTGCACTGTGTAAATAAAGAACCCTGGGAGACCAGAGAAGATACTGCACCAATCTCTACTTAACACCTTCCATCCACAGCACAGCAAGCCCAGGTCTTGGAGTTTAGCATGTAAAAACCAAGCAGCTTATTATTTGAAACCATGCCAAGTAACCAAGCTGAAAAGGAAACCCTGTTTGAAATTTCAGTTTGTAAAAATTGTGGCTTTTGACAATTGAAGTGTATTTCATTTACAGCTAACAGTTCAATTAACAAGAAGCAAAAACATTCATTCACTTCACAACGAAATTTTCTTCTACTCAAGTATCCATGTCTTAATCAGCATGAACTCATTTGTATTCCTATTTAAAATGCCTTTCTCAATAACACTTGCTGACATCACTCAATAGTTACACATTTTATATATAAATATCTCCTAAGCATACAAAAAAATCTGAAGATTCCAACTAGTTTTGCTGATTAAGATCCACCCAGCAAAGCACGTGTCTAGTCACCACAGTTTCTTTGTTGGCTGTCCGTGGCTGTAGGGGAAAAAAAGGAAACAACGTGAAAAAGGTCCACATTTTCTGCTACACTGAATTAAACATACTCCCAGAAATCAAGAAATACATCTCTTGCATCATGCACATTTAATGATTCCAAGTTTAGACTAGAAGCGACTTCTAGAGGTCATTTGATCCCAACACCTACTCAAAAGCAAGGTGAAGGTCATCTTTATGGCAGACACCATGTTACACTGTCTGGCTCAAATCCTGATCAACACCGATTTAAATCATTAAATGCCCTCAACTGCTTTGGGTTTTGGATAGGAGGGTTACCAAGAGCTGAAGAAATAAGCTCTGCTTATTCTCAGGACACAGACAGTGATGGATGGAAGACAAGATAAAAGCAGTTGAAGAAAGCCCTTACAATAGCCATGGGAATAGAGGTGTATCAGACAACACCTCCCCGCATCCTGACAAAGCTGGAGGGACAGGAGAATAAAAGGACACCAGAACAGAGAGAAAGTTCTCCCTTTATTCATTTATTAACCAGAAAATCCATCAAGAACAACCTTAGCAAGGAATACAGGATCTTCTCTCCCATCAGTGGAGCTAGAGCTGGACTTCCAATACTGTCCCTAATCAAAGACTCCCTCACCCTTCGAATTAAGCTCAGATGTACTCTCAACTCTGAGTACAATAAGCAGTGTTTACCCCAACTCAAACCATTGCAACAAACCGTAAAAAACAATGACAAGCTGCCATTTCCAAGAGGAGTTCTGTGTTAGGCTCACTTCACAGAACCCAACTTCCAGCACTTTCAAGTAGGTTTAATTCAGCAGCAGCTTTAAGCAAGTTCTTTTTCTTTTCTTCAAATGGAGAGCTTAGCTCAGGGCTGCTGTGTTTGGCACTCCACTAACTAGTCCGCTTGTTCAATACCTTCTGTCCTTCAAGTGGAGGGCGCAGCAAAATGAACTGCACACATTTTCACAAGATTATAGGGACAGATGACTGAGGGACCAAGAAGATATTGTAACGTCAAGCCCTTCATCACATATGAGCAGAAGTAGTTCTCATTTCCAGCCTGACAGAGGATATATTGTTATTTGCATGACAAAAGGGCTTTAAATCTTAAAAGAAATAGTCAGCACTATATGAAAAATTGAAGAGACATTCTGTGCCAAAGCTGGATTATGAATCACCAACTAACACTTCTGCCACCAGCAGCATGAAACCATCTTTGCAGTGATACTCAAGCCCTACCTGAATAACCACTGCAGTACTTAACACACTTGCAACTCCCTGTCTATGTTCAACATCCAAAAAGCAACTGATTTGTCAGCTATTTCACTGATTTGACGCTTCTCTATTCTTTCAATAAATATTCATTTTAATTACTTGTCTGGGTTTGCTGATGCTGATATGCTTCCTCACATTTCATTTACGTTTTAAACGCTAAATTATTTAGCACTAGCAAGTCACAGCAAATGCCAGGAAGCTCCTTTATCTGATCTGCAAAACCTCCAATTGCTCAAATTTCTGTATTTTTAATTACAATGGTATACAAATACATCCACAGAACTGAGATGCTACCAAGATACTCATCAAGTCTCAAAACTGCAAATATGATAGATACATTTCCTATTCCAGACTGACAACTGATTTGAGTAAAATTTATCTACATGACAGACCTTTTCCAGGTTAACTTTCAGGGAATATATTGCTGCATTACCACAATCCTGACTCATCACTTGCCCAGAATCCTTCACTGATCTACATTCACACACACTGGAAGGAAAAAACCCAACCATGCATCAGAGTTAGAGACCAGCAGGTCCCTACATTTATATAGCATTACTCAAATGTCTCCATAAAAAGTCAATTATAGACACTTAGCTGACAAACATTACTGACCTCAGACTGGAGAACAAGGAATTGTGCAACAATAAAGAAAAAACACTTTTCTAATGTAATTCTCAGAAGTCTATAATACAAAGGCACTAAGGTAAAAACTGAAGTTAACCTTTTTTTAAAAGTTTCCAGCCTTTACTATGCACTTGAGATCTGTCTTCCCACTCTTCCTCACTATAAAAATGCAAATCCTTTGTGTGTGGTTATTTGAATATCAATACTCTCCCACTTAGCAGCAACGTGAGAACAAAAACTCGAGGAACACAAAAACTCGAGGAACGTGCTGAAAAGTTCCTTGTGATCAGTTATTTTCTGCATACCTTGCAAACCCCTCCTGATAAACGTCTGTTCTGTAATTCCCTTGAGAAATACTCTGTGGAAATGACTTTGGGACAGAATGTATGTTTTTACAAGTGGCAATAAAATTATATAAATAACTTTCCTAAAAAAATCCAGACATGTAAAGTGTATTTCTAGAGAGAAAATGCAAGTAAGCCATCTGTAACAGAGTTCACATTTTTTCATACTTGCAATGAACTTTAAGTTTTTTAAGGTTAAAACAACATTAACAGAAAAGATTTCTCAAGTAAGAAAAGTATCTTTCATATTTGGACAATTTTCACATCACTGCACATTCAAAACAACTCACATAAAGTCTCACAGTCCAAGTTTAATATGCAGTTAATAATTCCACAGCTTTTTATATCCAAATGTAAACAGAAGAGCAATCAAATCTTGATGTCAAGACAAAGACAACTTGGGTTAGTCTAATACAAACATCTGCAAAGTTTTTGTACTTTCCAAAAATTTCCCAGGCTACAACTAAAAAAACTTATTTCCTTATAAAAAAGCTGCAGTACAGGCACAGGCTAGAGGGGATAACTCTGATCACTGTGACCCATTTAACACCAGGCACTACCCTCTGCTAAAAACTAGAAACACAGAGGAATTCAAACCTACATCATGGTTACCCAGTCTTGTTTTAAAGACTGACAGTAAGAAGCGTCACTGCAGCAGCCGTCCCACACGGCACTTACGCACACAGTAAATTTGTACAACTTCTTACTGCAGCAGTCACGTAGATTTTGTTATGATTTCACAGGTTAGACCGTGTAAGCTAAGAGCCTGTATCAATAAACTCTGATTAAGTTGTTATGTGATAAATGTATCATTTCATGAAGTTAAACAAAGCTGCACCTGCATTTATTTTTAGGAGTGAAAATATGCCTTAAACTCATGTTCAAACTGATCCTTTTTCCAGTGTGCTAGCAACCCTTTCAGAACCCCAAAGCAGCTGTAGCAGTGCCAGTGCCAGCTGCAGAAGACACGTGTTATACCTTGCCTGTTAAGATTCCTCTGTACTCTTATTTATACCTAAGGCTTAGCTGCTCAAGCTTCACTAAATGCTAATGTTCCCAAGCTGGATTATCCAGTCACCTCCAACACATCTCCATGTCAATGCTCCCAAGGACGCTTTCCCAGCCTACACCCGTCCTGAGCTATACTAGCTTTAATGTGACCAAACATCAAGTCCGGTTTGCTTGAGTACATTCTTTAAAAACAAAAAGCTGAACAGGTTAGTCAACCACAACTACCGAAAAAGCACTTGTCACATTACCTCTCCACAAATAACCAAGAAGTTTTAAATTGATGGCATTTTGTTCAAAGCCATCAAATTTCAGCAAGCAGTATGAATCATGCACTATTTGTTACTTGAAATTGACATTTAAAAAGCAGGGATCAAACTAACATGATTCAGAAGCTTTTCTCGCATTTTCTTCTTCCTATACTTGGAGCTTTAAGAAAAAATATTTGTGCTTCTACATTTCAAGTAAACGTTCGGTGTTAGCGAACAATTTACAGAATCCTGGTGATGTCACACAATGATTTATACACTGCTGTCAACTGATACAGAATAAGAAACTGGCAAAATAGGGGTTGCATAAGTTGGAAGAGGCCTGAAAACTGTATTTCTCTAATGCTCAAGCTTTGCATATTTTGATACAACCTAGATCTAAGGATACCTTACAAAGCAGTAACTTGCTGCTGCTAAGAGAGGAAGGTCTTGCTCTCTCCTCCTTTCTCAGCTGGTTACAGCAATCTCCACAGCTTATTGGACATTTTATAGAGCTACTTAACTCCCTACCTCTTCCTTTTGGAAGAATCCCAGGAAAGCGAGGAGGCTGGGTATCTTCAACTAGACATAGCTGAAAGGAAGGGCTCAAAGAAATACCAGAGCTTATTAAAAAAGAATGTGTATGGAAACTCCCACTGCCATGTGTGGTAAAGTCATACTAAGAGCCACCTCCAATCACCCAAGATAACTTTTTGGATTCATTCTGCCAGCAGTGGGCTGTAGTTTTCACAAGATATCAAGAGAAGCATCCAGAAAAGTCCTCTGCCCACATGAAGGCAAGCCAGGCGCTGGAAGGTGCAGACAACAGCTGTCCACTGCCTAAGGCTACAGTTTCATTGCAGCCTAAGCCTGTTGAGCTACCAACTACTCCTAAGAGCATCATCTTTCAGCCTGGCACCTGTTCCCTGGACAAATCACATGGTGTTTCAGCATGCTGAAGAAACAGAAGAGCATTTAGTTCATTTATCAAATTAGTTTATGCCTAATGAAAGGGTGAAATGGCTCAGCAAAGGATCCAACAAGCAGCTGGCAGAAGAAAAAGGGATGTAAATAACACAGCCAGGAGTTAGTGATGTACATTGCTATAACTCCATAGGCTGCGATTCAATCCTTCCTAAAATTCTACTGCTGCCAGAAATGAAGAACATTTGAAGCTATTCCAGAAACAGAGGGCCCCAAAATAGTCTAAAGTGGGACAAAACATGATTACCAGAAAAAAATTAGGATTATATCATAAGCTGATACGACTTTTTTTTCCCCCTTTCCAATCTAAAGCAAAACATTTATTCTCCTGATGAAAGATGAGATTCTTTCCTGTAAGTCTGGAAAAAGAACTTCAATTCTATAATTCTAATTCATTTCTTATTATTTATTACACTGGCTTGTCATATCTTACATGAATTGCAGCAATTCCTTATCTTAAACTCAGCAAAGAGTAGTTGGAGTCTATTTTGTCATGTTTCCCACATACTGAAACAGTGAGGATTTAGTCAAATACTGGTTATCTCGATTTCATTTCAGCAGCAGCCATGAGTCATGTGCAATAGCAGCTAAAACATACTGCAGTAAATGCACCCCGAGCCAGCACTCTGCTCCAAAAGATTTTAGTACGTTACCTATGATAGTTACCGACTATATGTCAGGGCTGGAAAAAAATGCATTCCAATATGCCTGCATTTCAGGTCTTTAGGAGACTCTGAAGATTTGCTCATCTGCTCTAGAAGTCCCATAGAATTTATGATTCTTGAGATACTCCAACAAGACACTTGCATATTTGAAGAGATGGTAGCTTTAAATGGAACATCCTTCTTCAGAACTCTTACTTTTTTATCCTTTAGGTATCAGAAGATGTCTTTGTCAATGTCCTGGATAAGTGAAAATGCAAACAAGGCAGACTATTCCTAAAAGTAAGCAGGAGAAAACTGGGACAGAAGAGCAGCACCATACTCAGGGAAAATCTTTAGAATGCAAATAAGAAAACAACACCCTTAAAGCTAAACTGCACTCAGAGCTTTCTTCTCTTACCTCTATGTGCCATTATCCTGCACTGGGAACACCCTCCTCGCTCCCCAGTTTTCCTGGCAGAAATGCAATGTTAGCAAACTCCAGATTTCAAAGTGTGAAAGAAGATTCACAGTTTACTGTTTCTAGTACTTCACTCAGTGTTGATCTGTTTTCTCTCCTGTAGAGTCTCATACTATTACCAGAACTTGTTTTGCCACAGCTCTCTCCCCATTGCTTTTCCAGCCGTGGAGACTGACACTTTCCATATATTGTTAGGCACAGCATATCCTCAATACTGGTATGGGACACTAAGTCCATGACATCAGAAATTCAGCCTTTGAAGAACATATAATTATGGCCCGGACACAAACATGAGATTACTTAGCCTATTCTTATACAAAAGATAAAGTCCGTTCTCCCAAAATATCTTTCATTTCCATTACTAGATGTTTTGTCAATTACTAGATTTCAGCAAAAAATACCCCAAAGTTAGGAAACAGCACACCACCTTATGCCCAAGGCTTCAAAACAGCAGCCAAGGGAATTCCAAGAGGAACAAATGGTTTATTTCTTAAGTAACAAACACAAAAATTCACAAAACCCCCACTAATTCATGCCATACCACTTACCTGAAATAAAAGGAAGTACAGAACAGACACAGCTAAGTTAGATCTGCTTTAACCACCATTTAGTTAAAACAGTCTGAGAACCCCTCCAAACAAAGCCTAGCAAGTTCTATAGATGACATTTTGAAGGGCAGTTGAAGACAGTTTGTTGAATTTCTTTTGGCTCCAAACAATCCCTCAGACACTACCGTATAATTAAAGCCATGAATTTATCATCTTTTCATATTTGAACACAATAATAAAACAAAAGTAGACTTTTCCCCTGGTAATTCACTAAATTGCCGCGAAATCCTCTGTGTTTTGCACTTGTTAGTGGAAGAAAAAAAATAGAAAAAGGATCCAGAAATAAATCCTGTCAGTCTTAAGCCTCTTGAAGGCAACTAATAACCAACACTTTGACTACCCTCATTCTCTTATGCACTTCACACAGTTTTATTGTCAGCAACAAAGCTTTATGCCACTCAGTCTTGTGACTAAAACACCCTTTGCCACTTTCATGCTATCACAGTATCCTGAACTGCAGGCTAAGGGTGTCCACTGCTCACCTCATTACTTACCCCAGCCATGATGCACAAAAGGCACGTTCCAATGTCTTAGATTTACATTCCCTTTTACATGAAGAAACAGTATAAACAATCCAAGTCATAAGAATTTCAGAAACAGTGAAATATAAGGTTTATTTTGCAATCACTGTATGCCAGGTAAGATGTATGGTCCAAAAGGCTGAAATCAGCCAAAGTCAGCTCTTGCCACAGCCTCCGGCAAAACAGTGCAGGATTATTTGTTTCTAGGATTAAAATTGTTAATAAGTCTTCTCCGAAGACAACACAGCACAGCTTCCTTTTAACATACTTACTATTAAAACACTCTAGCCAATAATGCGCCTAATGTTTCTGAAAGACAGGTTTTTTTCCAAGTCCATCAGAACTTGCAAAAGTAAGGCCAAGGAACAAGGAAGATTTCCTAATAAATTCAGAACTTGGAAGAAATCCAGGTATTCCACAGTAAGTGGTTTTGTTTCCCAGTAACACAGAATGAAGATTTCTCCCAAATAAACACAGTCACTCATAAGTAGCTGTAGCTGCAATTCATCAGAAGCTGTCCTTGTCAAACTGATACCAAGTAGACCTTCAGAAATCAAATGTCAGTCTCAGCTTTGCCCCTAACAGCCATGAACAATGCAAGTTATTCCTTTAATAAGAATTAACCCTCTGTGGGATTAACGTGCATACAAAAAGCTTTAACATATATACCCCAACAATCCCATTATGCAAGAGATTAAAACAGACTAGTCTGGTAATAAAATGCTTATCACCTGCCTTGTCCCACTGGCAGTGCATGGACAAACTCAGATCCAGCTGTTTTGCCCTCAGAATTCAAGGTCCAGTATCGGACTACAGGTTTGCACCACAGAATCACAGAATATGCTGATTTGGTAGGGACCCACAAGGACCATCGAGTCCAAGTCCCAGTAAAAACTAACAGCTGCCATCAGAGCCAACAGCTGTGCTGCTGCTGCCACCGGCCAGGAAGAAGCCACTCCTGGAGTCAGACAACAACACTGCAGATCCTGTCAATGGAACCTGACCTGCACCAATAAAGCTTTAACTATCACTTGACTGTGTATTTCACATATATATTACTAATAAAAGCTTTAGCTACCACTTGACTGTGTATTTCAAATATATATTACTAATAAAAGCTTTAGCTACCACTTGACTGTGTATTTCAAATACATATTACTAATAAAAGCTTTACCCACCACTTGACTGTGTATTTCAAATATATATTACTAATAAAAGCTTTAGCTACCACTTGACTGTGTATTTCAAATACATATTACTAATAAAAGCTTTACCCACCACTTGACTGTGTATTTCAAACAGCCATCAACTAGCCTTAGCTGCTTTCATAAACTAATCCCCAAAAAAAATAGTGGTTTCTGAAAACAAACTACTCTTAGTAATTCATACCTCGTGAACACTTAGTGTTGAAGTGTTTTTATCGATCGCTTTTCTTGTCTTAAAAATACCACAAGTTTAACAGCTCCCATGAACATAAGAAACACTCCCCCTCTCTTTCTAAGGAAAATCATGGAAGTAAAAAAATAAAAAAGCTAGAAGGAATGCAGAAAGCAACCTCATTTTGGGACTCCCAAGCTAATCAGATTTTAGATTGAAACAGCATTTTATTAAAGGTATATGAACAACTGGAAAAAAGAAAACCTTTCTGTATTCACCTACTGTCCTCAAAATTGTAAAAGTACGTTCCCTTGAGTTACTCATCTCTCCCACAGATCACTGTCAAAGAGTGTCTCCATTATTTTAAGTGCAGCCTCTTCACCTGTGCTCTAATAATTTCTCACAGCACATTCCACAACGCTTAAGAAAACGAGCACAGCTCTGTGTGCATTGCAGCAATGGTGAGCAGGAATACTTCAATTTTTCAACCACAGCCTGGAGAGGGCAGAAAGTACAGCAAGAATTCAGAAACTTGTATGAGCCTGTAAGCTTGAGGAAAACCTCATTCAAGAACTGGTCCTAAAACACTTTCTATTTAATCCAGGAGAAGCAATTAATATGGACGGCTGAGCCGGCTTTGGCAGGTGAGGAGATACACCTTGCTAATTGGGAACACCTGGATACTGAGTGACCCTTTATTTAAATACATTGTGAACAGACACACTAACAAAGATTACAAAGTTAACCCCAACACGTTAGCGTACAATTTTCTCCATTCCTGTGCTCTGACACTTAAAAGTATTGTGATGTGATACAAGCAAAACCACAGCTCACAGTCAGTGCATGCATTCAGCAGTCCAGCAGCAGCAGGGAAATCAGCACCTCTCCTCAGTTCTCGGGGCAGTCCTGGCCATCAGACACAGGAAGCCTGAGCTTGGCCAGGGAAGGCACCCTGCAAGAGCAGAAGGTGGAAGACAGTAAAAATCTCTCTCCTCGTGGTCGCTTTATTACAAAGTACCAGAAACTGTTAAAGTCACCTTCCAACAGTCACGTACACACAGGAGCTGGACCCAACCCTCAGGTACTAAAGCAGCATCACTAAAAACCATGATTCTCTTCTCCCTTTTCTGAGCTGTAAAAGGTGCACCAGTCACCTTACCCTCTATGTGCCACACCATGGGCAACCAAGGGAAGAAACATTCCATTTATAACCAAGACAGTGTGGTCAGATCACACAATCTCCCATTTTTCTGTTTTGAAAACTGCTGGGATCCTATGCAAAAGCCAATTTAGGATTTTAAAGGCTAATCCAAATACTCTGCTTTAGACACCATTTCTAAGCCCAACTTCTCAACTTCTATTTCAAGACATGCCAGATTTCCAAGGACAGGACAGGAAAAAAAAATTATCACTTTCCCTCAACTTCCTGAACTCTGAAGTTACAGTATTTGCCACCAAGTGATATAGTCCTAGAAATACTGAATACCTCTTCTAACAGGCATATGACACCTGCCTGTAGGTATCATATGCCTAGGTGTGAGAAAAATCAAGATAAAACAGCCATCATTTCACTGTCTTCAAATAGGTTGTGCCCCTACACATATGGCCAAGTTTTAAAAAAAATAAAAAGCTATAAAAAATAAATTCTATGTTTTCATCAGCTCTTTATACTTATATTCTTAAGAAGTTAAGAATGCTCCCTTCAGAATAACATACATGTGCTATAAAAGTGGCCTCTCAAGGGGGTCACACGCAAGGCAATTCACTGAGGGGTGGAAAAACCACTATTTGTAGCTTTAAGAAAAAGCATTTTAAAATACTGTCTATCTCATTTTTGTCTTATCCTTTCTCAATTTCTATATCTGAGTATGTTTTATAACGTATATATCGGTTCACTAGTACCTGTATATAACTGATAAATCAATAAATTTACATATATGAGATGTCCGTGATAAAAAGTGGTCTTTACTGATAGAAATGGGCAGCCGAAAAAGACTGACCACTCCCCTAGAGAGCAGAAGCTCTTTTATTTATATTTACCCTGCCCTTCCTCCTTTTCACTCTAGCGCTGGTTTTCCAGAGGATTGGAATGAATGGCGCCTCGCAAGGCACGTGGCCCCGGTGTTTTCAACCCCAGGGTCGGGGCTTTTTTTTGCCACCTGGAAATAGGAGATTTTAGCTCCCCAGGAACAGGCAACTGAATGTGGAAACGTGGACAGAGGTATCAGAAAACAACACTACGGTAAATCACCTGCTTGACAAGGGAACATTAAGTGGACGTAAAGAAAGGACAAATAAATAGAACTAAGAAACCATGAAATATCATGGCTTTGGGGAAACCGTGGAAAGATATATAATGGAGAACACCGAAAGCCAGCACTTAGACCCTCACCCGGTTCCTTCCCCTCACCCTCTATGAGCTCCGGCGGCTCCCCCAGCCCCCCTCACGGGCGGGCCACAGGACCCACAGCCGCCCGCCGACTCCTTGCCCGCCGCGGCCGAGGAGGGGCGGAGGGCCCGCGGCCGTCCCTACTGACCTGCCAGCGGCGGCTCCCGCGCAGGGCCGGGGTCGCCGGGGGTGGCCGCGTCCCCTCAGCCAGGTCCCCTCAGCCCGCGCAGCCGCCGCGCCTCTCGCACGCGCACGGGCACCCTACAGCCCCGCCTGTTCGGATCCCTCCGCTCCCGCCTCAGCGCGGCCCTCTCGCCTTCCCCAGAGGAGCCCCTCGGGATAAGGCCCAGCCGAGCCGGGAGCACTCCCGGCTCAGCGTCC
>VZTD01005270.1:129261-353412 GCA_013397725.1 Rhagologus leucostigma
CCCCACGGGGCCGTGCGGCGCCCTCGCCCCCGGTCGCTGCGCTGGGCCCCCGGGTGTTTGCCGGCAGCCCCGGGCGCTTCCCGAGCCCGCACCGCGGCTGGGAGCGTGCGGCGCGATCCCGCGCCCTGCTGGGGAGCGCCTGCCGCCGCCGCGCTGACACCTTCGAGGAATTTCCCGAGGTAAAGCCGCTGTGGATGCCAGGTGGATGCTGTTCCTGCCGGGGCTCTGTCCCTGCTCTGTTATTATTGCGAATTACTGACTTGAAAGGCTTTACGTGTTAACGTGTACGTGTGTAGCTGCATTCCATCCTCCTCTCTGTCGTTCCTTTTCTCTCGAAGGTTATTTTGGACTTGTAGGTGGGTTGGTCTGTTTGCCAGTTTTTATTGCGGGTGAAGTTGAGGCTGGGCTGGGAAGGCTGGGAACTGCGCTGGGACAGCAAGTGAAACGATGTGAATACTTTGCAGTGGTCGGTTACTTGTGGAGCAGCTGATACCTGATGCAGAATGGCCAGGCTGCTCCGAGGTGAGCACAGAGGCGGGGGGGGGTGGGGAGCATTGTCTGGTGGATCTGTGACCTCGAATTTGATAGGGGTTCCTTCTCAGAGAACAGAATTTTTGTTTACTTTAGGTCTTTGCCATTTACTTTTGTAGAGTTGGCTTTCATTCTTCTTTAATTGCTTTGCAAGTGCCTCCAGAGTTTCCCCCCTTACTCGCTGTGGCTTAAAGAGTGTCCAATGTCTGCTAAAACTCTTTATTCTCGGATATTTACAGAAAAAATAATATACAGAGGTATATGGGCAGGAAGGAAAGAACACGCAGTTGTTTTAGGAACCAAGACTTTATGGAATTCTAATAATTAGGTTCTGTAGTTAGAAAGTTTACTTTAACTTGTTTAAAATTGCTAGCTGAACAACTACCTTTGTGACAAACTAGATTTACTTCCTACTGTGTGACTTTTGTTTGACTTACAACCTCATCTAGACAGTCTGAATCCAGGAGTGTAGCAAGAGCAGCAAATACTTGTGGAGATTTTATTTGGTCGTTTGGACTAGTTGGAGCTCTTAATCTAGTTTCACACTTGCTTAAAAGGCTGTGTCTGTAAAGTAGCTAAGATGTTTTATCCAGATGAAGCATCTTCCTGGCAGAGTTACTGCTCAGTGTGTTTTCAGGAAAATCTCATTTTGTTCTCTAAAATACAGAACTATGCAAGAAGGCATTACCAATTTTTCCATGAGTAACTTTCCGTGATTAATCTTATGTATTCATTTCTTGATGGCTTTACCTTATTGCTGGGATATCCCATGTAGATAACTTAATTCACAGACTTCCTAAATTACCTTTTTAGTCAGATCTGTTTGGCTCAACTACACCTTCCTCACCTGAACAGCGGTGGCAGGTGGGGTGTGATCCCTGAGCCTGGGCAGGAGGCACCAGCTGCAGAGCAAGGAGCCAGCAGACTTGGCTGCCTGGCCTGGCTGCAGGTAGGCACTTTCACCCAGCTGCAGTTCCTAATGGATGCAATGCTTGCATTTCCTTCTACTTTAGAACGTACATGTAAAGAAATGTACAGTGAGTTTGAAGG
The DNA here is from genome assembly GCA_013397725.1 of Rhagologus leucostigma. Taxonomy (NCBI): domain Eukaryota; kingdom Metazoa; phylum Chordata; class Aves; order Passeriformes; genus Rhagologus; species Rhagologus leucostigma. Next base: position 130,843 of record VZTD01005270.1, read on the forward strand.
AACAGCATTTCCTATGTATCTGCAAGTTTTATGGTTGTTTTAGTGAAAGAGAGAGCAAAGAGGCAGAATACCATTTCAACTTCTTGGGTAATTTGCGTTTCTGACTTTTCAGGTCTTTAGAAAATCTATTTCCAGGCGTGTTTACCGAAATTGTTATCTTTTCTGTTTACTTTTCAAGTAAAGGAATTGGTTGGAATCAGTTCTTTAAAGAAAAAAAAAAGGGGGGGGATGCTATTTGGCTAAATTACTCTTTAATGTTGATTATTTTTCCCCCCTAAACAGGACAGTAAAATATTAGGATAACTATTGTAAGCTATTGATTAGGGTCCACAGACACTGACAATTACTGTTAACCTTCTGTATCGTGCTAGAAAAAATGTGTGTGAAAAGCTTACTCTAAGTTAACAAGTTGTAACATGTTTTCTCTACCTTGTTTCTGAATTTACACTCCTGTGTGTCTCCTTTCCTTTTCCCTTTTCCTGTTTAGTCTTTGCTCTTAGGCTGCCTTTTCCCTCCAGCTGCCCCTCATCCCAGTTTAGAATCACGCTCTCCCATCCCTGCTAGTTGCCCACGTTTTCTTTGCCCTTTTCTCTGAAGGGATCTGCAGCTTTTCTCCTTGTCACTGCTTCTCTTGTTCTGATTGCTTTCCGATGAGATTGGATTTCAGGCGGTGTTAATAGTCCTTTCTCTTTCTTTTTTCTGTCTGTGAGGCTGTTGGACCCTCTCTTGCCCAGCCCATGAAAAGAGAGCCTCGAAGGTCCAGCCTGGGATTGCTAGGTACGGCTCCGAGATGAGGTCTGTCTCCTGCCAGCTTCCACGCTGTTCCCACTTCCTGTGCTGCTGCAGCTCCCGAGGAATCCTGCCGAGCTGCTCCCTCCCGTGTAGTCGGTGTGTCAGAGCTGACATTCGGGTACGGGCAGGGTATTGAAATGCAAATGCCTCGGCTGTGACGAGGAGATAATGCTGCGCTGGTGAAAAGCGCTGAGAAGGTTGTGGAATACCTGTGATTTGAAGGGAGATGTAAAGAAAACACCTGACAGGGAAACTGAAAGTGTAACTTTCTTATATTTCTGCTATTAACACCCCCAGATATTTTTAACCTACTTTGAGTACAAAAATAATAATCTGTAGAATGTGCTTTGGTTTAGTAGTTGAAGCAAAGTTCAGAGAGAGAATATCAAGTTATTTGCAGCCATATGTAGCATTTACTGGCTGTTAGTGGCAGCCAAAAATCGCCAGTGAGGGAAGTTCCACTCTGTGTATGTAAAGTAACATGGATTTTGGAGAAGGAGACGTGTAGCCCCAGACCCACGGGAAAAGGCTTTGGATTCTCCATGCTGATACCTGGAGGGATGGATGGAGCGTGGTGCCACGTTCCGTATTACTCGTGACAGGCTGGTGCAGGGACCTTGTCTGCAGAGCCTTTCTTGGCATTACCATCTTCCCACCCTCCTGTGCTCCCACACACGACCGCTGTGTAAGGACCGAGAGCTGCACTGGGATTTACGTTGGCCTAAGGCTGAAATACTTCCATTGTTTCATGTGGATCAGCACAATAATGCAGAATTTCCATTACCATACAGTTTTAAATCTAGAGTGGAAAAATACAGGCTGCAGGACTGGAATAAGAGTTGCTAGTTGACTTTCACCGTTTTAAAGCAGGGTAAAGGGAAGCAGTGTACGCTGAGGAGAATGTGACAGCTTTAGAATTCCTGCGACACCAGTGACAAGGATAAATGACTTGTTTTTACTTGGTAACAATTCTAACTAGTTGTCCAATATTTGAGCTGCAATTTCCATAAATTGTGGTTTACTGCTGTGGGCTCTGTATTTTCCAAATCATAAGCAGAAATTATCAGCCGTGTAAGAAATTTTCAGTCTTCCTTTTTCCTGAGATAGATGAGTAGCTGAGTGACTCAAGCAATTTCTTTCCCCATCTCTCTTTAAGTGGACTGAGTTGATTTGAGATTGTCTGATATTGCAAAATGTGGATAGAGGAAAACTACACAGGGGGTGTAACTCTGAGGTCGCCTTCTTTAAATTGAATTTCTTTTGGGACCCCATCAGCTATTACAAAAGTTACCATGATAACTCACCAAGTTACAAAATGGTTTTACCACAAATGTTTTGGGGTTCATCTGTTCAGATAACAACAAGAACAACAGAATTTCAGAACCCCTGGGAGCCTCATTCATAATTTATCTCCTCCTAGTAATCACATATTGCTGTGCAGGATGAGGACAAAATCAGTTTTAAGCCACACCACTTGGAGAAGTGTTTTGTAATCAATCTGTAATGGATTTCCTTTTTTAAGTCTTTGATTCTGGGGAAATGGGGGGGAAAAGTATTTTATCCATATAAAGTGCAAAAAAATATAAATAGTATCTGGGAAAGGCATTTTAAAATCTTTTGAATTGTAGGCTTTATCCCACATTTTCCTTAAGAGTAATATTTCAGTTTAAAAAGCCTTATACGTGCTTAAACATAAATGCTGAAAAATGCTCAACTGTCTTAATGCAGTCACTGTTGACTGCGGGAGGTGTTTTTAGCAAAGTTTTTGAAATCACAGTAAACAAATGGATAAAATTCATGCCAGGCTAAACATTGTAGGCTTCTAGCAATACTTGTTTTAGTAACATCTTGTCTGAGATGCCAATTCAGTGTGGTGCTAAAAAGTAAGATCACCGACTTGATAAAGTTAGTGCTATTTCAGAAAATACTGCCACTAGCACAGAATTTGCCAAATGCAACGTTATTGGTGTTCAAGCAGATTCGGGTTATTGTATTGTTGGATAGAGGTTCTGTAGGAAGCTGTTTGGTGTTCACAGTTTGACCTTCCATGTTTTTGTAAAACTGATCTCAATCCTAAAATGTTCCCTCTTGGATGCATGCCTGTATTTATACAGGCCTCTCTACAAAGCTCACCAGAGGAAGAAGGCAGTCTATAATACAGGAGATGTAAATTCTGCATGTATATATTTATATCCAGTCTTCCAGCTCCGAGGGTCTTACTGTCAGAAAAGCCTTCAAACACATTTAAAAGACATTTAAATCTTACACTATAAACATGAACAAATATAGACATCCTTCCACACTGACTTCATGTATATTCCCTCTTAGTGTAAGTCTCTGTACGTATCACAGATGCTCTTATTGTTGTCTCAGCTGCCAAATTTCCTCTTAGTGAGTATCATTGTTCTGCCTTTATGCTTGTTGGTGTCCTTTCTAGGGGCTTTTGTGATGCGGCAAGAAGGAAGAACAGTTTTAAAAATATGTAATCTTCCCCCAAATTGGCCAGGAAATTCAGAAGCATGCGTGTCTGAAGGTAATAGAGACACTTAAAATTTCAGTGGCTCTGGAGCTGAAGCTGTCCTTGGGTAACTGTTAAGTCTTTTAGCACCTTTTTTTTCCCTCAGTTCTGCTTTTTTCTCTACCTTATTTTAGCCCCAAATAGTCTTCTGCAGAGTGTCTTCTTAGCTTGTTTGGAATCCTGTTAAAATCACTGATTCCTTCTGTAAAGGCTCCGAATTGCATCAGTATTGCTTTAATAAACTTTGAAGTTTAATGTAACTATATACAAGCTCAAAGAGAATAAATATTAGTCCAGGAGTTTTCCACGGGGGAGTAAGTCATGTTGTGTAATTGTTTTTCCATTTGCTTTAAACCTTGCTAATTGTCCTTCTGGGCCTTCCTCATCTAGATTGGGTAGTTTTCCTTAAAAACAGGTTGCACAATATTCCCCAGTCTCAGACTTTTAAGTCTGTAACTATATGGTTAAGGAGCGTGACTCCTGCCATTTGGAATGATCTTCGGAGGAGATAGTTTATTTAATGACTTTTGTTCTGTAAACTGTAGACATTCTCAGTTTTTAGAAGCAGGGAGACAGCTCCTAGTAAAGATGTGGAGAGTGAGGGGCACATGAAAGCTGCCAGTGTGATCAGTTACACATGCTGTGATTGTGCAACAGCTTGTGGTATGTTGTAGTCAGTGGAAGAATTCACTGAACTTGGTGTTAAACATACACCCAACTCATAAATGCTGACTATTTTAGAACTTTATATATGTAAAATTGTATTTTCATACTGTGATTTATTTTTTTTAATTTAGAATATCATGTTACTAGCAAGGAGGTCTCATACCTGCTCTGCTGCTAATGAACTCTGTCAATAACATACCTTTCAACTGTAACAACAAAAATTTGGAAGTGTTAATGCAGGCCTTGCAGTGAGACAGATTGAGATTTAAAGCACAGTATTTTTGGCTAGAGAAGATTGCTTGGGAAGCGCAGAAAACAAAGGCGTGTTAGGGCAAAGCTCGCTGAGGCTCCCGTGCCTCTGAATTTTGCCTGGTAAGTATTTCTTGTGCAGCAAAGGCAGCATCCCTGTGAGAGAAAATGTACAAGCAGAGCTTCCCCTGTATTTCATTTACCCTGTGAGCTGTGTCGGTTCCAGCTGCCGTATCCTAATTGGCTTCTTGCTCCGTGAACCTGTTGGCAGGCAGGGTGCTGGGTCACGGTTCCTTACAAGTTAACCCACTTATCTTCTCAGAGCAGCAGCAAATCTCTTCCAAAGGTGGTTCTTTTAGTCGAGTTGTTCAGTAGCTGGTGCATCAGGAGGAGTGTTGCACTCTGGTAGGTAAAGTACCTGTTTTTAGCAACTGATAGAGAGACACTGTTAGTAACAGTTGCCATGAAAAACCTCCTGCGACAGCATTAAGGTGAGATTGCAGAGTGGTTTAGATGGAGATTCCTCAACCTCACTGGAGCTTTAGTCATGGTGAGTTCTCCCGTGTTCTGCATAATTCTCTGTTGTTCTGCTTGTTGGAGTGTGGGAAGTGTTTGATTGTTTGTTGCTTTCAAAGAGAGAAGCTGAATCAGGTTCCATTCTGATGGGTATTGCCATCAGCATCAGAAGGGGATTCAGTAAATACATTCTTTACATATACAATTGCAAATCATACTGGATTGCATAACGTTGTAAACAGCAAGAAGTGGTGCATAAAAAAAGGTGCCCGGTTCTCACCTCTCATCTCTCTTTTTCCACAAGGCTGTAATTTTTCTCTGTAGTACATAACAGTGATAACATTGCAGGCTTTTTTCTACTCTGTCCTTTGCAGATTGACTTCGTTGCTTATGGTTGTACTTAATCTTTGTTTATCAGTGTAAATCAACAGTGCTGTTCCTGAACAATGGAGATAGCAACAGACAGACCTTCTGAAGCCAAATTCACAGAGTGAGAAACAGTGTTGTATAGAAACATGTTGGAAAAGATAACCAGCACAGGTTATCGGGGAGTTCTGCTCAGTCCCCCCAGAGGGGACGATGGAAATGCTGAGGAATAATGGTGTTTTCTAAAATACTCCTGCACAACTGCCTGCACAGCTGGAAGGTTCATGCATACACTAATAATTCTTAGGGGAAATAACAGCAAACAGGTGATATACCAAAGCAACAGCATTTAAATAAGTGGGAATTAGATTTAATATATCAAATGTTACATAATTGGTTTTTTCCCTCTAGAGTTCGGTTTCTGCAGTTCTTTGCAGATTAAATATCGGTCTGTGTGCATAGAAAGCTAACTTGGGGTGCTTTCATTAAAAAGTTTTTAAACACCCAAACAGAATGAAATCTATAGAACACAGGAGGAAATATCAACCCATATAAAGAATTCTGTTGTCTTCAGCAGCAATCACTGCTTACTGAGGGGGTTATAAATTCAGTCAATAGTCGCTAAATTGTATTGCATGGATAACACATTGAATATTTTTGTGTGTTCTGCTGACTAAAAGAGTTGGTGTACTTTCTCAATGAAGTAATCGCAATGGAAGTTTGAAAATATATTGGAAAAATAAGCAGCCAGTACTCAGTTCATAGTTGCAGTGATTGTGCTGGATGCAAATCTGTGGTTAAAAAATTACTGAACAAGTGAAATAATTGAAAATCAGTATCATTTTCTAAACAAAGGTAAGCTCTGCTTTTCCTAAAACGATAGCATTGTCATTAATGTAGACACTGTAGAGGAGCGGTCTCATCCTCAGTCGCTCTGCAGCAGATGGATGTGGCTTCTTGGGTTTCTCTTGCTGATAATGAGCAAGATGCTTGTCCATTCAAGCTGATGTTTCAAATGATATGGGAACAGTTATAATTTAAAAACTTTGTTTCTTTCCTGCTGTGAATGTGAGGCAATAGGAGGGGGCTTTTTCGTGATTTTTATTTGGCTTTCATGTACCGGTTTACAAATGTCTCTAAGTTAAGATATTTTAAAATCCATGTATTTCAGCTACTTTTAGTTTAATTGACTTTGCCACACAGGTCAAGGTTTCTTTTCCATCACTATTTTTCCATGACTTCTTGGGGTAATTGTTCTGCAAGCAAGGTAAATGTGTATCACACATACAAATGTTCATGGGATGATGCAAGGTAAAATACCTGCCCTGGCTGCTTCATCTGCTATAAAGATCTGAAAAATGCCAGCCAGAGGACAGGTCAAAGCCTGGGCAGCTCCTGGATCCTTCCTGGGACCAGCGGGAAGGGATTTGCTGTCTCAGAGGTGTGCTTGCACTCATCAGTCTGCACCTGTAAGTTTTTCTTGAACATTCTTGTTGTTCTCTTGGCAGTGGGTGTATGATGGAAGTTAGAAAGGAGAGCTGTCACACCACAAAAAAGACACTGTGTTCATTAATTTGAGAGATGAACTAGACTCAATTTGTATGCTGAGATCTTAAAAAATAGGAGAATGGACAATCGTATCCTCCTCGGGCTGATAAGGAACACGCTCTATAAACCCCACGAGCTCGTCTCTTCCGTGTCCTTGGGTGCACGTGACAGTGCCATTTAAGAACAGAATATGCAGAGAACAAAAGGGATGTCAATCTTGAAGTTAATTATGCTGCACCTGAAAAATCAGAAATCTGGCCTTTAGATAAGGAAAAAAATGTTGAAATAGGAGTCTGCCGCCTTTATTTTTACCATGAGAGAGGAAAGTGAAGGCATCTCATGATGAAGATAACTATCTTTCTGAATGCTGCTTTGTGTGGCCCTACTGTGTCTGCACTGTTTCACAGCATGTGCCGGGACCTGGGATAAACATTTCCTTTTGGAAAAGCTGTACACAATGTGCAAATAGAGGGAACATGGCCTCTTCTGCCTCTCTAAGATATGTTGGAATAAATATGTTGTTTTGAAAGGGTTTTATTCATATTTTTCAGATGAGCAACTCTCTTGAGCTTTGTGCTTTTTATTACATAACATTTAAGTTTTTTAAGTTCTGAGCATGAGCTCAAGTTTTATTTTGCATTCACAAAGTACTTGCTGCTTGTAGCCATGTAAAAACAGATATATTTCCCTATATTCGAGCTCTGTAACACCTCTAGTTCCCCACAGTTTGTTTGAGAGGCTTAACTGCAGTGTTTTAAGTACAAAATATTTTCTTTAGTGCTTATAGAATTCACTCTGTATAAAATTATGACTTTCTGAAGAAATATTGGCACAAACCGTGGAAGCTGTTAGGTTTTGGAACTTGTGTTCAAATTACTCGTTTTCTCTGCTTCATTTCTTCTTTCACCTCATAATTAGGGGCTGGTGGACAAAGCAAACTTGGGGCTGAAGGGCCTGCTTTGGAATCTGACAAAAAGGCAGTCACTTAAAAAAAAACAGTGTGTCTTTTGGGTGGAGAAAAAAAAAAGTGCTTGAATTGAAGAAACAGTTTTAGGTGCTGTGGCTTATTTTGTTGTTTGGCTGTGCAGACCAGTCAGTTCTGGCATTTCTATGCACCAACTTCCACTGTTTCATATGTTAACATGTATAAATGAGTTTATAGTTCCATAGAAAACAGTTATTGACTGATCCATTTTAGTATTTGTGGAAGTTAAGCTATAAAATTTCTGTCAATAGTTCAAGAGGACTCTCTAAATATCTTTGGCCATGAAGATTTGGACAAGTGTGATCATTCTACACTATGTTGCTCAGAAATCTACAGCTTAAAAGATATTTATATCTCAAAATCAACTTTTTTGTGTTATTGGGGAAAAATGTGGTAGAAACCTTCATTCAAAGAGGAGACATTTTCTGTTTTCATCCTGAGAATGATACGTCTGCTCAGATTTATCTGGATGTGTATATGTATATCTTACAGATATATTTGTTTGAAGTGACTATTAATGCTGGTTTAGGAAGTAATGTTCTAGTATATAGTTATATATACTATAGTATATGGTTATATAGTAGCTATACTCATCTTTTGGGAAGAGTCCATTTTTATCTTCAGAGTAGTACACTAGAAGGTAGTGGTGATTTAAAAACACTTCACTGTCTGGGGAGTGTGACTGAAGTGCTCATCTTTCCAGATATTTGCTGGGACTTTGGTTTGCTAAAGTATTTTTTCCTTTAAAGTGCTGGTTGAGGAGACTTCCAGTGAGCATCCCAGCTGCCTGTGTGTTGGAAGCAGAGAGGCAACAGAGTGAAATGGCTTTTTAAGTCAACTCCTATCAAAACCCAGAACTCCCTAATTTATTGATTTTACAAATAAGAAGTAAAAGCTTGGCTTGCCTGAAGTCAGTTATTCTAGTGTTTAAAAGAGGACCCAGAATGCTCTCATGGTCTTACTCACTTTGCTAACCCAGTCTTTTGAAAACAGCCATGGTAAATATTTATTTAGTTGCCATAATACAGTATGGGAATGTCTTCTAACCTCAGCAGTTAGGCTGCTGCTTCTAAAAGCTTCAAGTCTTTCGTTTGAATGTTAAAGATTTATGGCTTTACATCACAAATTGTATTTCCAGAGGCTTATCCTGGCACTGCTGTGTTTTGTTTTTGTAACTCTGTTGTATTGTCATCTTTCTTGAACAACTTGCTGTCAAAGCACATGCCAGGTCATGTGTTACAGTCAGTTCAGAGCAAGCGTACGTTTTGCCAGTTAAATGTTTCTCTCTGTGAGCTGGAAGAGCTGCCTTGCATATCAGAAGCTTGCAGTCCAACCTGCTGATGAGTATTTGCTTTTCTTATGGCCGAATACTTAACATGTGATTTGGGAGTCATCTTTGGAATTAATTTCTGTGTTGTTCACCAGGGGGAAAAACTTCGAAACTGGGATGATGCTTGTCTTGTTGCTCAGTTTTCGGATTATTTAATCTAGGTGCTCTTCTCCCATCTAAACATTGAAATTTTGGATTAAAACAGATTTTTGCTATTTTTAGAGCGTGGAAGATCCTGCCTTTAGACTCCAAGTCAGAGACTGAATAAATACTTGTAAGTAAGGAAGCCTCATTTTTACAATTTTCCTCGTTGACCTCAGGATCACATTTTCCATCATTTATGACAAGAGATAAAGCAGTCTGCTTGCAAAACACTAAAATGCATTCAAGTCTTTTGGTATTGTCAGGCCATGATAAAAGCTTAATAAGATGAGAATGACTGGCAGAATGACATGCACTCACAATTTTTTTAACTCTTCTGTAAAATATACTGAAATCTAAAACGGGGCATAGTGTTCTCAACAAAATGCTGATGGTGACAAAAACTTTGACAATGCAAACATTCTCACTTGTGGAGCTGAATCAATTGGAAAGAGCAGCCAAAAAGGCAAAGTGGCAATACTGTTAAGTTGTCTGAAACATTTAGTAGCAATGATCTGCATTAAAATAATTTGGTACAATTAATTGGTGCTTTTTGTAATTTCTTTTGCACAGCAGTTCTCATGCGTGTACCACAGCGTTATCTTGAAGCAAGCAAATGAGGCTCTTTCTGAGCTGGCTAATGCTTTATTGCAGAGATTTATTTCTTAATCTTCCTTGGAGATTTTGAAGTACTGGCTGATTTTTAGTAGGCTGATTTAGTTCTTGTTTGATTTGAGAATATACAAAATAGGACTGCTGCAATTAAAGCTTGGTGGTAGCTTTTGTCAAGTCCTGAGTTATTTGTGCAGTAGCATTGTACTGAGGACACGATGCATTTTAGGGAGGGGAAATCAGAACAATGTGCTGATTTGCTTGTGTGGGCTAATATGACTCACTCAGAATGAACTCCTTTAAAAGTTTTTTTTAGGAAAAACTGACAGGCTAACCTCAGGTTTCAAATCAGTTTTAAACTGTCTAGCAGGCTGGAAGTCTCGCTTCGATCTGCAAGGCCCTAGCAAGTCTCCATGGTTGGGGTCAGCAGTTTACAAACAACTGCCTGGACCAATGATCTGTGAAATCAATCTTTGAGTCTTCCTGCTGCTGCCTTTGAACAGTTTCATTGATGGCAGAGTAGAAATGACTCAGGCTTTGGGATGTGATTATAAAAATTCTAAAGCTTAAAACATACAGAAGACGAAATGTTGAAGCTTGGAAAGTTTCTTTACCCTTGAAATGAGAGAGTTTTGGTCCTGACATTTTCTGGAGGTATGTCACAAGATCCTGAACAGAATTACTTTGGTAATGTGGTGCTATTGCATAAATATATTGAAGACATTTTGCCCACCTTTCAAATCGAAGCTACTGTGTGGATGAGTCAGCTGGCTGGCTGCTTGCATGTGAAAGCTAACGTTTTGTGGGTTCAGAGATACTTAATAGCTTTTATTCTGTGAGTGAATAAGATGGATTAATTTATATACAACACTTCCTAGTTAGAGAGAAGTCAGTAGTTTTAAAGCCCGGTGAAGCAGTGGTTATAGGTGCCACACGATCTGCTCCTCTTGTTGAAGGCAGTTCTTTAAAGCTGAACTGTCATGATTCCTTCACATCGAGCTCAGTACCTCCGTTAATAAAACATGCTTTCTGTTGTTACTTCAAGCATCTGTGACAACTGGCTTATTGTCCCCACCCAGTGACAAGTGGTGTTTCATATTAAGTAATTTTTTTCCAAAGCAATTGTTTTGAGTGGAGTTTCTTGCATACTGACTCCAGCTAGCATGCTTCAGTCTGGCAGTGGGTTCGGATATCCCTATGAAGGGTTCACATCTTTGATTCATCTCTCATCTTGTGCACTTGTATTTTCTTTGTTTTCTTTCAGCACAGCATATCTATAAGATACTGTGTGTTCTGGCTTGTAGGATTCACCTCAGTGTAGGTGAAAACAAAAGCGTTACGAAAATCATAGTTCTGTCTGTGTGTGCTGAAAAATTGCTGGAACCTGTGGCAAAATTTGGTGTTGTTGGCTTTTGGCAGTGCCAGAGGAACTGATGCTTTCGGGTCTGGGGAGGCAGAGGGTGCCTCCATCGAACTCAAGCTGTGTGTAAGAATAAGAGCAGCTGTTGGAAGCGTCCCAGCGCTCTGGGCCGTGGCCATACAAGGAGCCCTCTCCGTACAAAGCTGGTCTGTCTGATCCATGTGTTCCATGTGTGCTAAAGTTCATGGGGCTCTTTGTCTGGGTGTCAGCCACGGGTGCCTTTCATCCCCGAGGTGCCTGAAAGCATCTCTCGATATTATTAGAATGGTAGAAAGGAAGTGGAAAAGAGGGAAAACAGACTTACTGAATATTTCAGCAGGTCTTTGCCAAATCACATTTTGGGATTCATTTCTATTTTAAATACTACAGTGGCTGCCAAAGCTGGCAAACTGTGATCCCCTTTGGAAGGGGGAGGAACTTCATTACTTCTCTGCCAGAGGAGGAACATCACTTCATTTTCCTGTTGCTTTGTTTTTCCTTTTGTAGCGAACAAAGAAATTCTGCGAGAGAAAAGTAGAAGAAGCCATTTTTCGAAGCTTTTCCAGAAATTTTACAAAACAATGGGTTTGATTTACACTTTAAATGTGGTTTCCTGTCTTCTCTCACGTCATTTGCATACCTTTAAAAATAGCTTAGTTGAACTTTATTTTATAGGAATGTGTCCTTTCCTCCACTAGTGCTGGTCAGGGTATTGTTTCCTTGATTATTTTTTGTGTGCATATAAGCAAGAAGTGATCAAATTTAATCACCAAACAATTGGCCAGGTTTGCATAGAGCAAAACTGATTAGAATCACCAAAAAACCAGGCTGAACATAGAATAATATCTATGCTTAAATAACTAAATCCCGCAGTTTAAGAAGATAAGATGACTGAACAGCGAAAAAAAAAAAAGAAAAAGAAACAACTGAGAGCCAAAAAATATCTGAGTTTTCTTCCTGCCTTTGTCATGCCTCACTTGTAGCCTTGGAAACTGAGACAAAGAGGTTAAGAAACTTGCTCATTCTTAAAATGGAGATAAGATACAGTGTACAGCTTATTTTAGTCTCACTTATTCCTCTGCAAAGTGCTGTAAGTGAACAGTGCTGGACTTATAACAGTAAATATCTCTATCATGAACTTGTGTAGATAGGACTTGAGCCAATGAAGCCATGTTTAGTTGTGTTTCCTGTGCATACCTGTTAGTGATCCCTTGTTTGAATCTGTCAGTCTTTGCAGGTTATTTCATCATCTCTGTGGTGAAACCAGACAGTTCCGGGGCTTGGAGCAGGCTGCCCGGTATCCCAGCACTTAGGCACAGTGCAGAGGAGATGGTTGGCTCCATCCTTTTCAAACAAGCTCTTGTTTTCCCTCCAGGCATCTAAACCAGGGATTCAAGATTGTGGGATCAAAACATTGGAAAGGGTTCTTGGCAAATTGATCAACTGTGAAATAGTTACAAGCTCTTATTTTTTAAATCTGAAAGTGCCACTTTTTAGTTAAGGTCTGTTCCTAGGGCTTTTGTTTTATAGGCTCTCTGGACATTCACAGGCTGTTTATATTAATGCAGCTCATTTGTAGGCAGTGCAGACACTTTTAGAAATTGTAAGACTGTGGAGACATTTAATGGCTGAGGATAAATTGCACAGCTGTGGACACTATTTATACTTTCCTGTATAGAACAGAGTCTGTATCATGAAATAAGCATAGCTCAATGCTGTCAGTTATTTTTCATGGTTTTTTAATGATGGAGAGGGTTGCCAGCTCTTGGGTTTACATGTTAAAAAGTGTTAGCATGTCCATATCCTAAGAAGATAAAGTTCATGCTTTACCCATTAAGAAAATGGAGATTGAAGAAAGGAGAGAGAGAAGGTAAAATGTTTTAGAATCTTAGTAAATAATTCTAGAAACACTGCATAATATTTCTAGGCTGAGAGGAGTAGTTCCTAAATATGCAAAGGGAAACTAAATATGATTGAAAATAACCAGGACTTGATAGAAGGGAAAGTGAGCAGTAACTCATGCAACAGGTTAGTTTACAGGTTAAGGATCTGAAACCTCTGCAAAGCACATGTCCCTTCCTAACGAAAGAAATGTCCAAGCCCACAGCTTTCAGTAAAAGAGCAATTTAAAGCAGTTTCCAACTTATTAAAATATGTAAGGAGAAATAATTATAACTTTAATAATTAGATCTCAACCAAAGGACACAGAGAGCAAATTGTTCCTTGTAGATGTGTTAATGATGGGAATCTTTAGAAGTCAACTTTAAAGGACAAAAGGACAAACACAATTATAGGATGTGTAAAATGGAAATTAGGCACTGAGACAGAAACTGAATTGCTTCAAAGATAAGAGGCTAGGATAAATTAAGAACTAGTAGATACCATCTTCAAAATACTGGAATCTAATATCTTTGACAATTACTTTGAAAAAAGTTTGCTGAAAGAAACCGTAGGAAACTGCAGACACTGTCTAGTTCTGGGCTCCTAGTTTCTATATCTTGTACATGGACTGTGGCTAATTTCAAGTTGTCCCCATATTTTATATCTGAGAGGTTCCATAAAATGAATCTGCTATTTAAAATACCCAAGTGTTTCTACATCCTCTAGAGATTTAGTTGCAACATTGTAGTTTGTTCCCTTTTCTCCCTTAATGCTCTGAAATCCGCAGGCTTGTTCTGTCTCAGATTGCTGTCTGTTATGGGAACCAGGGGATAGGGTTAGTGGGTGAATTATGGAGTAATTTGATCAAGGGCTCAGGAGATAGGATCTTTCCTCTCTTTTCTTCCCTTGTAATGTCAACACTGTGGTTTTTAGAAAATAATAACTTGCACATATGCTCTGAAATTCCAACTTTGGCTCTGACTTGTCCTAAGCTGTTACCACTTTGTTGGGGTTGATCTGATTTGACGGCTCTTGTCCCTCTAAGAAACTAATTTCCAAATTATGTATTACAAAAGTTTGATCAAAAGATAAAGCTTGAACTAATAAGATGAATAACTTACTGACATCAAAGAGAAAATGGAGTGGGGCAGAGCTGAGAGCCTGGAACACCGATATGTTCCCAAAAATTTCTTGTGGACGAGTTCTGCTGACCATTGTGTGTGTCTCATTGCCACTACTATTTCTAAAAATGAGGCTATGTACTTACCAAAAAAAAAAAAAATTTGGTTAACAAAAATTTTTTCAGAATATTTTGTGCAGTGATAATTTTATTTTTGATTCAGAAACTTATGAAGTCCTTAGACTTGCCAGCCGTGTTCCTTCAGTTCTGTTCAGCACTCTGTTGCAGATGCAGACTGATAAATTCTTTGAAGATCAAGTTGGAATCCATGAAGGGGACATTGTCCCTTAGCTGTCAGTCATCCCTCAGCTACAAGTTACTGCCCCTGCCTCCACGGTGCAGGACGGAGCTGCAATACCTCTTACTAGATTTCAGTACAGAGTGAAGCTGATGTGTTTACTTAGGAATTTAAACGTCTTAAATCTAAATTGTTTTCCTTTGCACTGCAGCGAGCTTGCACAGACATTCTCCATATTTTTGCTGAGAGACAGCAGCTTGATAAATCACTCCAAATGACAAGAGCAGGTTTTTACTTCTTGACTGGTACCTTCAGCCCACTCACAAATGAGATAGGTTTTTTTTCCATTCTTCAGATGTCTTGTTATGTGAGAAAAGAGTATGTGGATGCAGTGGTAAAATGTCAACCCCCTCCTTAAGACAGAAGTTGTTAGGCTGAGGGAGCAGCAGCTGGCTGTGCCGCCTGGGGGACAGAACCTCTGCTGAATGACCCCGGAAGGGACGTCTGGGCTACATTTCTTTGGGAAGAATCACTTTAGTGTGATGCCTTCATTTGAATGACACTTCCAGGAGCTATTTCTCTGAAATACTTAGATGTGTTTATACATGTGTGTCTCTTCCTTTGCATATTTAGCTTTTTCCATTCTGTGCGTTTTAGTCCAGGGATGCGTGTTCAGGGAGATCAGGGCAGATTGCTGGCTGGCTCCGCAGCCTGCTGGGGCCCTGCTGTGGAAAACCTGCATCCCCTAGATCCTTCTTAAATTGCACAGTGCTAAGTGATTTGTGATTCCGGGCTGGAAAGCCCTACTGCTACTTTAGACTTCTTGAAAGTGAGACAAACTAATGTTTTTCTTATTGCTGCCATGTTAGAGAACCTCTGTATGAACTGTGCTGCAAATGTAGCTCGTGACTGCACAGCAGCAGCTCTTTAAGCCTCACTGTCCTTCAGACACAGGTAACTGTGGCAGGTCTCAGTGCAGGAGCAGTTTGCTTCTGCTTCCTGGGATGACAGAGGAGAGAAGATGCACCAATGGCACAGTACAAGGTAATTAATTTTTCTTGCGATGTCTTTAATTACATAAATTGTCAGCATTGCCCTTGTGACTCTGCACAAATACATCAACAGAATAATGCAGCTGTAGTTGTGAGGGTCTGTGTTGTCACATCGCAGTCTGGGCAGCTCTGGCATGCAGAACCTTTCATGATGACCTCCTGTTTCTTGATTTACTTGCTCTGAAGCAATAAGTGGGAATATTTGTTATAGACTTGTAGGTTTTTAAAACGTGGGAGGTTTTTATTGAATGTATAGAAAGTTGCTCACTTTGTGAAAAGACTGTAACACCAAGTGTGCAACAACTGAAAGCCTGCACTGAGTGAGCAAATTTAGTAGAACTTGGAACTTGCTAGCAAAGGAAGGGATATCACCTCACACTACACTGGTTTCCCACCCTTAAGGAAGTTGGGTGTGATGTAGCACCAGTTCAATGCAGACTGCAGCATTTTAAAGGCAGCCATAGGCTGGGCGGTCAGACTTTTACGTTTTAAAAACTCTTCATCAAAGATTTTATAGATCAGTTGGCTTGTGAGAATACCTGATCAATCTCTCTTGAGGACAAAAGAACTTAGATGTGTTTGGGAGAAAACAAGTTCTTCATAAAAATTTTTAAAAATAATTTCTTATTAAATTAAGGAAAATAGAAGTATAGTTCTAAAGAGTTTTTTAAAGGGGAATTTTTAAAGTAATTTGAATTAAGAATGTAACTAGTGATATCCTTAGAAGTATAATTAAATATTTATGATACTGCAAAATCATACTTTCCATGTGCTTACATAATGCCAAGCATTCTTCTTGTGTTCCTCTTGTGTATTTCTGTTCTGAGATTTGGGGTTGGGGTAAATGAATGACTCTCATGTGTGTCCAAGCTCTTAAGCTGTGTCTTACACTCTTCCTGTTGTGCAATCAGTTTTCCCAGGAGTTTGTCAGTCACAGTGGAGTAATGCATTTACTCCCTGAACTTGGGTTAGCCAGGACTCTTGAGGTATTTCATGACTCCCTTCTGGAAGGTGCCTGTAGTGTGATCATGTACAGTCCATCAGAATTCCTTGGAATCCCTTATCTCCAAGGTAAAAGGCAGTGCAAGAATCATTTTGAAGAACACATCATGGGGAAAAACACCATATTTTTTTTTAGAAGGATTGTGTAGGCGTTTAATACCATCTCAACTTGATGACTTGCATAGGGAAAAATGTTAAAGCTGCATATCTGAAGGAATGGGATCTATACGTGGATTATTACACTAATATTTGCCATTAGGCTGCCAGACTGGCTAAATCTAGCTCAGGAGCCAAGTCCTTCACCACAGCTTGATAATCCCACTGCACTGGTGTTACTGTGGTGGGTTTCAGCTGGGAATGAAAACCCTGCTGAAATCCAACCAGCCTTTTTACCTGTGTCTAAAAGTAATAAATTATGTTAGGAGTTAGAAATAGATTAAGAAGAGCTTCAGTGTGTTACAGTCTGAAGAATCCATAAAAGTCAATGTTGCAAGATGGCAGTAAAACTTCCTTACTGCCTTCATGCTGAGCTCCTGCAAGCAGATGCGAAATCAAAGAGGAGGAGGGTTGTTTTTTTGGCATGTGACTGTTGCCATGAGATTCTTGGTTGCCATCAGAAAGGTAATTTTGCTTAATGGCTGCGATCAGCTACCAATTGAGAGATACGAAAGTGCTGCATTAAAATAGCATTCCGTCAGTTCCTGTGCACCTCTCATCTTGTATCCCAAAGAGCTGTTTAGCTACCCAGAGCATCAGAAACGAGAAAGCAGGGCCTTTCAAGGTTAGAGCTCGTCATGCTTGGGCAATGCAATTCAGAAGAGTCTAAACACAACAAATCAAAATCTGTGAAATGATGCATGGCTTCACGCTTCTGTAATTTTGAAAAAGTACATTTAGATTTCCATTCTTCCATTCCAAAGAGCCCTTGAAGTATGTCAAGTATTTATAGCTTTGGATGTCTCACTTGTACGTGCGAGAGTTAATGACTCACACCTTTCCTAAACAATTGAAGTGCTTCCTGAATAGCAGAGAAACATTCCTTCCTCTGCTCAGTACTGATTCACATTCTGATTCACATTTGTTTGTTGTCATGTGGCAAACACCATTTGGCATGTTTACTCCTAGGTCTTAATTACCCTGCAGCAGCACTTTTCTCTTTATAGGTCTTATTTCCTTTCCCTCTCTCAACTGTAGCATGAAATAGCACCTAAATTAATCCAAAAATAATGGCTTAGTTCTTCCTGCTATCTTCCCTCCTCTCCCCAGCTGCTTCTGCTTCTTCCCCTGCCACCAGCACCCATGGGCCCTCCACTGAACTTGAGTCAACTTTTTAAAGCAACAGAGTTACTCCAGTAAAGAAAAGACAGCTTTGACACTAGGTTTGCATTCAGATCAGCTCAGTGATGAGGCTCGTGACCATCAGGACCAGCACTCAGGAGGGAGCCACACTTGGCACCAGGAACACGGTAAGGGAGAGGGACCTGTGCAGTATCTCTGTATTTAACACGAGGAAATTACAGTAAACTCTTCATTCTGCTTAACCATAACTTTTGTTAAAGATTTATATTGCTTTTTGTCCCTGAAAGAGCTTATCCTGAGGCATATAAGAAGGTAACAGAGCGTGCTCTGGGGCCAGAAGAGAAGGGAGTGGCTCTGGGGTCCCTCCGCATGTAATCCTTAATTGTTACCCAAACCCTCAGATCAGAGTAGTGTTTTGGCAGATGTCTCGCACAAGCCATTTTAAAGAGCTGCTTGCACCTCCTGTCCTGTCTCTTGGTTTCACGCTGTGTTACACATGTTCTCATGTACCTCTGTCCAGAAATGGGTCTCAGAAAAAATAGGAATGAAGCAAGTGCTTATTTAGCTGAGTTTCTGTTTACGCGGATGAGTTCAACCCGTGGCCATACAGAAGGATGTCAGCATCGGCAGGAATGAGTTATGTCAGAGGTTTTTTCTACAGCCCCTTGGCCATATTGCATTCCGTGTGCTTATCACAAATGTGTTGCTCTCTCATTTGTGCAGAAAACAGGTTCATTGGGCTGTACTGGAAAGCAGGCCATGGAAACCTTGTGGGCTTAGCACCTGGAGTGGGGAGGTGGCTGTGGAGCAGCAGATCTGCAGAACAGCAGCAGCAAGATTTGGGAGAGCTGGGTGGGGAGGTGACAATGTTCCAAGTAGAGTTTGTCACAAAAGAAAATATTCAGTACCCATACTCCCACACTGTGTACATTTCTGATGCTTTTATTTGAAAAAGTTGGAGGTATAGTCAGTAACTGGTTGTTGAAAATGCAATGAAACATTTATGGGCTAAACATAGCCTATAGGATGTGGTTAAAATAAAGTTATTTGTAGGACTTGGGCTTAGTGACGCAGCATGCTTTGAATTTTAAGTCTGTGGACTGTTGTAAAGGCTATCTGTTCTTTGCAGAATTTGTAGCAGCCAGAGATCTTTCCAAGATGGTCCTCTTTGCGTGGGTTGTTACTCAATCACCCTTCATTCTGTTCGTTCCTCTGCCCTTTATGCTTCTTCCTGGTTTTCCTCCTCCCACCTATATGCTTGATTGCACATCTATTTCCCTCAGTGTGTCTCTGCTATTTAAATGTACCAGTGGTCCTTGTTGTTCTCCCACTCCCAAACAACACAGATTTGCTTCCCCTTTTGATAATTTTTGCTGTTGACTGATTACCTTGCTGTGTTATTTCTGCTTCATTAACTGCACACGTTAAATTTTTAACAGGTGATCAATACTATAGAGAGTTTAGCAAAGCAATTTAGCAAAAACACTAGTAGGAAACCAGCAATCATCCTCTGCCCAAATAAACTAATATATAAACCCAAAGTTTCCCCTCCACATCCCACACAAATGTCTATCTTCGCACACAAATAAAAATATTTGAAATGTTACGAGATTCCTGTGGGTTCTTTAAATGAAATGACCTTCTCTTGCTATCCCAGGTTTTAAAAAAATAATCATTGGAAACCCAAAATGCTTTCCCTGAACTATTCTAACTAGACCACACACAGATTGCAGTTTGTGTGTTGTGAGGACAGGGCAGGGTTGTGCTGTAATACAGCTTATTAGGGAGATGTGGAGTGAGGGCATCCACGGACCAGACGGATTAGGAGAAGCACAACTGGAAGCTTTCTTTCTGTCATCCTTCTCTGCAGCATTTGAAAAAGAAATTGAACTAACAGCCCTCATACCTCAAAGCTGTGCCTTCAGGGAGCCATTATGTTCACTCCTCTTTGCACAGAGGATAAATTTATTTTATAATCAAGTGTTGTTAATGCACAGAAGAACATCTGCTTTTTAATGCTGGAAAATGAGCAGAATTTGTCTTCTGAGTATATTGCAAGTGGTGCTGCAGTTCTGGAAAAATAATTTTTGTTCAGGCTTTGGGAATTTAAAACAACTCAAAATTTTAGGAGTTTCATCTTCATGGAATTAGGAGTACAACAGAAAAGATTTGTTTATTTTTAGAAACTTAGACAACTGCCTCTTGGGGTGCCTTTGACTTGTTCTCCTCTGCTGTCTACAAACAGAAGTGAAACTTGTCAAGCTGCAATCTCGGCCTTCAAAACCACTCTTTCTCCCAGGTTGCATTGCCCATCAGATGATTTTGACTGTACTTGTAGTCTTGGGAATGGTTCACTGTAACAAGTGAGGCTGTAACTTGTTGCAGTCTCTGGTTGGTCTTGCTGGGTTTGCTTTATTAATGAGAAGCAGAATAAAAAGTCTGTTTGCTTTAGCACCAGGTTCTCATAGACGGAGTTTTGTTTCCAAAACATTTTGGCAGGATTATTTAGTGATTTCATTCTGATGTGTCAAATATATTCACATATTAACAAATAAATTTGGCTAGGATTGTAAATATTTGTTTATATCATGTAGTGCAGCAGTTGCATTTTGGTACCTGGCTATTCTTTTTCTTCTCTTCCTTGGTTCTTAGATATACAAAAATAGAAATGGGTCATCCTTTGTCCATATATTGAGAAATTCAGTTCCCACCTGCTTCCAGGTGCTAAATTGTCATTTTCCAACAAGTTCAGTTTAGCTAATATGGGAGATGGACTTAGTGAATCTTTTGCTCTAAGAACTCAGTCCAAATTCAGAGCCACATAAAAAAATGCCAGTCTGGAATCCTGTGTCTGGTAGTGACTGCATCCTTTTTGTGAGAGGCCCGAGGGAAAAGGGACAAAATCTCTCCCCAAAAGAAGAAAGTTTCTTTAGGGACTAGCTGCTGATTTCTGGATTTTGTTCAGAGAACTAATCAAATCTGATCTTCAAAACTGAAAGCCAACTATTAATGTGGATTCAAGAGACAAGCTCTTGCCAGGCTAAGAAAATTACTTCCATTTTTCTATTCAGGGTCAAAAAAAAACCCAAACCAAAGCTGAAGTGACCAGTAAAACAGTGTGAGCATTTTTTCCTGTGACTTTTACTCTGTGTATGTAGGAGGGAGGAATTAATGAGGTGATTCTGTCAGAACTTTTTGATTATGGGATCTGCAAATTAATTATTCTTCTATAGATTGATTATATTCTAAATAAACTGTGGTGATTGAAAATATACCCCAACTTCTTGTGAAATCTTGGAATAATTCTTGCAAGAAATGTGTTCTCGGACCAAACTGCCTAAGGAGCTTGATGGTGTTTGATAGCCACATGCCAAATGTAGATAAATATTTTATAGTTATGGATCAGTTAGCCAATACATTCTACAGTAATGGATCTGCTGTCTGCTCAGCTGGAGCTTTTATGCTGTTGATTATCCTTTTGGGACTTACAGGGAAATGGAAGCCCTTGAGGTCAGTGGAAAATTTTCAGTGTTAGGATGGAAAGCTAAGATTTATGGTGGAAATACAAGTCTGATCATGTTTGGAAAAGGTGGATAGACGTTTTTGAAGTGAAAAGTGTCAGTTTTATGACCAAAACAATTCACAGAAGTGCATTAATTGTCCTGAGTTACTTTACACTTTCTTCCCCTTTTTTCTCCAAATGAGTTGAGATATATTTTGTTGAACCTGTGAACTTTGGGTTGTTTTGTGTAGTGGTATCACTCTGTGTAAGCGCAACCCTGAAAAAAAGCTGTGGAATATCTAATTTCCTTGAAAAAATGTTTTTACTCCTCTCAGTTTGGGGCAGAAAACAAGCTCTTGGGAAACTGGGGTTTGTGGGGGTTTTTTAACCATTTCTGAGTAGAGGAGAGAGCTTAGTTTCCAATACACTTTCCCTTTGGTTCCTCGTTTTCCTGTCCTAGTCTGTTCTACCACCACCATCCCCTTGTCACACCCAGTGCATCCCGCAGGGGCCTTTTTGTCACTTCTGCCAAGGACAGAACTTGAACTGTCAAGCCTTCCTCAGCAGTCTTTGTTTACTAGGTGGTACTTTCCCCCCTCAAAATGTGCAGAGTTTAAGACACAGTAGTTCTAACCCTCCTTTTATTTGGGTGGCAGATGTTAAGGGGAGGGCACATAGCAATAAACTTCGTTTTCTTGGAATACCAATACGGACATGCAATTTATAGGAAATTAGTCCAGTGGAATAAGTGTTAGAGTTTATTGAGAATGTTATTATACCATGCCCAACTCAACTTTTTACCTAAGAATTACCACAGTTCTGGAAAAGCCTTTCTCTAAATGTGTTTCCGTGATCAGAAATAACTTACCAAAACGAAAATGCAATGACATGCTAGGAAATTAGAGTTGCCTCTTGTATATCATCTTGAGGTGAAGTAATACGAAAAGCATGAAGCCGAAGTTCCCAATCTGGCTGGAAGTTTTCTTGTGCGGGGGATTAGCTTCCAGCCAGATTAGGAAGCACATATATCAGGCTGATTACACAACCCACAAGCACTTTCATCAGCTACAGCTGCCAGAGAAGTGCAGGGATAGTCCCTTCGACCAAAAGTGCAGATTTTTATCTTCTTACACAGACTGTAAATCTGCACCTTAAGAAATGTTTTGTTAACATGCTGATGGGCTCAGGATGGTTCAGCTGCTTCCATATTATTTAAAGAGAACAACAAAGCTCCAGAAGCTTTGCTTTAAATGTAGTTGAGTAGGGAGTAATCGATCATTTTGTGAGTAAACTTACTACTGAATAAATTTGGATGTTTCAGAGCAGAATACTCTGTAAACATGTCTTGTACCTTAGCAATGTAGAAAGGGCTCTTCTTCATAAAGTCTGGTACACTGCTGTATTCATACTGCACAAATTTTGCCCAGTTTTTAGCTGCAGATTAAAAGTTCGAGACAGATGTCTAGACTTGTAAGATACTGGAATTAGAGATGTCAGCGTGACACAGTGAGCTGAAATGTGGTGGATTAAATTGTGATTTTGTTTTCAGGCTTCCTTTTTTTTTTTTTCCACCTAAAATAACTGTACTTTAAGATCTAGTCTGTCATTCTAGATTCTTCACTTCCATTTCAGATGGTTTTTCAGATTCATTTTGGAGGACGTATCTTAGAGGGCATGGGGAGGGAGGTGACAAGATGCTGGTGATAGTGGCACCACTCCAAGAACTGTGAGTCTGTTTCCTGGTTTGTAAATTTTCAGGATCAGTTTTTAAAAGTTGCACTGGTTTCTGTTCCTCTTTCCTTAGGAAAGCACTGCTCAGGCTGGACTGGCACAGAGTGGTTTTGGCTCAGCTCTTTTCACTGCTTGGCATTTCATCTTGCCAAGGCATGCTCCAGGCTCAGCATTCACTTGCTGCACTGAATATTTGAGCTGATAAAGGTACTGAGCACTTGCTCCATCAGGCAGGGGCAGGGCTGTGTGCATATTGCTGTGTGGCTGATGGAAAAATGGTTTAAGTTGAGAGATTATGTCCCTCTGTTTCTCAGTTCCTTACTTCTTGTTCCCTGTGTAATGAACTTGTCTAATTTCAATGTGTGAAACAGTCTTCTCCTGTTGAATGTCAGTCAGTGTTTTTCACTGGGGATTACTGCAAAGACATTTTTAAAATGTTTAGCCTACAACAGGTAATTAATCTTTTCTTAGTAATACTGTTTGTATTCTCCAACCCCTTTGAGAAAAGGTATCTCGTGGGTCTTGAGTGGATGATAAAGCAGTGATAATGAATAGTTTGCTTTAATGGACTTAATTGTGAAATAAATTTTGCCCTCTGAAGTCCAGTACATTTTTCCCCTGTAGTAGTTGCTCTTCAAGATGATTTATTTTTTCCTTGCTTGAGATAGACTTCTAGTGAAAAGTGTCGTGTGGCCCATGTCCATGTACACAGTGCATTGCCATCAGCTGCCATCCTCCTCGTCCAGCAAGTCACACTTGAGAGAGCTCATTTGAGATAATGTCTGATGCAGAGTCTCCAGCCTGTGCTCAGGTTGGACCCTGAACACAGTAATTACACACATTTTTAGCCTCTAGTGAGCATTTGCACTAGGAAAGGAACAGAACAAAACGGAGCAGGCAAATCAAAACTGAGCGTCCTTCTTAGGTAAAATACTTTTAGCATTTTCATATTGCAGAAATAATCATTTAGGTTAATGTTTGAGCACTGATAGTTTGAACACTTGGGAAAGGTGTGTGGCTTGGGGCTGTGCAGGAAGGTGGGGATGCAGTGTGCTTTTCCTTCCCCTAAAAGCACCGGTCCAGGATTTCCCTGTGAGCCTGTGCAAATTACATATCCACAGAGAAATAAGTGACTGCTGTATGGAGGGATGAGGATTTAAACAAAGCATGAGTAGCTTATTAAAAATCTCCTCTGCAGAGGGTAGAAGTTCTATGTTTCAGTAGGATTTTTAGGTTGTTGGCTGCTGCAGTGCTTCTTGTTCTTACCCTGAAAGTATGAAGAAAATGATGCTGAATTGTGACAGTGTAGCCCAGTTTAAGGATGCCCTGCTTAAGGGAGTATTCATAGGGCTTAATAATGTATTATTCAGCTTTAAGGTTTATTTGTGGAGATTTGAATTCAGGAAATGGCATTGTTATGCAAGAACTGGAGCAGCTAAAAGGAAAGGAGATTAATATGCTAAGATTTGGAAGGGGAAGCTGGGGTTGGAGGATTATGTTAGCTCAGGCACTGATTTTCATATTAAACTATGAAACTTTCTCTGAAACTTCTTTTTCTTCAGAGCAGAATTGGGATTCAGAATCAAAAAGATGTTATTGATGCACAGAAGCTGGAGATGTTTCTAATCTTTGTACAGAACTTTTCCCACTGATTCAGGAGATCTGGGCATGCTTCACTGTAGGCATTTCTTTCCAGGGACTCATTAAAATGAATGCACAAGTAGCATCAGATCATTTTTATTCAACTATGTTATTAACAAAATGGAAAGTTGGAGTGATTAAGCCATGAAACTGTAACTACCCCTCGGGAACAGCTCAACAATTGTGCTTCAGAATGTTTCCTATTTGAATTCAGTCCTTACTTCAACAGAAAGAGGCAGCGGTACAGAGATGAGCTTGTGTGTGCCTACAGTAGACAGACTGGCATTTGCAGAGGAGTTTACGTTGTGTTATGTTTAAAATGGAGAATTTAACATCGGATTTTTTAATCAAGTTGGTATATATTTTATATATTTCATTTTGTTGCTATATACAGTAACTGCAAATCATAAAAAATAGAAAAGTTCAAAGTTCTGTAAGGTTTCATGCCATAAATTATATCACAAGATACTGTTCAAAATTCCAGTATAAAAAATTTCGTATCTCACATATCATTTTCTATTACTACTGAGAAAAGCACAGCATTGCAGCTTTGATGTTATGTTAGTTTTTCATGGGGAGAGAAAACCTCTTTGAACAGAGGAATGAGTTATAAAGGAGTAAGATTAGAGAAAATTAATCTATAGCAATGGAGTAACTTAAGATCCTCAGGGAACACATACCTTGTCCTGTTAAGAAAATAAATTAAATTTCTGCAGTTTCAGAAAGGAAAATAAAGATTGTCAATAACTTAATGAATTATCTAATAAAAAGTTAGTATTGAAAACTACTGACCTGAAGGCCAGTGGAAAGAGTAATTTGTCCATGTAATCTTTCTCACCTGTCTATAAGAAAACCTGGGGCTCCTCAGGCATAACTTATGCCCTGTATTCTGTGTGCACCTTGTAAGTTAATGTGTTCGTGCTGTAACTTTCAGGACAATAAATGTGCATTGGGAACCCTATTTCCCACTGCAGCTGGACTCAGGGCATTCTGGCATTCTCAGCTGGGCAGGTCCTGGAGGGGGGCTGAGAGTTCCACGGCCTTTGTAATTTATACAGCAGCATCTTAGCAGCCTCCAAAACACCCGAGCTGTCCAGTTGAGCATTTTGTGTGTGGTCTGTAGGCAAAATGTTCTGACCTGTTATGAATGAGAAAGTTGTTCTAAAACTTTAGTGCCTGAGGAAAGGAGTGTGTGTGTAAAATAAGGTTCCCAGTGGCACAAAGCCCTGCTGAGCAGTGTGCAGGCTGGGAAGGGGCAAGGCGAGAGATGCTCTGGTGCATAATTACAGCCCGTTCTCAAAAGGCAGATATGGTATGTGCATTTCTTGACTGCAAGTACCACAAAACGCCTGGTGTTTATGGCCCATCACTGTGTTAGGAAATGCCTCACGGGACTGTGTTGCCTTAAGATTTTAAATTAAAAACTTTAGAATGGGATGTGCAAATAAAATTTACTGAGGACTGAGACTTTGAGGTCAAAACCTCAAAACTTTGGGAAATTATTTGGAAAACTATTTGGGAAATACTTTGGAAAATTTAGAAAATTCTGGATAACATTCACGCGTACAAATATGAATCTTTAAAGTGTTAACATATATAATCTCTAACTTGCAGGTAGCAGATCTTTAAAAATCTGTGACAAAAAACAAATGGGGAAAGGCAGCACATCTTACTAGCCTAATTTAAAAAAAAAAAAAAAGAGAATTTCTGGGCTAAACCTTTGGTAATTGTCATTCCAGGAAAAGCAACAATAATTTTCACTCGTTCAAACTTCGCTGCCATTAAAGAATAGTTCTCGGTTTTCTGCTGTTCCTCCTTTAGGAGTGTTTGTTGCTTTTGGCAGGTGAGTACGCGAGAAAGCTCAGGATGGTTTGGTTATTTTGGAGGAGCTGGAGCTGTTTGAGAAGATAGGAATTTCTGTTTAGAATGGAAAACTGATCCTAATGGTCTCTTTGGAGACAGAATGGTCTTTCAAAAATTCTTCTGGATATTAGAAAAGCACTTTTCCATGGAAGAAAGGCATGTTGAGACTGAAATATGGCACTACTGAACATGTGTCCAGATAAATTGCACCAGTTACTGGGTTTCAATTTGGTTAAAAGTAACCTTAGAGATGTCTTACTGTTCACAATACCAGTGTTATTCTGGCAATACTTGCTTTTCTTACAGTATTTATACCTCATCCACTGTTCACCCTAACTCTGTTCATCTCAGGAGGTGTGACAGGGTGAGTGCCCCAATTGAGCAGTCAGGAATGCTGTCAGGAGACTGGCCTCAGTCACACTGCAGATCATCCAGAGCTGGACCTTTTTCTTTTAAAACAGGGATAATGTTTATTTAGCCAGAACTGTTTAGGTCGGGGAGTGCTATTTATAGGCCAAGACATTGTTGTGTTGGTCTGACAAATTAATACATACAAATTTTTATTTTCAAGTATTTGAGTTTTTATATATAATGAACTTGATGTAACCTCGTGAAAGCCAGAAAGAAAAACTGTATGTGTTAACATGCCATCTCTTTCTTTTCCTTCCATGAACATATGCTGCTGATATTTAATCTTCAACATGTCCCAGATCATGCACTGAAATAGTAATTTTGCCCTATCGGATCACCTTTCTTCTCAGATGGGGTTTTTTTACTGCCTGGAATTAGTTGTTCTGAGTTTAATTAGGTTTAAGCATTAAGGATACACTCTACTTGCAAAAGAAAGTTTGAAAAAATACCACCTATTCCTTCATCTTTGTGTCCTGTTTCAAAGGAATATGCAATATGAAACCTCAGTAAAAACTCTGTTTACAGGAAGATAACGATAACTCTTTTGATAATTTCTATCAGCACTGACTATTTATGGAATGTATAGTTACCCATTCCTTGTTTCAATTCATGGTTCTTCTGGTTTATTTTAAGTGATGTTTTTTCTCCTTGTAGTCCCAAAATGTTATCAAACAGTTGAACACTCCCTGATATGGCCCACTGTGGAGAAGCCTTCAGGGGAAGGTGTTAATGTGGTATGGGAGAGCTTTAGGAAAGAACAAGTGTCAGACACACTCAGCCTTGACAAGGCAGCGCAGGGCTGTGCTTCACTGCTTGTAATAGAAACTGCTGTGAGTAAAGGGGCATTTTATAATAAAGGAAATTGTAATTAGGGAAATAGCATGTTCCTTAATTGCTGTCATTTTGGAATGATCGACAGTAAAATGGTGGTTTGTGTCCTGCTTTTTGAAGGAATGCGATAGGCATGCACTTTAAGAAGCACATCTGGTTTTAAGTTTTTATCCTATATCATGTAGCAGTTCTGCGTGTTGATTCTGTAGGTGGAAGGGAAGTTCACTGGTCATGTGGATAGGGAAGGGAAGGTACAGCAGCTCATTTACAACGTCTGGAAAAAATCCCTTCCAAGACCCACATGATCAGTGTAAATGAAGTGAGAAACGAGGTGGAGCACCTAAAGCTTCCTAGTTTGTGCTCCTACACCTGCTTAGCAGAGCCAGGGAAGAACACAGGACCTCCTCCTTTCCCACAGAGCCTGACTGGGTGTTCCAGTTATCTCCTGGGTGTATCCAGATTATCTCCTTTAGGAAGACTTCAAAGCAGGCACAGGAATATGGTAACCGAGTGTGGGATCAGATACAAGAAGACATGTAACTGGAGAGCTTCCCTCTGGAGGCAAACCCTCATGGCTACTGAGTGTTTGTGCAGAGAGAAAAGCAGTTTTATAGGAGTAAGGTGTTTATTTGTAGTAGGAGACACCAAGAAAACGAAGCAATTTGTGTTAGGGTTGTTTTTGTTGGTTTTCTGATATAAACTGCAGATCTGGCCGTTACAAGTACACCAAACTGCATCATCACAATTCCTTCCCAGATCCTCTGACCTATCCCTGTGTTGCCCCGTGTAACTAATGCCTGGTGGGAATATGGATCACCTGCTTGGCCAGGTACAGAACTGAGTGTTTAGTCCCAGGACAAGACCATGGGCTGTCTTTTCCCCGCTCCTGGTTCTCTGTGTTGTGCTGCCAAAGTGAGTGTTTGATGTTGGATGTGCATTCTGTCCTAGGGCACACCTGACATTTGTAGAGGGCTGGTATTTATTCTATGCAGAACCAGACTAGACTGGTTTTGTCTACTTAAAATAGCAAATTCAAAAGATTTTTAGCATCTGCCATATTGAATAATTTTCAAACCTTTTCGATCTAATTTTCAGCAGTGCAAGTTTCTTAAGGTTCCTGATGTCGTGTCGCTAATAGTACAGGCTTTTAGAGATGGATGGCTCTTTGGCTGACAGGTTATTCCACAGAAGAACATTTGGAGAGTATTTATTGACTGATAGATCCTGATGGCTTCTGAAATGCTGTATCTTGGTTTGTTCTGGAAATCTGAGTTGATATCACATTCTTTTTGTTTGTCTTTTCGGATAAGGTTAATGAGACTTGTAAATTATTAAGGGCTATGCTCTCATCTTCCAGGCCTGATTTCTCTGAATAGGTTCTGTGTGCTAAAACTGTTCATTAGTAGGTGGACCGATGGCTGCCTGTATGTATTATTGATGACTTGGTGGGACTTTCCCTGTCTGGAAGAGGGTGGTAGGCTGATAGAAATGCTTTGCATGGAAAGGTGATGTTAAAAGATTTGACCCTTCGTGCGTTTATTTCTGAAGGCGTGTTTGGCCTCATGCCGTGGGGAACCCAGCATGGAAAGTTGTCACTGGGAAGCCGATGGAATCCTGTCTTGCAGTCCTCTCGCTGTTCTTACAGACCCATGAGATTTTTGTTATAACTTTGATATAATCTGGAGTGTATTCTTGTAAAAGCAATACAGTTTTATTTAGCGTGTCTTCATAAATATATTGCCATTTCTACTGCTGTTTTACCACTCAGAACTGGGCTGTTAAACAAAGCTAAAGCAATGAAGCAGAAAAGATTCCTAGAGTTGAGAGTGGCCACTGTGGTATCCTACCTATTATCGAAACCAGCTTCAAAGTGTTACTGCCAGCCATCAGGCAGAGAAAACAGGCATTATCCTGCCTGAACTCATAATCCTTGAAGTTTGAATCCGCTCTTAAAGATCTAGTGAGACAAAATTTCATTACTAGGTATTCCATTAAGAGAATATATTACCAGTATATGTAGGATAACTTTTCTGCTAATGTACAGATTTAAAATGTTTTAGGGACATAAATCAATACCTTAAAATGAAACCCAAAGCTCAGAATGCCCATTTCCTTTAAGACGTGGCTCGTTCAGGATGATTAATAACTCTTAGTGGTACACCTCCACTTAGGCCTGTCTAAATCTGGATTGCCACAACTTTATCTTGAGACGTGTCCTGTATCACTCCCACTCCCTCTGGCTCCTCGTGGTGGCACTGGCTTGGTTTCCAGCTCGGTCAGTTCCCAGATCTGCTCTCTGTGGGATCATGCGAGCACAGGAAGGGGCAGAGACTCAGAAGCCAGTGACAAGGGCAGGACTGTGCCAGCCCAGGTTTAGATTGATTTAAAGGGTTGTAGATCCGCACCCTTTTGAAGCATCACTTGTTAGGAATATATTATCTTCAAGTTTCCGCTGAGCCTGGAAGTTTCTAGTTGAAATGGATTTTAGATTAAGCAGAGAATTTGTAAAACAATAGGAGAGAAAAATGGTAGCATGAGTCATAAGCATGGGACCTTCCCCCTCTGTCTGCTTAGAACTGCTGAGATCCCGAGGATTAGTTCACAGAAGAGCTGTAGTTTCCAGCATGTAATCAGCCACTATGTTCATTGTATTTTCAGTTTGCTGGAATAAAAGAACCAGATTAGTCATCAAAACTTAGGGTTAGCATAAAACTTGGTCGTTTATGACCACTTTTTTGGACAACACACCTTAGATGGTGTGCTAAACGCTGGTGTTTATTCAATGTTTATTGGTTTGATATGTTGGCAAAGTGGCTGTGAGTGTCTAATAGATGTGAGGCATTCGGGCTGGTCTGTCTCTGGATTTCCTTGTCAGACATATTATTCATTGTGCAGCTCAGCAGTGAGACGTGTTCTGCAAAGCTTCTGCAAGATTGTCATGATGTCCAAATGTCTCATTGGAGTCTCTTTAATGTTGAAATTTAGATGAGACTGTGAAGGATTTCTGCCTAGATTTATTGCTAGATCATTTCCTAAGCCAAAGTAACTCGTACCTGTTAGCTGTGGGCCACATAGCCCTTCTAAGAAGCAGGGAATTGTGGAAATGTTTGGCTTCTGAGCTAATGAACGTTTGAGGACTGGGAAGGGCTTTCTTACAGCCTGGCTTCCAGGCAGATAGCTGTCCCCATCACCCTTCCTGGTGGACTGCAGCAGTCACTGGAAACTTGGGAAACCCTTCCCTTCGCGGGCTGCTGGTGTGTAACAGCCTTCACTGCTCCTGGAGCTACTGCCAGGATATTGCTCAGCTCTGCTGTAACTCAGCCAGCACTTTGGCATCCCTAAGAACATTCTTGCAAACACCAAAGCATATTGTCTCCAAAAATACGAAGTACTTAAATCCACACCCATCTCCATCTTCTTCCAAAGCCACTTTTTATTGTAAATTAAGGCATTTTCATGAACTCTGGTGTTTAACCAAGTTGATACTTCTTTTCATGGATTTTTGGAATGATAACGTTCAGTAATGGCATTATTGACAAAAGAGATATTTCTTTCTGTACATTTGGGAGGATAATGTGGCCAAACTTGGAATTTAACAAAGCCTCGAAATGTTTTTGGGCATTGAGTAGTAAATCATTGGTTTGGGCAACTTTGTATGGCACTCTTCTGAAGACTGATGTCAACTAGGATATTTGCATTGGCAAAGTGAAGTGTGTTTAAATTTCCTGTGGAACTCAGAATTTGTGTGACTTGTGGGGTGATTAAAAGATATCATCTCAAGATTTAACCATTTAAATACTGCTACTCTAAATCTGCTCCCTGCTCGTCATTGCCGTATCTCTCCCTCATCTTTAGTTTAACATCACTCTTTCCCATCTCTTAATGTTTCTGTAGCTTATCTCAGGTGTAGAACAGAAAGCAAATTAAAGCTAGGATTGCATCTGTGGTGGCACCGCAGCCCAGTGAAGTTTGACTTCCGTTCTGTCCTGGTCATTCCTTTCCCCTTCTGCTGTCTCCTGTGCCATGCCAGCACATGTTGGTGAACCCAACCAGGGAAGTGATTCAGCTGGAGAAGGAAAATCCTGCCAAGAAGACCAACTGCCAGCATAAACCCACGTGCTCTTGGGTGGTTGGGCTGGCATGGGAACAAACAGCTGGGGGAGAAAGGGTAGGAGTTGTTTAAGTTTGTTCTCTTGCTGAAAAAGCTATAATGGAGCCACAGCCTAAAAATTAAGGTTTTGCCTAAAAATAAGTGATATGTAAATGGGACACACACAACAAAAGAGATAGCAACACCATCACGGTCTCTTTTTTCAGGTCTCTATGTTGATTTAGCCCAGGTCAGGTCCTTACTAAGATAAATCAAAGCATACTGCTATGAGTGATGCTGATGAGGCTCAGACAAACTACTTCATTGCTGAAGTTCCATGCAATGAGGTTTTTCTGATGCAATTTTTGTGAGCCAGGTTTGCAAGTTGCAGCCTCTTTAAGGAGCACTGTAAAAGGGGGTACTTGGACTGCAGGTGCTGGTTGCTGGTACCGTTTGTGCAGCCCCTGTGGACCAGGACCAGCCCCCTGACCCACACCAGCAGCTTCTGTGTTCGTGTCCATGTGCATATTGCTCCCCTGACTCAGCTTTGGGTCTGTCAGGGCAAATGAGGAAGACAAGGATTCCTCGTGGATCAAGTATTCCACTTGGTTTTCCCTTTATTTTTCTATAAGGCTGGAGACAAACCTGCAGCTACGCAGTTGTTGGTGTGTCCGTACCAGCGTGTGGCTTGTAGCAGTGATCCAGTTAGAGTAGAGCAGGTGGGGGAGCGTTCTCAAAGTCTCTGTAAGGACACAATCAAATGTAGAACTTGCTGCTGCTGGGGCAGTTCCTGAGCACGCTGCCCTTCCCCTTCCTCCCCACCCACGGTGGTGCTGCCACCTCAGATCTTTGCAGCCGATTTAACGCAGTAACTCATGAACAGAACCTGGCAAGGGCAGAGTGCCCTGCTGTGTTCGGGAGTGGGTGGGCACGGAAGAGGAAGCAGAACGGCATGGCTGACAGCAGAGGCAGGGAAAGGAGTGATTCCTGTCTCTCATCTGTCAGGACAGCCTTGTGTGACTTGGCTCTTGGTGCCCCAGGTGATGCAGATAAGGAGCGCTGCCCGTGGCACTAGCGCTGTGTACGTGTGTGCGTTGCTCACGCCTTCGCTGCTCTGGGTGTGTGTCAGCTCGAGGCTTTTACCTCAGAAGCACAAGCTGCACAGCCAAGCTGCAGCACAGCCGTAAGCTTGTGCACAGCTCAGAATTCAAAAAGGAAAAGTGACTTTCTCTTTAGCTTACAAACCCACAGCTTAAGGGCATTTTGCTGAAAGGAGGAGGACCCTGATGCGTGTACAGGGTGTTTTTGGTGGTTGATTTTTGTGGTGAATCATGAACCTGTAGTTTAAGTGTAACTCCTGAAACTCACAAATAAGTATATGCAATGAGCAGTGAAGTGCAGACACCTGATGTTGTGGTTAGGTGGCTTTGTCACAGTGCTCCAAAGGTGCTTTTTTAGGGAAGCATGTTGTGATAGCATCAGCCATCGTGCTGCTCTCGTCTGCCTCTCTTCCATTGCACAAACAAGAAAAGCGATGTTAAACCTATTATTTGCAAGCCCCGTCACAGCCAACAGTTTTCTATTGTCTTCTGTCCTGTTGGTTTCCTACAAGAGGTTCTCAAACTGTAGTCAGCAAAAATATACTAAACAGCTTCTTTTTGATTGCAAAGTTTGAGTGTATACGGCAGCCTGCGTGGAACCAGTCAGTCTGCACGGGACTGAACTAAACTAACTGAACTAACTAAAGTTAGATCACTTTAAATACAGGCTTTGGGAAGCAATCCTATCCAGGTCAGGCTCCCACTTAGCCCTCTGGCATGGAGGAAAGTGCTGACAAGTGTGATGCTTTCATTCAACGTGGTATCTAGTAGAGGAAAATCTTCAGTTCAAAATGCATACACAGAATTTTAACTCTTAAGTATCGCCTTCCTCGAAGATCAGGGAATAATCAGTTTGCTTCCCTTACATAAGGAAAATCACCTCAAAATTTCTTACATTATAAGGGGAAAGAGGATTTACCTTAGTGTACATTTCTAAATATTTTTACTCGTTATAGAGCTATTTTCACGATAGTACATGCTTTTCTGTCTATAGAAAGTTTGTGTAATGCTCAAAATTCTGTGTGGAAAGAGGTCTGAGCCTAAAAAGGAGTAAAGGCAATGGCTCTCTGAGCCATATTTGGGCTCCCAGGATGCTAATGCCTGTGTCAGAGGAGATAAAGTGAAGGGAGACTGCATGAAACCCATCAGAGCTGTTAAGCTGTAGCAATGCAAAGCTGCTGGTATTTTAAATAACGGTTAAAATAAATTCCTGTCGGTTAGTGCTGGACTATTTGAAATTCCCCTAGGTTTAAATAAAAAGGGAGAAGGAATTTTAACCAGCTCATTTGATAGAAAAATGACCTGCAGATGGGGTTTGAGAGAATAATAGGCAGCAGATTACAGTGGGGAAATCATGGCAGAGCATCAGACTTTGATGGGTTTATGCAGAGTGGGCAGTGGGGAGATGGGAAGAATTCCCCCTGCAAACCAGCACAGCACTTGTTTTATTTCCACTGCCTGTAGCTGTTCATAGCAGCATTAAGTTTATGAAGTCATATATGCTGAGAAGTTTTAAAATATCAGAAGTGTTACGTGATGTGCAAATATCAGTGGGTTTTCTCCCGTTTAAGTGCCTATTTTCAAGTGCACTCCTATGTGGAAAACCTCGTGTTTCTTCCAGTCTTGACCTGCTATGATCGAGGGCAAATACCCTTTCCCTAGTTCCCAGTGTCCTGAAATGTATTTAGTAAAGATTCGATTTTATCAATACTTAAGATGATGTACTGAAAATATAAACATAGTTGGGTTTTTTTCTTCAAACCTTCGTAACTCTGCCAAATTAGAAGGATTTTACAAAGAAGGCAAAAATTTTACAGCCACCAAAATTCAATTATAAAGTGAATTTCTAAGCAGGAAAGCTCTTATATACATATATATAGAATAGCACTGGAATATCTTTTTTTCCTTTCCTCTATCTTACTCTCAGGAAAATCTAAAATACACTTGGTGTAACTTAACAACAAAAAAAATTGAGATTGCTGTGGCAGACTACAAAAATTTAAATATTCTCATGAATGACACCTGCAGGGATTTTTTGTTAAATAATGGAAGCCAACATTTTTAATGCCACTTACAGCATTTACAAGCACATTTGTGATCTGGAAAAATAGACATTAAAATTCCTGTATGGGCTTCTGCAGCCCAGAGATGCAGTAACATGGAATGTTTCGTGTGTGCCTCCTGTGGGATTTTTCTTTTTGCCTTTTTTTAAATAATACAGTTTTTGGTGTTCAATATGCTTACCAGAGATTAGAAGTGGGGTGTTCCTCAAAAATGTTACTAGAACACTTTTTATGGCAGCAAATAAACAGTGTCCATGTCTGGACTGACCGAACCTTCGGAGCAGTTCAGAGAGGAGCAGGGCTCTGACTGGGTGTGGTTTGAAGCAGTTTTTAATACAAGGTGTTTTCCCCAAGGGGGACTGTACTTGCAGTGACCTTACCTGACCTCAGCTGGGGTTCCCTGGTTACTCCTTTAGTGAAGAAATGTTGCCAGGATCTGTTTCCTGCTGTGCCCCCAGTGTCCTGTTTCCATGTACAGCCAGGTAGTGGTGGTAAGGTGAGAAAAGCAACTTTACCTGTAACAGCAGCTCCAAAGTGCTTCAGTGGGACCTGAGGGGAGCCTGACCTGGCTACTAGATCAAAATGCTGCTCCAGTGTTTCAGGAATATTTTGTGCTTTTGGAAGTGAGTGATGAAGATCCCAGTTGGCTTTAACACTGGAAAATAAAAGTTGAGTTCCAGGTATTGCTCCTACAACATTAAAAGTGTAAAATGACCAGAAATCATTCTTCAGCCTCCTTTACCACCACCCACTGTCCAGTTCTTTGCAATCTGTTTCACTGCCTTTATTTCTATTCTTTCAATATATCCATACAATTAGAATACAGAGGCTCATTAGTGTCTGCCTCTAGCATGAGTGCCCCTTTTTAGATGAGGTAGGAAGTTACAAACTGCAGTGAAATGCTCATTTGAGGGGGAAACAGACGGCACTGAAATTATTTCAGCTCTGTAGAGCATGAAGGCACAGAAAAATAAACTGATTTCTACTACAAATCCTAAGTTTGTTCCCCATTTCATATCTTTTACCAATGCTTGAACAGTTCTGCTTGCAAACATGTAGAATCACAGTGAACCTTTTTTATTTCCTATGTTTTTTCCCTAAATAAATTTTCTCTACCTTCAAACATGCCTCTTTGTTCTCACTGCTCTAGAATTCTTTCATCCTCTTCTCAAAAGCTTCTGAATATGACACACAGTCTCACTTGAAAAGAATGCAGAAGAGGAATGCAGGGCGGGGAGTTGGAGGTGTGGAGCAGCATCCACTCGGCATGAATACAGACAACAGGACACTTCCCACTGCAAGACAGGTTGAGGGGGCCTGTAAAAGAAATCACAAGTCATTATGGCACAGGAAAAAGTAAATAGAGGTGATAAAGGAACCAAGTTTCTTATCTGTTTTCTTTTTTTTCTGACAAGAACCTGGCAGCTCAAAACAAACGCTCAAAGCTGAGAAGCTGTGGAATGTCCTTCCACAGGATGTTGTGGATAGGGGATTGTAAATGGGTTCAAAAGGTAATTGGATAAATTTATGAAGGAAAATTCCATGCAAGAATATGAAGTACAGAGACCCCAGTTGTTTTACAGGAAGTCTCTAAGCTGCACATGGCTGGAGATGGGAGCGAGTTTGGAGAAAGTGGTGCTGTTTGTGCCTCAGTGCTCTGGGCTGGTGCCAGGAGCAGCCTAATGGACACACTGGATTTGGGGCTGATGTGCCAGGCTGCTGGCATCCTGTAACCACTTTTGTCCTCTCTGGGGCTCTCTTTGGGGTATTTATGATTCTTCTGATCTTCTTTTCAACATCTTTGATATTTGGCAACTTTGCTTAATCTGCAGTTTGTTACCTCTGTTGTTTCAAATGTCAGCAGCTGAATTGCATCCTCCCTTCTCAGATGAAGTCTATAATTTATCCTGCACAGATGGAGCACTCCTGCTTTGCCACGGCAGTCAACTCCTCTGTCCTTAAATTTGTGTTTAGGAGTAAAATGTTTGAAAAAGTAACTTGCTGCTTCAGCCTTTCCAATTTGGAATTTTATTCTGAACTAACATATAAAATCATTTTCCAGAGGAGCGTTTAACAGATTCCTCTGTAGCTTTGGTAACTGTTATTGAAATACAACACTCACTGAGGTCATTTCACCTTGGACAGTTGCTTTAGCACACTGAACCATGTTCCTTTGGCCCTGTGGTCTGCACCAACCAGGCAAATTGTTCCTGTCCACCAGCAGTTCTTACTTGTGAGCCAAGATTCCCCCCTTACTGCTGATACCTGTTTCTCCTTTCTCTGCATTCCCGGTGAACTGTTTGTCAGCCGTGGGTTTTCAGCTGTGCATGTTACCAAGTGTCACCGTTTGCATTACTCTTCCAATAGTCCTTTACTACCCTCTTTTGATTTTGCTTCATTTTTCTTTACCTGCAGGTTTCAAATAACCATTTTTCTCTGGCAAGTGAGTTTAGAATTAAAGCTTCTCAGAGTGTCCCTTTCCATACCAATACTTTATCAATGCAAGTGCCTAACTCTTACATTGATCTTGATCCTAAATTTCAGTATCATTGGTTTTTTTGGTTTGTTGTTTTGGTTTTTTTAAGCAAATGCTCTGCCCTTGTAGAAGTGAGGCTGCAGCAAGCTCTCTTATGTGTCTAATGACAAGCCAGAACTGGAGCAATGCTTGCAGTGTATTGTCCTCTGTCCTTGCCTCTTTCCGATTGCTCAGTACCGATTGTTTCCAGTTGCAGCTGTTTTATACAGCTGCCAAAACCACTAGTGCCCAACCTGTCTTTAGTAAGAGAGATTTTAAAGAAATAATCTTTTTCTGCAGTGTTGTGAAAGATGGAAATGCTTTGGGTTATGATGTAGTTTGCCTGGTGCATTCAATCTTATGCATGGTGGAGTGGGTAAATGGTTGGTGTTGAGCAGTGCAGTGCTATGTATGCAGCTCAGGCAAGAGAATTTCAGATAACTGGGGAAAAAAAATCTGGAACCATTGAACATTTGCTGATTTTTGTGCTATTTAAATGCATACTCTGTATCTTAATACTTCAGAAATATTAAGTGCTACTTGAAGTTCCCTATTACAGCTCTAGTTGTTTTCCATCAGTATTTTTAAACTGCAGTCAGAACAAGGGAAAATGCCTTAAGTACTTGAGGGAGAGAAATAGCCTAGGAAGGAATCACAGAGCCTCTTTCCCATGCCCTCAGGCCTTTGCAGGGAGCATTACTGTCACCCCGAGTGCTGTTTGCCTTAAGGAGGCTTTTCAGCAAATAGTCCTGGTTTTGTTAAATTTGTCAGTGTTCAGTCAGGTTTTATATTCAGAGCACTGTACATTGTGACCTGTCTTCAAGCTCTGCTTATTCTGTTGACTGACCCTACAGTTCTGGCCCTCTCACTGAGCTGATGCTCGATTTCTGACATTCTCTCTCACCTTCACCACTTGTTGCCTTTTTTTGCCTTCTGGCTATTTCAAGCAGTTCAGTTTGCTTTCTGATGTAGTTTCTTCCTTTAGACTTATATAGTATATGAGTGCCTTTCTCATTGCAAGGCCAAATGGTACTTCATCGAGAAGTCAAAATGTGTGGATTGGCTCTTGTCACAAGCTTAATTTAACCATCATTTTTGTTCCTGGAAGCATTCCATTTTTGATCCATTTCATTTATCTTAATACCTGCTTTTAAGCAAAACTTTGACAAATGATAGCAATACGTGGAAGATATTTTAGCATAGTCTTTAGAAAATCATTTTCCTAATATGTGAATTCTATTCCAGACCAGACTTCAAATAATAGCGTTACAAAATGTCAAACCTGGTAAAACTATTAAAAAGAGAAAAGGAACTTTGACTAATGGCCCATGTATATGGCTTAACATTTAAGTAAAGATTGCATTTCTGACTTGAGCGATGAGAAGAATTCAGCTAAAGCATTTCTCTACAGCTTCCTGCTGAAGTAAGTTTTCTTTGTCTGGCTGTAGCTGTGGGAAGAGCTCAGTGCCACACATCTCTGGAATTTTCCAGCTTTGTCTGGGATGCTGTTCCCGCTCTGCCTGCAGCCACGAGCCCTCTCTCCTGGGGCACGCTGGCTCTGGGCTCCAGCGATGGCTTGTGTTCAAGCTGAGTTGGCTTCCTGGGCTAAATACTTGTGTTTTGGGAGGGGTAATGTGTGACAAGCCAGGGAAATGGCAGGATCCTTCTGACAGAGCCATCGAGGTCATCGCTCATAATTGAGAGTACAGAATTGAGGGTCAAGAGATGGATCCTCTGCCTTAGCCCAGGAAAGAACAAGCTGTGGGTGAATCCCCAGGGCAGGGGTGCAGCCTCCTGGCAGTGGGTCCCCCCAGGCTTCAGGGGCTGCAGAGGCTGCACTGACCCCCTGCCCTTTGGCAAGAGGTGTGCCCAGGCAGGAGGGGTGGCATTCGTGGTGAGTTTACCTTGGGGCTCTTACTGCAGCCATGCAGAAGTTTGCAGTCCCGCTCATGCTGGGGCCTCTTGACTTGCCTTTGTCCGTGGCATTAAGCTGTTCAGCAGGCTCACAACAGCCTCTGCTCTCAGGAACTTCATTTCACAGGAACAGATTTCATCAGGAGAAT
Source organism: Rhagologus leucostigma (assembly GCA_013397725.1). Lineage (NCBI taxonomy): Eukaryota > Metazoa > Chordata > Aves > Passeriformes > Rhagologus > Rhagologus leucostigma. The sequence continues at coordinate 170,427 of VZTD01005270.1, forward strand.
GCCACGCACACGTTCAATCTGCCACTCTTTCCTCTAATCCCAAATCAATAAGATTTTCTGATAACCTCTGTCGTACATCCGTGAGTGTTTGTTCCTGTGGGGGGGAATATCTGAGGCTGGCAGCCACAGTTTTAGTGTTAGGCTTGTTTGGATGCAGGCCTGGACTTGGAGCAGGAAATCCACTGCCATTTCACAGCTTTATTTGTTGAATGGAAACCAGGGAATCGACATCACGTATTCAAGAGCAAGAAAAATGGCGTTTACAGCAGGGTGTAATTTTTTTTTATGGTCCCAAGCATTCCTTTGTTTGCAATTTTAGCTTAATATATTCATGATACCTTGAAATAGGGGCATGCATGGAGATGGGGGTTTGAAATTGCTTTTGTGGTTGTTTCTGGCTTATGTAGATGTATATATTCTGTAAAGATCAAAAGTGACTGGAAAAGTGGATTTGGAAGAGATAATTCATCAAAAAAATTTTTTTTGCAATACATTGGAGGGTGGGAAGAGAAATTTCAAGCTTGTTCTCTCAGACTTTGGTTTTGTTCAGCTTTCTTACTTTCACAAGATGTCTTATTTTTATCAAAATTTCTAATAAGCTACTGGAGTGAAGTATATGCTAACAAAAGTGATGTTAAGTGTTTCAATAAAAATCTCTCCTGCTAGTTGATCACAGATGCACAAACTCTGTGGTTATGCCATTAATTCTCCGGAGAGATTCCAGGACACTTTTTCAAGAGCAGATCTACTTTTTTTTATACTCTTTTTGAGTGTATATGGATTTTCTTTAAATATTTTCAGGTCTGCGTTGTTTTTAATTTTTTATTTGCATATAAAATTTATAAAGTTAGATTACAGTCATGCTGTTTCCAGTGCTTCTGAAAATACTTTTAAAGTCTGCCTTGCATGATCTGTCAACTCAAATTATTACATTTGCATCTCTTTTTCTAGAGCCTGTGCAATTAAAACCACTTTAATTTGTCTGTGTTTTATGATAAAGTTCAAGGGAGAAGATAAGCCAATTTGTTCATGGCAATTTTGAAATCCTGCTTAATACTTTTATTTAAATCCAAAAATAGTCTATTAGGATTGAAAGGAAAGTGTGGGAAGAAAATGGCATCCCAATGTAGAAGCCTTGTCAGAGTGCTTGAGAAACTTTAAATGGTCTTGTTTAGTTAAACAAGGAATTAGCAATTTGCTTAGGGAAGACGTGGGCTGGAGGTTGTATAAAACAGAATCAGAAAGGTCACGGGAGATGACAGCAGGGCTTGGATGTGATTGATAGTTGAAGGCAGTTCATGTGCATATGTGGAGAAAGTTATTTCCAGCATTGCTGGAACTCAGGGAAGATTTTAAATCATTCGGTTCATGTCACAGATTCTTCAAATTTGCACATGTTACAAACATTATTTGGTGGCAGTTGAATGTTGTCTGTAGTTATTTGTTACCTTTTAAATAGCAGCAACAGAAGAAAGAAAGAAAATGTTTGTATTAATCTAAACAGGACAGTAGGAGTGTAGTGTTCCTTGAGTATTTTGGGTTCATACTTGAAATTAGTTTTCTTTATTAAAAATGTTTTATGAGATGATTTGGAGAAATACGGAAGAGAATTCTCTGTTAATCTCCAAAAGTGAAGGTTGGGGATTCTTGTGCAACGAGGTGAATGCTTCTGCAGAAACAATTTGGAGAAGAAAAATACCAGAACCAACGTAAGGCCCAGGATTTGTGCCATTTTTCAGCAGTGCTGACGTGCCCTGCCCTGTGCTGCAGCAGGAGCTGTCCCATCAGGATGGACAGCTTGGTGGCAGCAGGGATATCTGTACACAGAAGGGAACCAAGATCTTTCAGGAGGGTTGCAGAGAAAGATGGAAACTTAAGCAGCACTGTGCGCAGGCTAATGACGGGGGTTGCAAGCATGTTATATTCAAAAACTTGTAATACTTGTATCATGTTTAAAGAAAATCATTCAAACTCTACTCCTTCACTTCACCAACATTCCTCCTTCCCTTAGCACTCCCCTGGCTTATCTTTTGCCAAGAGCTGCTGTAAGGAAATATTTCTCTGCATTTCTCTTGTTTCTGTCAGTAATAATGGTGAGCCTGAAACTCTTCTGCAGTGGCAACTTGCAGTACTTCAGTAAATTGTGGCTTTTGTCAGATAAATCGAATGGGTAAAATTTTTCTTGATCCCCAAAACCCTCATTTATGTTCCCATTAAAAATACATATATATTCTCCAGCTTCCATTCTTCCCCTTCAATCTGTAAAGCAGAGCATATGATGTGGTTCCTGTGTTGATTTTCAAGATAATTTTTAGCCTGTCAAAGACCTTCTGGCTCAACAACTTTGAAAAAAAGACTTTTTGAATAGATGAGAAAGTGCAGCTGCCAGATTACCCGACACAAGAAACTGGAAGGGGAGGATCTTGCAGATGGTTCTAATAAAACTGGGCAAACAGCAAACGGGGGCGGGGGGAGAGTGGGTTGAAATGCAAATTGTAATCCCAGTGCAAGTTTTGGGGTTAGTTTGTGAAAGAAAGTTGCATAAACAGTCATTTGAGGGTTTGGGATTGGGGACAGTTTATTGTTGCTCTCAGTTTTTCCTGTTGCTACAGCACTGCCAGCTTTTTCTTCTTCCTGTATCCCTGTGTCCATGCTGCTACCTGAGCTTGTGCTGCTGTGCCAAGAGCCCTCCTCTGGAAAGCCACATTCAAGTATTCACAGGATTTTTGTGATTGTGAAATACCATTAAAAGTCTAGGTTTTCAGTAGCTGTTGAGAGAAGAAATTGTGCTTGTTAGAGCACAAAGCAGTAAAAATGGAGCAGAGGCTTGTGTTCCTTCATTGTTCCTGCCTGCTGTCCCATAGCCAAAAGTGCATTTTGGCCAAGCCTTGATAAACCCTGTGTTTGAAGTTTGTACTACATGATTCATTCATAAGGATGGAGGGTGACTTGTAGTAATTTCTGTCTTTTCTGCTTATTTTCTCCTCTTATTGAATGCTATTAGGTCTGTAATATTAGGCCAACAATTGCAGTAGGAGAGATGCAGCTGAGGGCCTGGATAGCCTCTGATGGTCTCAAATTCAATCACTACTTCTTGACATGATAATTTGGGGTTCTTTGGTGGTTCTTCAGGCCAGAAAATCTTATTGACACCTCATTTCCAAAGCCAAAACAATTAAGTCTTTATTTTTTTCTTCCTCTTGCTAATCTTCCCCTTCTTCAATGAAAGGAAGAGTGTTTGAGAGCACACAGGCTTTCAGCTTACACGGCAGCCCTTGGGGATGTGTCTTCATCTTGCTGTGTCAAAAGCTTTTCAAATCAGTGTTCGGGAGCAGCAAATCCTTCAAACGCATGAGTAACAGATACTTACTTGTTTTATTTAAGAGTCCTTAAGCGTGAGCAACTCATTAAGTACTTCCTTTCTCCCCATGAATCAGTTCTATTTTAAATAGTCATCATGTATTTAATATTTTTAGAAGTATAAGAAGTTTTGAGTTCTAAACTTTTTTGGAGTCTCTTGTGTACCTGTGTGAATTTGTATTAAAAACATATCTGTCAAGGGCTGCACATTCCCTGTACTGCTGCATTCCCTTTCTCTCTCTCCTTCAAGAGTGGGTATATTCTGTGTGCAGCATTCCTTTGCCCAAGGAGACAGTTTTGAAGCGAAGAAGTCATTACTCTGAAAACAGAGCACATCTCTCCATTACCTGGTTGATGGCTGGGTAATGCCACCTCAAAATGCCACCACCGGAGTGGCCTCTCTAGAGCTCAGCAACAACCCAGAGCAGTGTCCTCACGCTGCCCAGGGGGCTGGGAATTCCTGCGTGCAGCATTTTCTGTGCCAGGTGATCCCTGCAGCCTCTTTGGCAAAGCTCTCATGCACACGGTGTGTGGGCAGCCTGTGGAATCCCACTGAAGGGGATCCCGTGGTTTGATGGAATGCTTTGGTGGTGGATATTGACCCTGTGATGTTGTCATGCTTTGCTGATTCAGTCAATTTGGAAAGAATCTGTTCCCCCTCTCTTTACTGTATCATGCAAAAAGGATAACGAACATGAATATTTATAATTAGGTATTTTTGCAGGGGGCTGTGTCCAAGATGCAACATGCTGAGACATTAAACAGCACAAGTGTTGCCAGAATCCTACCAGCTTGGCAAATCTGACAGCCAGCTGAAGGCAAAGACGAGTTTTTATGATAAAATCAGGCCATGTACTGAATGCTGAAGCATCACCAGTTGTTCGCAGCTTGGGAAGAATTCACTTGCAATCAGCATGAATAGGAAAAACCTTTCCCAAATGATGCTTTGTTTCCTTGTGGATTTGCTTCCGGTTTTGCCTCCTTACACGGTGAGCAATCATAATTCAGATGGTGGGGTTTGAAACAGTCTTCCTGTTCCTAATCTTGTGAAGAGGTGCCCCTTTATCCCTGGCTGTCGCTCAGGCTGACAGGACAGGGAGCTGCTCCCAGCCCTGGCAGTTGCTGAGAGTCGGGATGTTTGCAGCAGTGGCTTGTGATTCATTTGTTTAGCATTCCTCGCCCTTTGTGCTGTGAGGACAGCGCGGAGGGGACCGAGTCACATGGCAGCTCTTTTCATCCCGAGCTTCTCCTGCCTGAGCCTCTGCGGAAAGCCAAGGGGAAAATGGAGAGGGACTCATCTACAGCTTCATTTACTCCATCCACGTTAATTGCCTCTTTAGAGGAGCAGCTGAAAAGGATTGCACATCATCTTTATCAATTAACTTAAAATGTTTTAAATTAATCTGTAGTACTGGGCACTGGAACAGAAGTGAATATGGAGTGGTTTGAGTCTTCTTTTTGAGTGGTAGATTGTGTTTTTTAAGTCCCTGTGCTGCTTGTGAGTACGAGGACAACTGTATCTATGATCTCTGTACCACCTGTTGCCTTAGCTACCATTTAATGTGCAATATGCTGATGTTGGAGATAAAATGTTTTCTGTGGCACCTATAAAACACCTCAGTGGTCCTCACGAGCCACAGGAACACCAGATTTATATACAGCTATGGCAGTGAATCTCTGCCATCTCCAGCTGTGCCAGAGCTGTTGGAGTGCAGCTCCACAAGCAAAGGCAAATGGCAAGCGGAGCCCTTTGCTGGGCAAAGCCTGCAGAATTTTAGGACAGAAGTACAAATGCCTGCCTGCAGCTAAATTAAAAAACGAGTGTAACTGTTGGTATTTTATTATAGAGATACAGCTCTGGCAATGTTTTCCTGGTTTGTTGTTCCCTATAGAGACGTGCCCAGAGCTGCCCACAATTTGGGAACGGGTACTGCAAGGCTGTTGGAGCTGGGGCCACCTCAAACACTAAAGGAGGAGAAATCCATCCCTCCTCCCCTGGCCACCTGCTTGAACTGCAACATCCTGCCTGAATCCACAAAGTTCCCAGTCTCTTGTTCTTCTAGCCAGAAAAAAAGACATTTTGGAAGGGGTTAAAGTTTTACACAAACACATCTCCTTAGGCAGACACTTTAAATAATCTTTCAGTGCAGCCATTCCATGCCATGAAGTGTTGGCTGATTTCTGTTTTCTTTAGGGCTATTTCTCTTATTCAAAGAACTTGATAATATGCAAAAAAAACCTGTGCTGCTGTGTGAGGTTTTTAACACTACTAAGGACTGTGGTGTTCCCTCAACATTCCTTCTGGAGGCTTTGCAGGGCTCGGTTCTCATTCCTTTTCTTCTCCCGCATCCTATTTCTGGCTAATCCCATCTGCGAAAGCAAACTGGTTGGTAACACTTGGGTTAGGAGAAGATTCAATCTTCTCTATCCAGAGTAAGCTTTTGACTCATCTCTAATATCTCCATTTAGACAATGAGCCACAAGTTGAAGTCTAATTTAGTGGCTATTCCCTTATTAGTGCCTTCAGTGCGAGGATATTCACCCTTCTCATTCAGTCCATTTCCAAGCACATAATGTGTGTTTTCTGCTAGGATGGTTCTTATTCATCTCACTTGTTGCTACTCATCTGCAGGGCTATTTCAGTATCTTCCTTTCAAATGTCCTAAGAAGTCCTTTTGTGGTGATCATCGTTGTCAAGGCGTTTTGGTTGTGCTGCTCAGTCTGTGCCCTCACCAGGCTGTGTTTGCTTTGCACAGAAGTTTAAGTGCTTTGCTCCTTGTTATTTGTGGCTTCCATTAAACAAATAATTTGTGTTTGCTTTCTTTCTGCCAACTTTGTCACCCACAAATGTGTTCGCACTTGAAGTCACAAGAAGCAGAATACCAGAGGAGGGGAAAAAACAACCCCACAAGCAAAATCCCAAAAGAACTGGACAGTGCTGCCTCCTTGAATAACTCCAAAGAGCTCTGCTCCTTTTTCTAGGAAAAGTCCTTAATTCTTCCAGTAGGTTCTAGAGGCTGTTCCTCAGCCTGTGCCTCCAGCCCATCTTCCTTGCAAAGCTGCAGCTTGGCTGTTGGGCAGATAAAACTAAAGGAAGGCTGCAGCAGTGTCCTAAGGACAAGGACAAAAGTCTGGGGTGCCAGCTATGTTGCCAAAATTCTGAAAAGAATTCAAGTGTCTTTGTATACAGCTCTCATAGCATTTAAGAGGTCTGGAGGTCACTCAAGAAGGAAAATTTACAATAAATTAGACAACATACAATAAATTAGATTTGAAATTTGTTTGAAATAACCTTCTTATCTGTCTTTCACAGAAGATGTTGCTGCCCTGACCAGCGGTCATGAAGAGAAGGGGGTGAAGCAAATTTGTCTGGAGAAGTCGGAAGTTTTGAAATTTTCAGCAGGAGGTTTTGCCAAGCCAGCCATTGACATGAGAATGGATTCAGTGCCTCGGACTTAAGTGGTAACTCATTTTTCTGTCATCTTTTTATTTCCAATACAGTACCGTAGGATCATTTGTGTGGATTATAGAGGATATTGTTTGACTACCAGAGCTGAAATAGAAAAATCTTACAAGAGCCAAACATGTGATTTTATGAGCTTCATTCATTAGCAAAAAGTTGGAATTTTAGTTTTTGGTGCTTTATTCAGTAGTTGAAATTTCTTCCTGTGGGTTCATCCCATCTCATCATTGTTGAAAAACAAAAAGTTTTGCTGTTTCTCCATTACTAACTGTCTTCCTACCCAATGCCCAGCCAACTGCAGTTTGGAACAGGTTGTAGAAGCAACTCTGTCCCTGTTTTTTGTTAAAGTATTTCATGTGACTCCTGAAACATGTCGAAAGACACACTTACATGGCACACTAGGAAGTTTGTTCGCTTCTGCTGACATTCAGTATTTCCTCAAAAATCTTCTTCCATTTTCTTCTTTTTTTTGCTGTTCTTATTTGCTTATCTTTTTCTCTGCCATTCATAACGGGGTATTAAATATCTGAAATACTTTTATTTTATAAGATGCCTGTCTTCCTAGGGTCAGTTTACTAGTCAGGAATACAAAACTGTGCTACTTTTCAAAGTTGGGAGCAGAAAGACCCCTAGCTCTTTGTTGCTAACCCATTTTGAGCTCTGTGCCTTTGTAACAGTGTAGAACTGGCCACTGAAAACAGAAGCTTTAAGGGTAGAGGGGAATTACCACATCTTTGATACCACACCAAGATGATGTTTCCATGTCTTTTGAGACAAGAGAGTGAAAGGTGTTTGTGCTCTCCTCAAAGCCTCGCAGAACCCCGGCACAAGAGAATCTGCCTAGTTTGAAAACTGTAATTTAACTGCATATATAAAAACCAGCATCTCACCACGTTTCTTTCATTTGTCATGAATAAAACAAAGGAAATCTGTTATGTGTTGTGGTTTTGTTTGAAATGCTTCTTTCTTATTCTACCCTCTGTGTTTTAGAGGGAGAGAGAACAGATCTGACAGTAGTTCTATGTGACTGATGGTAGAAAAATTAGACCTGCATTTCTGAACCTTACAAATATACCTGTTCTTATTTACCAGTCCAGGTAAGGTATTCATTCCACCCCTGTATCGTAGGCTGTGTTACAACTTCAATGAGAGAACAGTCAGTGCCCCAGAAGGATTTTGTCCTGATTTCTGTGAGGTTAAGGGTGGGATTTCAGAAAATGGTCAGCATTAATCGAGCAGTTCTGTCTGTAATCCACACTGAGGCTCCTGTGTCTCTTGTGAGAGCAGAGTCAGGCCAGCACTTAGGAGCCTCCCAACCAAGAACTTAGAGCTCAGCCTGTGCATCAGGTGCTCAGGAGACTGCCAGGTTCTTCCCTCACTGAGTTCCCGTCTTTAGGAGTTGTCTGGTTTGTTGCCAGAGCTGTTTCTATATTGTGTCAGTGTCTTCTGCTGCATTGGCAGGAAGGGAGGGCTTGCAGATTCCATCTGTCTGCAGTGGTGACAAATGAAGTTCAAAAACTTAAAAGAAAAATGTTTTTCTTCTTTCAAGTTTTCGGATTTACTGTGCTCTCGTTAATGCCTTTCCTCTGTTGTTCCCTGTAGCCCTGCAGTCCCTTCTCTTTGAAGGTGTGCACAGATCCTTAGATCTGATTCCCTCACGTGTCTAATGAGAACAAGAAAAAGACAGTCCCAGCTCTCATGTCTGTTTTGCGAAAGTTTTGGAGCTGGAGCACTTCAGTGGGATTTCGGGTTTCTGTAGGGCACTTTAGAGCAGCACAAGTTAAAAAGCAATTCTAGTCACAAACTCTTGCCCATTCTTACTAAGGAAAGCGCACCACCTTGGCTTGTTTGTATGCAGCAGGTCAGGAGAAGATACAAACACGTTGTAACCACCATTGTTTTAGAGGAAACATTTCTAGAAAACTGGAAGGTGATGTTTTGTCTGTTCCTTGTACATCCATCCCTGCCTGGCAGAGCAAACTCCTCATGCATCCAGCCTTTGACAAAACAGCACCAACTGTAAATCTGCTGGGGACAAGGGCTACAGCTGAGGAACTAGGATTCCATAATTGTTTCTGCATTCAAATTACTATTATTTAGCTGATAAAAGTGACAATCAGAGGCCCAGGAACAGGGAGAACAATGCTATGGGAGAGATTCCTCTGCTGGCACAGGAAGATGTTAATCAACTGAACATGAAGAGGCTTTTGTAGTTGAGGGAAGTGCTGGGTGGGATGAGGCCTGGGAAGAGCCAGGGGTTGCTGCTTTGGGCAGATAGATCTCCTTCCTGCTGGAGATGCTCTGGAGTGGCCTAGGTGGGAACTGATTGAGTGCACATATTCTTTCTGTCTGTGAGAACAGCTGGAGGTTGTTGCCTGGGAGGTGCTCTTGGCTCGGGGATTTTAAACGGGAGGGTTTTCTCTCAGCTTGAGAACACATTTTTTCCACTTGACTCACTGACTGAAATCTGAATGAGTGATAAAATTTCTAAAAGTAATGTTGAATTGGTTGGAATAATAGAAAATGCATTTATCGTCAGGAAGGAAGAGCAAAATAAGGGGAAAGATTCAATGAAGAGGAAGTCACCACCTTCCCAGTAACAATGGGAGGCTGTGGGCAGCTAACACACCTCAGCCTGCCTGGCTCTGCAGCCACACAGCAAGATGCCATCACAGAGGATTCTTCTGAAACCCTTCTCAGGCTCGTGTCCCACGTGCAGGACCCACACACATTCCGTGGGATGCTTTCCATTGAAAAGACATCGCTCCAGGAACGTGTTTGCATAGGTTCCCTCGCCATACAGAACATGAGCCTGTGTGTGCATGAAAGGAAGCTGCCCACTGACTCCTGCAGAACCCATATTTTTCCAGGAACAACACCAGTCTTTGTTGCTTCTCTTTGGCTTGGCACACAGAACAAGGAAGGAGCAGAAAATACTGGCACTGAAGAGGAGCCTGTTGTGATCAATGTGAGCAGTAGATAAAGTGAGGTATCTGCAGGGGCAGGGAGGGGCTACTGGCTTCGATGGATTTTTAGGATGATAACCATAATAACATTCTTTTAATGATCTTACATTTCTACGGTGCTTTTCCTTTGTGCGTTCCTGAACAGTTTTCCAGGCTCCAACTGCTGTATCAATTTCTGTGTACTTGCAGTTTGGAGAAGCATTGGGCACAGAGGACTGTGCTGTGTGTGCTCCCTGTGCAGAACCGGCCGGCTGCCTTCCCTGTCAGGGTTGCTGGAATCATGGAATTAGAGTGCTAAAACAGGGTACAGTTAGGGCAACATTTTAGCTGCAATTACATGTGTACAAAAGAAAGATGCAAAATTAAAGGTTATTTATCTCAAAAGAAGCTGAAGATACTGAAGTCAGGATGTGTTTGGGTTGGGAGGTAAGGAAAAGACTTTTTTCTTCCCGAGACTTGGCTTGTTCAGTTGTCAGGTTCAACCAGGCTTTTCCAGCTGAGGTTTTAATGGCTGAAGGCTGATTCAAAATGGAAACATTGACAGACTAAGCAACAATAACTTAATAATATTTATTCCGTGTCCCTATATGCACTTCTTTCCAGAGAGCAGTTCAGATTTTTCATGCTTGCAGTAGTCTCTATTTTCACTTAGACTAATCTCTGAAATCAGCCCATCACAGGTGTGTTAAAAATACTGTCCGTGTCAGTTTAGCTGATAGAAGGCAGCTGATGCTGTGTTTGCTGAATTCATGCTGGTGTGATGGCTGGAAATTTCAACTAAACAGGACAGAACGGAAAAATCATCTTGTAAGTGTGTGAGGCTCCCGCTCTTCATTTTGGACACGCTCCTGTAAGTTACATCCAAGCAGCTCTGCTGCTGGGTGTCTTGTAGCTCCTTTTGTGATGGGATGGCAATTGCTTGCAGCGGGAGCAGAGAATTTTCAGTGATTGGGAGGTGAGAGGTCTTGCTTATGGTGAGCTCTCCTCTTTTGGTTTGCTCAATATTTGTAACAAATTCACTTTCCCCGAATTTCCATCATGTGAAACTTGTGTATTTTACTCTGTCATTTCTTTTATCAGCTGCTCAGTTGGTGATAATTACATTGTATTTTTCATGCTGGGAACTTTCATTTTTCTCTAGTCTGTTATTATGTGATGTGGCCTTGGCAAGAAATACATTCCCATTCTTCCAAACAACAACAAAAAAAAACCAACACCAAAACAGCAACAAAAAAACCCCCCTGCATATAGTTCAGATCCTGCTAATTAAGAAAACTGTGAACTTCTAGGTGGAAAAGATAATCAACACACTTGAACCTGCTGCAAGCAATAATCATGTCCATGGAATGCAGGTAGTGCCACTGTCCCCAGGTTCTGGGCAGTGTTGGATTCCCTTGGGTTCCCACCTCATCCAGGGAGTTGCTGCAGCAACACTTCTTATGCCCCCTTTAACGCAAAATAATTGGAGTTTCAGAGGCTTCTCAGATTCAAAAGGTTTCTTCAATTTATCCAGAGTGCAACTTCTCCTCTCAAACATCCATTTCCCTGGGGTTGGACTAGATGACCTCCAGAGGCCCCTTCAGCCCTAACGATTCTGCGATTCCTTAACTCCCCAGGATAACTCTGAAAATGCACTCAGAACCAACTGCTGATGGTGCACAGTCTTCCTTCCTTTGTTCTTCCAAAGCAGGAGTTCTTTGAGGCCAATCATCACTATCTTAAATATGAACATTAGCATATCTATATTTTAAGCAGAAATACTTCACAGGCAAATAGGCAGGGCTTTAAAGAGACTTCAAAATATTTCCAAAAATACCTGCCTTGCTTTCTTTGTCAGCCTTGTCTTATGTATCATTCTTTCTATGAGTTAACCTACTTTTTTTGCTAAGCTTTTATTTTTGTTCTGTTGCTTTCTGTTTCTGGTGATATAAATTCTATGTATTCTCTTGGGGAAAACTGCAGGTTACGCTTTAACTTGAACTCTGGTGGCAGTGCTTTGTTATTTATATTACAGTGGCATTCCAAAGATATTTCACAAAATTCAGACTTTTCCTCCTGAAGGAGTATGGTAGGCCATGTGCAAACATAACTGGGATTGTTTATTTTTCCATTACTAGATAAGAAGGTGCAAGGACAAATAAAATACAAAATGAAAAGAATCCCTATTCCGGATTCTTTAGATTCCTGCCTCCCCACCCAGATTTTTTGAGAGCACTGCTGGCTGCTGAGATGCTTGTTGGTTATCTGCTGCATAGCCCTACCCAAGATCTAACATTTACTGATTAGTCACGTTTCTCTTTTACTGTGCCTTTTCTGTGCTGCATTGCTGTTCTTATGAACATCTCCACCAGGTTAAAATACTTCAAATTTTTCACAGTGGTTTCCTGAATTAGCAGCTAGAAATAAAAGTACCACTTAATAACAAGCAGTGACACCGTGTTTTCTCCTATCAGTGCAGCTGTAAACCAGTCAGAGGGATTGGATCTGTCCAAAAATCCCTGTTTCCAGGGAAAGCAGCTGAAAATGGAACTAAGACAACTTTCTCTTGTTGGTACTGACTTCCTCTTTCAGTTTTTTTTTGCTGAAAGCAGAGTTCAGGTACCTCACATCTGAAACATGCATTGTTACATGCAGGAGGAGAAGTGCATCGGCAGTTGTGACTTACAGACATTTCAGCCTTCTTGAGCACTGTCTCTGCTGTCCTCTCCTGTAATAGTTTCAGATCCATGCACTGGCAGTCAAATAAGGATATTTGATTTTCAGCATAGGACTGTTTGCTTTCAACATCCATATAAAGCTTACTGAGGAGGATACACACACCCACCAATTTAAAGAAGCCATACTATGAGAAATAAGCAGGTGTTACTCCAGTAATGCCCACTGGAACAGTTTGGGGTTTATTTTATTACACCAGTGTTGTTGTTTCAGTGTATTTAAGTTTAGGGCTCTAAGTGAGTGATTTTACAGGTATTAAATGAATCAATTTTTATGAGTTTGCCTTGTTAATGAAAGAGACATTTCTTCTGCACCTAAGGAAAGATGGCACCAAGCTCATTGAAGGAAAAATAATACTTGCCTATGACTCTGTGTTACTGATTTTCAAGAGTCTAGCTGATAATATCCATTAAACTTGATGTTGGTGATGGATACAAAAATTAACCTTGAATATCTGAGTGGTAGTGACATACTTGAGTCTTGCATCAGTCAGTATTCAGTTAATTATCTAAGTATCAGTGCAAAGAGAGCAGGCTCCAGCTGGCTGTAATTAGAGCTGGATTGTTCCATGCCTTCAAGACAATTTTTACATTCATGGGATCTGCAGCTTTCTGTTGTCCTCATTTCCTGCAACATAAAAGCACTTGTATGTCAACGAATGAAAGGGGGCAGATATAGACAGAGAGTGTGCGGATAAATCTCATTAACATCCCTGACAGTCTGGCTGAGAAATAGGCATTGCAAGTTCTAAATAAATTTTTAAAAAAATAAAAAGGGAAAACAACCCCCCAGGAGCCGGAGACAGGAAGTGTTATTTCAGCTGACTGGAGGAAAAGGTGGATCTTTAGAAAGCACAGTGGGTTCTATAAAAGCTGAAATCTGCTCTGTAAATTTTGGTCTTAATGAGAGACCACCAGCCTGTGCAGGAACAAAGTAGGATGGCAAATCAGGAGTGCGTGTGACAGAACAGTCGATGAGGAGCCATGGGATTACAGCTCTGCAAGTGCCATAGATCAGAGCCCATTTGTTGAATTCAGGCTCTGGGTTTGGCCCTTATGCTGCTGAGTTACCAGCACTGCATTGGCTCCTAGGGATGTTCTGGCTTTGGGAGACACTCTTCAGCTCCCTTCAGTTCTCAGGTCATCGTGACCTGTGCAGCCTCTTGTTACCAGCCTCTGTTTCAACTCATGAGCAAGACTGGCAAGTTTTCAAATTATTCCTCTATTTGGGGAAGAAACAGCTTTTTGTGTAGTCTGCATGTAAAACTGCACGTTGGTATTTCAGTGGGATCCAGTGTGGAAGGTCTGTGCCAGGAACTGGGGGGGGAAAAAGGGCAGTCAGTGTGAGCCCAAGAACTTCAGAACAGGATCTGTTCAGGCCATGGTGCTACACAAAACCTGCTGCTCCTCACCTCACTGACACTTCTTGGGGAGCAGAGGGAGCTCCAACAGCCTCCCTGCTGCTCGTGGCCTCACGGCCTTGTTCCTCTGGGCTGAGTGTTGGTGCTCACTGCAGATGTTCATCAGCCCCTTCAGCTCCCTGACCTGACAGAAATCGACCCTTCCTCCCCACCCACAGGTGGATTTGCTGTAGTTTGAAAGCTGCGGCTGTTGAGAGGTGTCAGGAGAAGTGGTGAGGGTACACGAAGGTAAGCATGGCCATCTAATTTTAGCTTACAAATGTCTTATAAGCATAAGGGCCTAAAGGAAGTTAACTAAACAGTAGTTGATAGGGAAATGTGTACAAGTTAAATTCCTTCTTTATTTAATGCAAATTAAATATTGCCATAAGTAGTAATAGTTGCACGTGTATTTTCTGTTCAGGTTGGCTCTATTCAGACAGGCACCTGAGCTGCATTTAGCAAATGCTTTTGCCGTGTGGTCATAGAACTGCAATTACTGAGCTGTGTCTGAGCCATCATCCTGCAGTGCCCTGGCACTGGGTGAACACAGACAATCTGTGTGTCAGAGCACTTCAGTGGGGCAAGGCTGAAGTGTGGGATATACACCCAAGAAAATAATTTTATTTTGTGTGCTGAAATAAACTTTGTAAATTTTCTTTTGTGCATTTGATTATTAATAGAGAAATTTTTTTTTTGCTACTTAGACAAGAATGCTTTACTTACTGACCTGCTTCTGTGAAAGTTTATATTCTCTGAGTATAGAATTTAGAATCACAGATTCTGTTTATTGACTGAAACAAAGTCTCTTAATCCTCAGTATCTTGCTAATTTCCTTGAGACTTTCCTATGACAGCTATGCAAAACCAGCTGGACAGTTAAGAAACTGATAGCCAATGTGTACGTACAGACCTGCTTCAGATCTAGCCATTCAGCAGAGAAGCACGTAGCCTTAAACCTTCTTAAACCTTCTATATTTTTTTTCCCCCTTCCTCCTCCTCCTGTCTTTTTCTCCTGTGCAAAGTGGAGCAGGAACCTGCACCAAGGCAGCCCGCGAGATCCTGCAATACTACTTTTTGGGCATAGAGCATGATAGGGGATACACATGATAGAGTCACCCCAAGACACCATGGTTTGATGTTATTCAGCCTAGTGACAAGCTATGAGCAAGGGCAACTGGGGAATTGTTCTCCCCCATGATAGAATCAGAAAACTGTTAAGGCTGAAAAAGACCCTTATGATCATTGAGTCTGCCCACTGACCTAGCACTGCCAGGTCCACCGCTGACCCACGTCCCCAAGTGCCACATCCACACGGCTTTTAAATCCCCCTAGGGATGGTGACTCTGCCACTGCCCTGGGCAGCCTCTGCCGGTGCTGGACAACCCTTTCAGGGAAGAAATTTCCCCTAATACCCAACCTAAACCTCCCCAGGCACAACTTGAGGCTCATCGCTGTGGTTTTCTTTTGTCCCGGCACTTGTTGCCTGGGAGCAGAGTCCAAACCCCACCTGGCTGCACCCTCCTGTCTTGGAGTTGTTGAGACCAAGCCGGTGCCCCTGAGCCTCCTTTTCTCCAGGCTGAGCGTCCCCAGCTCCCTCAGCCACTCCTCTCCACATTTGTCCTTCAGCCCCTTCCCCAGCTCTGTTCCCTTCTCTGGACACACTCCAGCCCCTCCATGTCTTCTTTGTCGTGAGGGGCCCAAATCCGACCCCAGGATTTGAGGTGTGGCCTCAGCAGTGCCCAGCACAGGGCAATGGTCACTGCCCTGGTCCTGCTGCCACACCATCGCTGGAACAGCCCAGCTGCCATCGGCCTTCTTGTGCCCCTGGGCACGCCTGGGCTCGTTCTCAGCTGCTGCCCAGGTCCTTTTCTGCTGGGCAGCTTTCCAGTCCCTCTGCCTCCAGCCTGTAGCACTGCAGGGAGTTGTCGTGAGCTAAGGACAGGACCCAGCACTTCACCCTGTTTAACCTCATACAGCTGGCCTTGGCACATGGATCTGGCCTGTCCTGATCCCTCTGCAGAGCTTTCCTGCCCTCCAGCAGATCAGCACTCCCACCCAACTTAGTGTTTTCTGTGATCTGAAGGTGCCCTCAATCCCCTTAGGCCAGGCCTTCTCCTTCCCTTTAGCCTGGGTTAGCATTTAGTAGCTAAAGGAAAGGGAGGCACGGGGGAAGTGATTGAAGTCCTTTCCTCCCCACAGAAGTTCCCCTTCCTCAGTTTTGATTCCCAGCAGGGGACTTTGCTGCAGGGCCCCATAAGCACCAGTGTTGGCAGCACAGCTGTGCAGGGGCTCTAAGGTTAAACAAACGAGCAATGGGACTGTGAGAGGTTCCACTGCGTGTGTAGGACACACAGCTACAGTCTCCATTTTGCATGTCTCCATTTCAGTGGTTTCCAGCCAATCTAAAGGTATGTTTTCCAGGAAATTAAGAGAATTCAGTTATGATGAGAAAACGTTAAAGGTACAATTTGCAGCAAAATCCAGGAGCTCTTCAGAACCTCTGCTACTCTATTTTGTGGTTCATGAGGTGACTAATCCCAGGGACCCTGCCTTCCCAACTGCCTCACCTCATACAGAAGTTTAAGCCTGTTTCTATGTTGCAACTTCAGCATAAGGGATAATGGTTCCTAATTGTTGAGTTGCACATTGAGTGCAGTAAGTGCTGACCTCTCTCTGCAGCACTGTGCCACAGAAGGAATGGCTTTCGTGTTGAAACCCGATTGGAGTAACTGTAATGCTTCATGCATCATTTTAATGGCACTCTCAAAAAGCCTGGTATCTCAGTATGTCATTATCTCAGACTCTGCAGTTGTTGTTTCTTATTTAAATGTCCTATCTCACTTGAGATTTAATGTAATTAGAACCAGCCTGTGGAAAAATCTTTTTCTATTATGTCTTAGCTATTGTTCCAGTCAAGATGGTAAAGCAAATCAAACAGGATATAATGAAAATGATAAAACCATTTGCAAGAGGCAGTTTTCCTGAGGGAAGCAAAAGGCAGCACCACTTTTCATTTTGCTTTGTAATTCCTAAACATGGTATGGACCTGGAGTAACTCCACTGAGACTGGTCCAATACACCTGAGAGCAGAGACAGGTACAGCTGGCAGGAATCTGCCTTGACTGATACAACAGGGAACCAGAAGCACCATCGCAATAAGCTGCTTCTGTACTTGCTGCTTTCCCAGCCTGTTCAGCCAGCACTAGGTCTGCTTGCCAGCCAAGGTATGTGTGAAGGTGCTGGGCCTGCAGTAATAAACATCTTACGTTGTTATTTTTCCCTTGAGCTACAGCATCCTGGATGGGGAGGTACATCCAGAGCGTGGTGTCTGCAAAGGCACTCGTACCCAAAGCCTCGGTGTCACACGTGTCTCCAGCAAGAACTGGTGTTCCCGGTGCAGAAGGACAGGGAGAAGAATGTCAGAGGCTTTCTTGGTATGGCTTGGAGGCCACGTCACAAGGCAAGGGCCCTCACTGCTGTCTCTGCTGGGTGATTTCTGAGCGGTTCAGGTGTTATTGCTCCACATCTCTTTGCTTTTCTATTAGGTTTATAATTTGATGTCAAAGCTGTTTTGCAATATCTTTTCTCTTTTGTGCGCAGGCCGCTTGTGAACAGGCTTTTGTATTGCCAGCATGTATTGCAGAAATCTATATTAATTCTCAGCAGTATTGATAAACTTTAGGTCTGAGAGGCTTGATCAAGGGCTGCGTGCCATGGATAGAGCTCGACATGCAGTGCTTGCGCGGGATGCTGATAGGGCTTTCAGTCTTGCTATTTGAGTTCCCAGCAGCTGTGAGGGGGTGGATTGAGTGTCCAGTGGCACAAAGCCTCTCCAGCCAGGCAGCCGTGTTTGGCTGCTGCTCTGGTGTTGGGTTTACCTGGGACAATGGGCTTGAGGTGCAGAGTGCAGCCAGCTGAGTCTGTCTTCATGCAAATGTCCGAAGCAACAGATCAGTCTTGTTTTTCAAAAGCCGGTGATGTAAAAATCCAAAGGATCAAAATTCAAGTAATTCAGATGATCAAAAGAAATCATTAGTTTAATACCTGCAAACTATTGTGTAACTTTAGATGTAATGAAAAAAGAAAATCTACCTGAAAAAATTCTCTTTTTTTGTAGGTTTCTGGGTTTGGTGCTGACTAATTTATAGATCACCTGTGCACAAGTTTGCCTTTTCTGTTGCCTTGATCTCTTTGGAATTGAAGAAACAGTAGTTTCTTCCTCTCCCCTTCTCCCTGTTCCTTTCTTGTAAAGAAATGATTAAATACTCAGAGTACAAATGCTGCACATGAATATTTATAAGAACTTTTATAACATTTAGCGAGGCAATGCTTCACGGCTGTCTCTTTCTGAATGCACATAAGAAAGTGCCATAATTTCTTCGAAGCTGCACTGAGTCCTTATTTGCTACTGGGTTGGCAGGAGCTGGAGGCTCCTCGGGGCTGCAGTCATTGATGATGACAAAACACAGAGATCATTGGGGTTTTTCCTACTTTTCTGTTAAAGCACTTGGCTTGTGTTTAATACCTCCTAAGAACACATTTTTCATGCATCATTTACATTTAAGTTGCAGAAAATTGCTAGGTAGAAATCTTGTTACTGGCATTGGATAAATACCCGATTCCTGTGTTGATACTTTGGTCTTGGAAGGAACAGAGTTAAATGTCTTCTGCTTGGAATACTGACACTGTGGGACAATCGAGTGGCCCTGGAGCACACTCTGCAAAGCACTTGAAGGGTCCTCCTGTTAATGCAGAAGTGTTTTAGCCTCCACTTCTCTGCATATTGTCTCTCTGGAGCAGGGCATCCTGTGCATACCTAATCGCCTGTGTAATGCCTCAGAGTGTTGTCACACACCCACTTCTAAAAAGCAAATGGAAACTAGTAGCTCTTAATAGCAGATTTATCCCCTTGACATCCTGGAAGAATTTAGATCAGATTAAGCACGAGAGGAGAAAGAAGAAAGGCTTTAGGAATAAGCGAAAGGGAGAGGGGGTTAGAGTTGTGATTTGTTAAAGCTGAAGATAATTTTAGAACTGGGTTTGGAAGTTCCTTGCTCATAATCTTATTATAACCTCTCTCCTTCTCCCTTATAAAATAATTGCCATAAATTGCATGTTCTCATGTGCACAAGGTTACTTATATGGATTGAAGACTTACAGTGTTTCTTTAAAAGCTGGAGTGCAGTATCTGGATTGGAAGTTACCTGTTGGAATTTTGTCCATGATGTGTGGGTCTGTGTGATGTGGTGACCATTTCAAACAGGGTGGTGAAATGCCCCCAGTGCTGGGGCTGGTACACCAAGACCCACCCAAGGGCAGAGTGGGAATCATTCCCAAAGCCAGTGCTGTGGGCAAAGGCCTGTGATCTGCTGTGGAGTCTGCTGCAGCAGGTGTCCAGAAGGGTCTGGCTGGGTGTTAGCACATCCTCCCCAGTAGGTTCTGACAGGCTGGTTGCTATGGGATGGGCTTTAAACGATCCGGAGTTTAACACCTTTCGCTGGATAAGCTGGCTAAGTTAATTCTTCCTGGAATTCATTAATAGTGTAATTTGTCTCTTTTGTAATCATATTTTCTTGGTTTTAAGTCCCCTTTTATCTGGTTACACTTACTTTAGCTTTCTGCCTGTGATGTGTATGTCTTTTGTAGTTCTCAATCTGAAGATCTCAGAATATCCCAAGAGATCTAATACTTGTGATTTCTTCCCTTTTGTGTATGTTTACAAATATGTCGAATTTATACTTCTCTGCTACAGCAGTATGCAAACTATAGAGGTGTATTTTTAAAGAAGGCACTATTTATGTGACTTTAACCCCTGAACTACTACTGTACTTAACTTTGAGATAGTGATTTTGATCTCCTTCCCAGATGTTTTGGGCACAGTAATTATTAGAATTATTTTCATAATTAGCAAAGGACAACTGAAGGAGACTTATCAACAAACAGTTTCGTTTACATTTCAATTAAAGCTGTACTCTTGTGGTATTACATTTATCACTAGGTATTGCAATAATAATATGGAAAGAAAATAATGCTCTCGGTTGTGCTTTAGTTGTGCAAACTTTTGAACCTGATGCGTGACCTCTGAGCATGTGAGAGTCAGAACTTGGCTACCTGTGTAGGAAAAGTATGCACTCACCTGAGAACTCTTGGAGTGTGTTTAGCAGCAGGCATAATGCTGGATCTTGGGATCCCGTGTTTGCATCTACAAGGAAACAAAGGTATTGTCCACATTAGTGTGGAGCAGCTCATCAAATCCACCCAAACAGATTAAAAAATCTGTAGTCCTTGGACAATAATAACTACAAGAGTTTTCAAATCACATTTTTCATAGGGAAGATTGAAATTAGGTTTCCAAAACAGCTCTTCCTAATTTATTTCTTTGCACTAAATTTTTAGTAAAAATGAAGTGTGCACCAGGGAATGCATAGGCATATCAAGGGGCAAAATTCCAGGGACTTTTAGAGACTTTCATTTGTCTCTGGATCCTGGCATATTAAAGGTTCGTGGAGATTTGAGGCAGAATTTATTTTATTACTTCTACAGAGCCTCAAACTGAAATCCTCCATCATACCCTACGAAACAAAACTCCTCACTCAAATAGGGAACTTGCTGCTAGAGCTTCGTATCTTACTGAAAAGCAGTGGTTGCAGACACTCCATTGCTGACACGGAGGCACTGGGCAGGGTGAGGGATCTGCCTTTTCCTCCTTTAGCTCAGGCTTTAATGATGCTGCTGCCTCACTTCAGCAGGCAGCCATCTCATTATCTCGGTGAAGTCTCCTCTGCCCTTTTCCTTTCCAGTTCTTCTTACTCCAAGTTTAGCAAGTAATTAAAAGAGTACAGTGGCTGAGGAGTGAAAACGGAATTTTTCCAAATGCCGTTCCTTGTAAAATGTAATACATCGCCCACACATCCCAGGGCAGCGATTGAAGATCTCGTCACATTTGTCTTACTTGAGGTTTAAGCAAAATCATCTGCTGAGCATTTCAGTCTATCCATGTGCATTACAATTCATCCAGGCTCCCTGAAAAGAAAAATGGGAAAATAAGACATGGTTAATGTAGCGGTCTTTATGTGGAGAGAACAGATCTAACACAGGACATTAGAGATATAGGCTCCAGTCCATCTCCTGACTACACAACGCTAATTAGCATTACGGGCCCATCCTTTTGTTAAGCATGTTGCATTATCTCAGCCTTGGAAGAGCTCCGGGCTGGAGCAGCAGTGCAGTGTGTTGGGGCTGCCTGGTGTTTGGCACTGGCTGGGGCTGGCAGCAGAGCAGGAGCAGCGCTGGGCTGGAGTGTGGCTGCTTGGGCACCTGTGTCCTGACAGGGGAGGGGAGGGGAAGGGAAGGGGCTCCTCTTGGAACCCAACCAAACCTTGCTTTGGCACAGCCACAGGTGAGCAGAACTTGTGCAGAGCTGCTCCTTACAACCACTGTCTCTCCACTTTTCCTGTTCCTGCGGAACCATATGGAAGTAAGGAAATTACTTTGCTCCCTAAAGAAAGAAAGGAGAAACAAATACTTTTATGTAGCCAAAAATTTTTGTATTAACCTGTATTTTGAAGACCTGCACAGCACAGAGCAGATCTGCTTCAGTTTGTCAGCACTGCTGTAGGAAGCAACCAAGGAGGCCACTCCTGTACCTGTATCCAGGCAGCTGATAAATCTCGTATTACTGAACTTCACCTTTTTTTTTTTTTTTTTTTTTTGTTAAACATACTGCATTCTGGCATCCAAACACAGTCTTCTGCCCTTATTGAGTTTGACATACTGCAATTTCTCTCAAAATTAAGGCTTTGGGATCCCTGTTAACATACCAGGTTTCAACAAAAGGCTTTATAAAACAGCTGACTTTAAAAGCTGAGTGATTGTCAGATGAGAAATGATTTGTACTTGAAACAGTCGTAGAAGGTAAAGTTAGTAGTGACTCATTTTCTGGTTATGCCAAAAAATATTTCTGCAAATCTCTGAAATCCAAAAAATTTAGTTTTTAATCTTTATTCAGATTACTCAGACTGGTTTTTTTGTGTAATAACTGCTGGATACTACTGCAAACAAAAGGCTTGCTCTTTAAAACAGCTTTGAAATAAAACACAAATTCATTGTATTTGAAAAGCCATGTTTCCTGTCTTCCATATGCCTCTGTACATCATCTCTGCAGATGCTGGATTTTAGTGAGGTATAAATAGGTAACTTGGTTAACAAGTATACAAAAGGCTAAATTAACTTTTAAATCTAGTGTGTTTTAATTTCATTTTTCTATGTTGCTACCGAGAAACCAAAATGATGAAAATGCAGTGTATGTTCTGTGGGTTAGGCCTGGCTATAGGTGACAGGTCTGAAACTGGTTGCAGGTAGGAGGCTGTTACTGAGCAGGATGCTCTGTATTAATCTTTGTCCTAAAATTAGTCAGGGTTTTTTACGAGCAGTCTGAAAGAAAATGTAAATAGGGAGAGCAGGAGATTTGAAAGCAGAGATATGTACTGGCTATACTGCAAAAAAAGATGAAAGAAATACATATTATTTATTATGTACAGCTGTAAACTGGGAATCAAAGATTTCAGGCCAGACTTGCCTGATTGCACTGAGAGAAGTGAAGATCCCCAAAAGCTTGTGGCATGAGCACACCGTTATCATGAGTCCTGGCTAGCAGTCTGGACTGAAATGGACAGTGCCTGGACTCCACGTGTGGAGGGATCTATTTCAGGAGTGGCAGGGTTTGTTCTGTTGTGTTTGTCCCCGGTGTGAAGCTCCAGAAACACTGCATTGTGTTTGGAGAGCAGCAGCCCAAGGGTGCTGCTAACAATTCACAAAAGTCACTGGTGGGTTAAAGGTTTGGGCAACTTTGTTTCCAGAGAAGGCTAGAGAGCTAGGTTTATTCATATTTTTATTTTAGAATAGCAAAATAGAACCAGTAGTGCTTCTGAAGTATGGGGGCAAAAGCGATGAGTAACGCAGCGCTGATGGCTGTCACAGTTCCCACGGCAACCATTGGCCACCG
Organism: Rhagologus leucostigma; assembly: GCA_013397725.1. Classification (NCBI taxonomy): domain Eukaryota; kingdom Metazoa; phylum Chordata; class Aves; order Passeriformes; genus Rhagologus; species Rhagologus leucostigma. The sequence continues at coordinate 193,336 of VZTD01005270.1, forward strand.
GTTGGGATCCCATCCCCTGTTTATGTAACCATCACATAACATATGCCACCACGACTAATTAAGCCAAGGTTGAGCCCGTAACCTTGAAATCTGCCGTACCTCCTTTTTTTCTGTATAAATTGCAAGGTTAAGCACTACAGAGAGCGTGGGGTCTCCTCTATGACCGTCCTGGGGAGACCGGGCATGAACTTCACCTTTGTGTGCAGAGCGGTGCTGAAGCAGTAGCAAGGAAGCCTGATCTGTATTCCTGAGCAGTTTTCCGTGTGCAGTGGAATATGGTGTTGTCTCCTGACCGGTCTGTAGAGACCCAGGACCTCAGCAGGGAGCAGTGGGAAGAGTTTTGCTGGTGCTGTGCAACTTGATGCTGCTGATGTGGCTCTTGTCTCAGACTGGTTCTTGTTATAAACTATTTACTTCCAAATGCCACAGTGTTGCACAGGGCAGGAATAAACCTCCCTCAAGACCCTCCAAGAGAGCAGGTAATAGCAGCCTTTCCCATTTCACTCGGAATGGCAGTGACAAAAGGTAATTGCCCTGGGCTTGGTGTGGTTCCTGGCGTGGGCTTGTAGCAGCCCTGTTTGCTAATAAAGTATTCTGTCATGAAAACCTCGTTTGAAAGGCAAGGAATTCAGATGAGTGTGGTTCTGCTTTTACCTTCAGACCCCCGTGGACTGGTATTGAGTCATTTCAGCAGTACAAGGGTAGAAAATTCACGCTGGTTTTTTTCTGGCTACGTAAAGCTTTGCATTCTCAGGATTCTGTCAAGCACAAGTAGCAAAATTTATGTTTGGCAATCAGCTCCTTTAGGAAAACATTTCTGTCTGTAAAGAAGAACCAAAGAAAGAGAATTGAATGTTGGTGGTGATTTTCTTTCTCTTTCCTTTGCTAGAGCTCGTTTGCTGTGCTTCAGCTTTGTTGTTTCCTGCTGTGTCCTGATCCAGGAGCGAGCGCTGGCTGGGCTGCAAGCTTGGCATTCCCAGGTATGATCAGCAGCCTCTTAATTAGTGCCCAGTGTGGGACAGCCTGGCTGGGCAGAGGTGGCAGGACCAGCTGCAGGGGCGTGCCCGGCTGGGCTCCAGTGCTGAGGTGGTGATAAGCCACCTCTGGTTTTTAGGTGGCCGGATGCAGCTGGCTGCTCCTGCTGCCCACAGAGCAGATGGGCTCCCAGGGCAGGTTTTTCCTGCCTGAATCAGCCTGCTTGGGAGCAGCAAGCGATTCCTGCTTCCCTTTTGCTCCTCTTATAGCACTGGCTAAAAATTACAGTGGTTTACACACTTGATAGGTTTAAACATCTGTCTGTGAAAATGCAGGGTATTTCTTCTCTTATGGAGTAAATTGAGCAAACTCCCCAGCTGCAAAAACCAGTCATTGACTGTAAAGATAAAAACTAACACAGGATTTCTATTGCATTTCCTGTCTGATTCTGTCCTTGATTATATTTAATGATGCCTTCACTGCATAGTTCTTCCATGTGTGGATTATTTTAAAGTATGGAATCAGATTTTGGGAACTAAAATAGATTACTGGGGTTTTGTTGGGGATTTTTTTCCTGCCCTACATCTGTCTCTTTTGGTAGCCTAAAAAGCTGATTACTGACTGTTAGATGCCCTGGGTTTGGCTGTTAGTCCTTTTCTGTCACCATGAAACGGCTGCACACAGAGCCCCCACGATGTGCCTGGAACACTGGCGTGTTGTGGACTGGCAGGCACAACACTTAATCATGAGAATAAGGAAAAAATCAATTCTCATTATGTATGCTAAAAGCATCCAATGCCAGTATCTCCTAATTCCTTTTCTGAATTTCATCTATGCTGGTGCTTTTTATCCCTAATAACATTCTTATCAGTGGTGGCTTGCCATTTTATGGGGATGGATTTTAGGCAAAGCATAAGGAGAATAAGCAAAGAAATTATCTGTTGTAAACTTCAACACTAGTAAACATTAATATCTTTAACCTTGTGACTTGGAGCTCATCACTCATTTCATTGCTCTGGCTTACGACTGCAGATTAAAATTTCTTACATTCATCTTGCCTGGTGAAGTAACTTATTGGGATGAATAAATGACATCCTAATTAGAAGAGTAGCCTGAGTGAGAGTAAGCTGCTGGAACCAGCTTTGATGGTCAAAAAATTACCTGTAGCTAGTTTCTCAAGATTATCAAAGAGGCCCTCAAATTAGAATGTCTGTCTTTGATCATAGATGTGAGGAACGAGGCAAAATGAGTGCACCAAGCAGATGGCGGTGGGAGGAGATGGTTGCTGTGGAATGGGAAACTGGAGGAGTTTTTACCAAGATTCAGGCCCTTTCCAGGCATTGCTCTACCACATAGTGAGATAGCAGTATAGGGCTTATTTTTATTTATATTTTCCACCATAAACTAGTCATGTATGTGTCTTCAAAAGTTAAATTGATTAGGTTAGTTTTAGAGAAAAATCCCTCCTCTGTCATTCCTCTGTAACCTTACCCTGATTTTTCTATCCTGTGGTGTGACAAGCTTCAAACAGTACTAATCTTTAGTAAAGACTTCCACCTGGCTTCCTTACCTTGGTAATTACCACTGCCTGCCTTGGGCATTGCTGTGGATTTGTCCAGATCCCTGCAGGACCTGTTGGTGTGACACAGTCCCTCGGCCCAGGTACCCGACAGCCTGAGGCCCCAGCTGCCCAGTATCAAACATGATCATGAAGTCACAAAAGGTAGAAATGAAGACAAGGGATGGTCCAGGACTGAGTTACAAGTCTGGGACAAGAGTGACAAAGTGCAGGAGGAGGAAAGAAAGGCCTGACCTTACCACTGGGAGATGACGGGATATCGGTGTTCTTGCACCAGTTGGTTATTTTGCTGTATCAAACTAAAGCCACTGGAAGTAAAGAGCAGGATGTGGTAAGAGGAGAAGCAGTGAGGCCCAGCCTCGAGCAGTCCCTGCCCGTCACGCTGCCCAGCCCTCTGCAATGCACAGCACGGGAACAATCTGTTAATGAGCGAATCCTCTGCTCCGCTGAAATGGTTAATGCTGTTTTTAAGCACTGAAATTGGGAGCTTTGGGTTTACCCCACCTCATACAACTGTCAGTGGCTCATCCCACATATAAATGTCTGGTTGTTCCTCTGAATCCATTGACCCCTTGATCTCAGTGCCAGCTTGTTTCAGGAAGCGTTTTATGTGAAATAATTTTCTTTTTGGAGATGTAAATATGCTGCATTGGGTTTATTGCTTTTTTTTGAGATAGACACTAAACGGGAACACCCAGTCTGTCTTCTTTATGTGACGGATCATTTAATATACTATTATATTGTTTTATTTGTCTCAATTCTGAACTAAACTATCCTAATCTTTTTGTTTCACTGAAGGGATGAAAAGCTTTCCATATTAAAATATTTTTGTGGCTGTTTTATGCAGCATTTCTTCCTGAGATGTCATAAATAGAACTGAGTACAATACTCAGTAAATCATGTCATTGATTTTCTCACACAGAAAGCATGTAATCTGCTGGTTGCCTGGTGTTTTCTGTGACACCGTTTGCATGTCCTGCCATTAGGAATTGGAGAGAACTTCTTAAAAGCTTAAAATAAAATTGTGCTATTTTTCTTTTGCCCATTGGTTCATTGTTTGGTAGGAAGAGCAGGTTTCCTTCCCAGAAGTCATGATAAAAAGCACGTCCCTTCACCCTGTGCTGTACTGATGCCTGGTTCTGATAAAGGACTGGATAATTTTGCGTAGCTCAGCCACCTGACTGCTGAATCTCTCCACAGTTCTTGGCTCTACACAGTCCAGCCCTGCTGTGCTGTTGCTCGTAATTTATCGGTTATTTTTAATACCTCATTTTTTGTAATGGCTCAAAGTGGTTTATTTTTAAACTTAATTCTGCCAAGTCTTTATTTAATGACTTGCTAAGGCTCCCGGGGGGATTGAGACCACTGGATGGTGCCCTCCGTGTTGTAGCTGATCTTGCCCTGGCTGGGAGCCAGCCCCTCCCTCCTGAGTTACCTGCCCTGACACCACAGTGTGCCTTTGGCTACTTTTTAGTCAGTTCTTTCCCATCCTTTCCAATGCTGTTTTGTATTTTGCTCTCCACAAGTTATTAGAGAAACCGAAATGGGTTGGGGGGGTGGGTTTGGCACTCGTGGGTTTTGCTGCATCAGATGTTCAGCACTGAGATCTTTGGAACCAGGGGCTGCAGTAGTGCAAAGGAAAGAGGTTGAAGCAAACAGAAGTTGCAGAATTGCTGGACTCCACAATCCAGTGATGATCCACACTGTTTTCCTTCTCAAGCTGTGCTCAGCAGAAGGATAACCACAACTGTTACTGGGTTTCTGACTATAAAAACACTATAATGTTTCTCAGGTATTGCTTTTTTGTTTGTTGTGAGCACATTCTGGAGAGGTTTGGTAAAGTTCATTCTGCTCCACGTGAGTGTTTGCATGTGCTTAAAGAAAAGGAAAAAAAGATCAAAGGGCAGAATTTCAAGTGAGCCCAGGAAGGGTAAATCAAAGATAATTAGATTGGTCAAGACAGAGTCATACAGGTGCACTTTTAATATGCTGTGAAGGGCTTAATTCTCATAGTTTTCCTTAAATAGAGTTGGGAGAAACTAAAATGCACTGGAATTGAGGATATTTTTTTGAAATTATTATTATTATTGTGCTTTTTCCTGTCAGCTGATACGCTTACACTTAATTTGCTGCTAGGTCTTAGAATCTTGTACAGCCATTTTTAGAAAGCAAACAATTTATAGTCTGTCTTACCTCACTTTTTAAAAAGTAAAAAAATAAAAATTAGTTTTCTATGTAAATAAAAAAGTATTCCTAAAGAAGACACTGTGCAGCCTTGTCTCAGTGATCATTATTATAAGAATTTATATATGTCTAAATGGACCTCATCAATTTAAAATGTTATTTATGCTAAATGACCTTTTTTTTTTTTCCAAAAGGAAGAAAATCTCCAGTTAAGAATGTCAAGAATTCTTATTACTGGGACTCAGAAGAGTTCATATTCAAACACCTGCCTTGGCTGGCCTGTTGGGCCTCAGCACCAAAGGGCAGAGCTTGGCCTCATTACAGCTTAGTGTGTTCCCAGTGTGATGATGCAGAATCTACTCAGATTACCTGGGCAGATCCTGAGGATATTCCTTGCCTTTTCCTTGCTCTGTGGCATTATCTCTTTGGGTTAGGTAAATTGCAAAGAAATGCCTGTTTTCTTCTAAAGCATCACAGATTGTCTAGCCCTGGGCAGGTTTATGCTCCAGTTTGTTGGTTATTTCTATCATGTTTTATCCTTGCAAGTTTTAGGGAGGAAAAAAACCCCCACATTTAAGGGTTTTCTTCACTTACTTAGTATCATGAAATATTTATGTCATTTGAACTCTTTTTGAAGGAGAGAAAATACAGTGTGAGACATTAAAACAGGAAAAATAACCCTATCTACAGCAAGATAAAACTTTTCATTTTTAACAAAAGTGATAATGCCCAGCATTTATGGAAATGTCCATCTGTGCTCTCTGCCACAGTCAGACCTCTGGCTTGGTACTGCAATGAGCTGATATTTAGCAAATATCCTTTGCTGTGGGGATAAAGTTGTGCCAGTCCATAGTGCTGCTTGCCATTCTTCGGTTCCATGGGTTTTCCTGGCATACCTTGAGTGAAGTGAGTGCTTGACACTCTCTGGGAGCATTTCCACAGCTCATTGCCACCCAAGCAGGACCTGCATGAGTCTCAGTTTTTAAAACAGTCTCTGAAAATGTTTATGATTACATTAAAATTTAAAAGAAACAGAAATCAAATACTGGCAGAGAATAATCATCACTTTATCCCTGCTCTGTGAGATTTGCACTATCGTTTATGATGATCAGTGACTGTCCAGATGCCTGTAAGTGGTTCAGACAAACCACAAAGCCGTGGTGGTTTTGTGGCCTTTGGGCACTCCCATATAGGAAACCCAGGTTGGATTCCCACTGCTGATTTTTTTCAGTCTGAGGACATGCCTGGCAGTGGTGAGAGGTTTGTGGTTGTGCAGCAGCACTCGATTGGACTGGTGCCGAAGAAGATCAATGCAGTTTATTCTGCAGCATAAAAATTGCAGCCCGGTTGTCAGGGACAGCAGCACTAAAGGTAAATGGCTTTTCCCTGGAGGAGGACAAACCGAAGGAAACCTGTGCCAGTATGGGGTGATCCCAGAAGAGACCGGAGGGTGCTGGGTACCAGCTCAGGAAAATCCCAGCCTTTCAGTGGGGGGAGTTTTTTGCAGCACACAGCATTGCAAACACATGCCTAATAGGTGCATTCATTTTCATATGCTCATTCATTGAGCAGGCCTGATTAATTAGTGCATGTCACCATCTGGTACTTACCGAGACTATTCATTTTTAAAATGTTGAAATTGTAGGGAATGTTGCACACCAATTAAGTTCCTTTTAATTGGATTATTTTAGTATAAAGTATTACTGGAGAAGGCCTTCATTGTGATTCAGCCAGCATGCATCCAAAGGAGACCTGCCAGCCTGAAATTACCTAGAACAAAGGCAAAATGCCTGAAATGCATGTTTATTGCTATCTTCATGCACTCAGCAAAGATGATGTCAACAAGCCAGAGAAACACATCTGCATTGCTGCACAAGCTTCCTGACACGAGGGTATCTCAGCTGATCCCTGCTTCATCTTCGCACTGCAGCTCCGAATCTGTCCTCTTCTCCCTCTGACCTGAAAACGGAAATATGCTTTTGCCTTCCTGACTGCTTGATACTAACTCAACAGGGCCAGGCTGAGCCCTCCTGTGCACAGTTGTGTACCTGCTGGAATGAGGAGCATTAGTCTCACATACGCAAAGAATGATTTGGTCTTTAAGGCTGATAAATTATCTGTGCTGACTCAACCATTTAGTGAATGAAGTATCACGATCTGCTGTTGGGAGCAGAAGTTGTCTGTCTGTACTTGCTCCTGACACTGACTCACTGGGTGAATTTTAGTTCCTTAACGTCACAGCACTGCAGTGGTTCCCTGTATAAATTGTCAATAGTTCTGTTCATCAGCTTACATAAAAGGCTTTGAGATGCGGGGATGAAACGCAGACTGTTGAGGTTACATATTTGCTATTAATACTTTCTTTACAAGTCTAATGCTGTTTTGTAAGTAACATCTGTGGTTGTCATTGCCTTGATTTTGCGTAGATTGAGTGTCTTCAAATAAGTTTTATCGTCTGAACTACTCATTTCAGAAGAGCCAGGTGCTCTACAGGGTGCATATTCCTGTTCCTTAGCAGGGACACGGAGTGTCGATGGAAGCAGGGAAGTCAGGGAAGAAAAGATACCTGGTCACTTGCAGCTGAAGAGATGTGAGGTGTGACTGCCTGGATCTCTCGTTGCCCTGCTTTGTTTTGGAAATAGTGTAGGAATCCAGCAATGAACAATGTCAGGGTGATTTTTTTCTTGTATTTGTGTGCATTTTCAGTCCCTTCGATGGCCTCTGCTGCCCCCTGCCAAGCTGCAGCTGCTGGTGACAGCCATGGGAGCAACAGCCTACTGAAAGATTTCATTTCTCTTATCACTCCTAATCACTCTCACCATAATTACCACTCATAATAGGAAATCTGTAGTTGAAAAAGTAAATTTTCTTTTTTAAAGGAGAGGAAAGCAGCAGAAAGATTGCTTTTAGTTGTACAGCAAGGAAGAAAGGGACTTTTTTTTTTTAGAATGCAAATGATTACTTCGACATATAAAGGTCACTGTGGATTTAATTTGAAATAGCATAGGAGTGCTTCTGATTTCAAAGTACGAAAGTAGCACAGTGTTGGAATTGTTTTGGTTGTTTTCTTAAGATCCATTTCCTCTTGTTGGAAGGTGGCTGTTTCCTCTGTGGTGCAGCTGCAGGCAGTGTCAGGGCAGGCGACAGGAACTGCTCATCCTGCTGTGCCCGAGCCAGTTGGAAACCCAGCTGGGGTTCACAGACCCAGGAAGTCAGTGACTCTTCTGTTCCAGACTGTCACAAATCATCCTGGGGATCAAGGCTGTGTTCAAACCAGTTCTATTGGCTGTTGGAGACAAAAGAGCTAAAATATCTACACGCGGCTTACATATATTCTGTGTACAGGTTCCACATCTGCATTTCCACAGTCACCAGGTGTGTGATTGTTAAGGTAAATTGCTGCAGGCAGCACTGCTGGCACGTGGCGAGGAGTGTTTTAGGATAAAGCACAGAGCTGTAGTTGTTACTCCCACTGGAGAACTGGGATTCTGCTAAGTTTCCTGTAGTTCCCATTCTCATGCTGAGTGTAACCCTCCTTTGGCTTAGAGGAAGCGTCAGCATCAGTGTCAGAGCAAAGGAGAGTGAACGCTGTGTTGTGACACAGCCAGTGGTGACACATCAGGATGTAGCCACAGGAAGGTGGGCAGTGCAGAGCTTTCTCAGCGCTCCCCTGTTCCTAGCAGAAAATGCTTGGCCTGGAACACCGTAAAGCTGTCTGCCTTGTGATGGGATTCTAGAGCAAGTGCAGCTTGTGCAATTTCAGAGAAATAAGATCACACAGCTAAATCTTAAAACCCACACACGAGCACTAACCCTTTTGTTTAAATTGGTTGTTCAGAGCTTTTATGTGATGGAGAAATATATTTTCTAAGAAAGCATTTAGTTTAGATTCCCATTAATGTAACTTTACTCCTTTTATTTGTTAAACACTTGAAAAGAGAGAGCTAACCAGAGTATAAAATTCTTGTACATGCTCTCTCTCTGGTTTTTAGGAGAACTATTTCTTAATGTAATTTTTCTGCTTACAATATATGGCCTTGCAAAGTCTTGAAGCAACAAATCTTGAGAGAGATCAGGAAATGTACAAAGGCATTTTACTCTGTGTATGTAAAACAGAGTCTAAAAGTTTGGGCAGATCTCAGTCTGGCAGACTTTCTATCTCTTAGGTCATACAGAGAAAGCTTTTGGCACTGGCTTTTTGGCAAAAAGCTTTGTCTGGAAACATATTTAGTCAGCATATGAAATCTGATAGCCCTGGTAGCGCGGCTGTGTCTGAAGACAGTAATAGAGTTAGGCTTCAGCCCCATCTGCTGTTGGATCGGGATTGCTCTGTTGGTTTGCCAGCACAGGACAGCCCTTGCCAAAACACAGAGCGGGACGTGAGGAGACTGACAAACCCCTCCTGGTGTCAGCTCCCCTAATGATCCTGTTGTTTGCCAGGCTGATGAAAGCCAGTGGTGCCCGTGGTGAATTCCAGCACAGCCTCCCTGCTGCTGAGCTCCCACCACGGGCTCTGTGGGGAGCTGCATCTGTACCTGCACGGGGTCATCAGTGCCCTCTCCGTGTACCGGGGTGAGCAGCAAGGATATTTCCACCCCAAGGCCCGTTAAGAGTAGAAAATTATTGATTTCCAGTGCCTGTGTTTACAGAAGTAGCAGTGGACATAGAGATTCTTTCACCTCAGTAAAATGTCTCCGATAATTTGAGTTATGCAACAATGACGAAGAGAACAGACTTGCGGATTTGGCTCAGAAGGCTTAAAATCTTCAGGCATTAATTCATGAAACTCTCAAATCCTGGATACTCCAATGACTATAAAGCACAGCAGATTCATGTTTGATTTTTACTTAAGGCTGATCGTTTCAGGAAATAAAAAGATTCACTTTGAAAGAGATTTTCAGTTCTTCTTCAGTTGTTATTTCTGGAGGGGTTAGGTAGAGAAGCTACATGTGAAACAAATCAGGGACTAAAAATCCTTAGCTTTGTTTTGAGGATATCAGAATGGTTTATTGCCACTGTGGTAAGCAAAAAGAGAAAAAACAATGATTTTCTAGGAGGATTTCCACTGTATTTTTATCTGACTTTTCCAGGACATCAGAACAGCCTATCTGTTCAGCCAAAATACCTCTCCAGTTATCATTTGACTCTGATGGAAAAAGTGCTAAAATGGCAGAGTTTGGAATTGCTTGAACATATTTTCTCACTTAAGCTGAGCTTGTTCACATTCAAAGCTAAAACAAATTATCTCGATTGCATTTAGGAGAGTAAACATACTCTTACTTTTCTGTCTCATGTTTGAATAGTTATGGTGAAAGCATAATGTGCGGTAATCTTCGAGTTTATATCCTCTTCCTGCATTTGTTTTATTGGACAAAATTAAAGGTCAATGGTCCTGAACTAGTCAAGAGAATTACTCTAAATTCTCAGTCATTGCCGTTTTTCCCTCTCTCTGCTTTCAGTAACACAGGGCTTAGCTGCCAAAGTTTTAATTCTTTATGTATGAGAAGAATGATACTTGCAATTTGGTTTTGCATTTCAGTTATATAGTTGTGTAAATTTATGTAAAAAAGTGAAGACATCAGCAAAAGGCTACTTGCTCCTTCCAAGTTGTCCCTAGTGTGGAAAATACAATGAGCAAGCAGATTTTTCCCCATTCTCATCCTCTTTCTGTTCTGTGTTCTTCCAGCATGATCACTGCTCAAAGAAGCGTCCATACTACGTGAACAGAGTGGAACCACATGGATGAGACTCCTACCATGCACTGAGCAGCACGGCATCAAGCGCGGAGCTCTGGGAAAATGTCTGCTTGCAACACTTTCACTGAGCACGTCTGGAAACCCGGTGAATGTAAGAACTGCTTCAAGCCCAAGAGCTTGCACCAGTTACCCCCGGTGTCGGAGAAAAAGCCCCTGCCGCACGGAAACCTGAAACCCAATGCGAACCAAAGCAACAGCCAGCGCGGGAGAAACGCCGGCAGCTTCCGCCCGCCTGTGGCCAAGAAGCCCACGATAGCTGTGAAACCCACCATGATGGTGGCAGATGGGCAGGGGCTGTGTGGCGAGCTCACCGTGCTGGATCAGTGCGAGAACAAACCCCTGCCTGCGGGGTGGAACCGGAACAAGGCGGTCTTGAACAAAAAACCACTGAACAATAATAACGAGGAGGAGATCGAAGGTTACGGCCATGTTCCTAGGCCTTATGGCAACAGCGAGGGCGTGGGTAAGATACCAAATAACAATAATAATGGACTGACAGAAGTTTTGAAGGAGATCGCGGGTTTGGATACCACACCTCAGCTCACTGGAAATGAAACGAACTCAAGAGAAACCTTCTTGGGAAGGATAAATAATTGTTACAAAAAATCATTAGAAAGGAAGATCCCTCCGAGCTGCATGGTGGCTGGAATGAAGGATTCACAGAGTAAGCATGTTATTCTGAGTGGAAGCACTGAAGTCATAAGTAATGAAGGTGGACGTTTCTGTTATCCAGAGTTCTCTAGTGGAGATGAGAGTGAGGATGACACGTTTTTTGGCAGCATGCAGGAAGAGCACGAGAGCTGGGATGAAAGTGATGAAGAGTTGTTAGCAATGGAAATCCGCATGAGGGGCCAACCTCGCTTTGCTAATTTCAGAGCTAACACCCTGTCTCCTGTTCCATTCTGTGTTGACAAAAAATGGAATACTGTGCCCCTTCGGAACAAGTCTCTCCAGCGGATCTGTGCAGTGGATTATGACGACAGTTATGATGAAATTTTAAATGGTTACGGAGAAGAGACTGTGATTCTTTATGGGCAAGAGAGCATGCAGAGCATGGTATCTTCTGATTCCACATCTCCTGATTCTTCTTTGACAGAAGAGTCTCGTTCTGGGACAACCAGCAGTTCTTCCCAGAAGCTCTGTAATGGAGGGTTATCTCCTAGCACTCCTCAGGACCTCAAAGTAATTGAACCAGAATATGAAAGTCTTTGTGACAATCAACAAGTGAAGGATGTGCCAAAAGCACCCAGAAATGCTCTGAAAAGTCTGGAAACTCACAAGGCAGTCCTTGCGCTTCGCCTGGAGGAGAAGGATGGCAAAATTGCTGTGCAGACTGATACGCAGGAGAATAAAAGTTCTTCAGATGCTGCTGGTCAAGCCGTAACTATTAATTTGGTGCCTGTGGAGGAGCAAGCTAAACCTTACAGGGTGGTGAATATGGAACAACCAGTGTGCAAGCCATACACCGTAGTGGATGTATCAGCTGCCATGACCAGTGAATGTAAAGAGAATCAGACTGAAACCTCAGAAACCAAAAAGGCATCATCTAACCCAAGCTCACCAGTAACCCCAGGCACACCTATTGCATCCTCTGCAGCATCACCTGTACGTGTACATGCTAACCTGAAAAAATCCAGTGCAATCAGATACCAAGAAGTGTGGACTTCTAGTACTAGTCCAAGACAAAAGATACCTAAGGTGGAACTGATTGGAAACAGCTCAGGACCTTCTGTTCCTCCCAGGAAGACAAGCCACAAATCAGCTCCTACTTCACCTACAGCTACAAACATTTCCTCGAAAACTATCCCAGTTAAGTCTCCTAATTTATCTGAGATAAAATTCAACAGTTACAACAATGCTGGCATGCCACCTTTTCCTATTATCATTCATGATGAGCCCACTTACGCTAAGAGTTCAAAAAATGCTATTAAAGTTCCTATTGTAATCAATCCAAATGCATATGATAACCTGGCAATCTATAAAAGTTTTCTAGGGACCAGTGGGGAGCTGTCCATCAAAGATAAAACTACAAGTGTGATAAGCCATACCTATGAAGAAATAGAAACTGAAAGTAAAGCCGCTGAAGCCATAGGCAGCAAACCCACTGAGTTGTCCCAAGCGAAGGGAGTGGCCAGTAGCTCTGAGTGCAGGCTGGGCTCTGTCGCTCAAAAGGTCCAAGAGTTCAACAGCTGCCTCAGTAAAAGCCAGATATCCCCACAGAGAAGTCACAGTGCTGACCACAGCTCCCCATCCACAGTTCAAAAGGCAATGCAAGAGCCTGCAGCAAAAACAGACGTAACCCCGGAGGGTTCTGTTGGCAGCGGCGGCGGCAGAGAGAACGCAAGCACGGTGCTCTCACAGATTGTGGCTTCTATCCAGCCTCCACAGTCTCCTCCAGAAACGCCTCAATCTGCTCCCAAGTCCTGTAGTGTAGAAGAACTGTATTCCTTACCCCCTGAGGGAGATGCTACTAATAACGCCTTGGTACGACCCAAATCTCTGTTTACGTCACAGCCCGAAGGGGAGTCCTCCAAGACGGAAAACACAGCCATTAAAATGCAGAAAGATCCACTTTCACAGCCAGCTGCCACTCCCTCTCCAAAGCCAGCGCGAGCCACCCCGAGTGCCACGAGTCCCCAGGCAGAGCAGGCACCGCCATTCCCCCCTCCACGCTCCACCTCCTCTCCCTACCATGCCAGCAACTTGTTGCAAAGGCATTTCAGCAACTGGGCCAAACCCAACAGCCCCACCAGGTCGACAGAGGCCGAGTCCATCCTGCACTCGGAGGGGCGGCGTCCCGATGCGAAACCCAAACGCTGGATATCGTTCAAGAGCTTCTTCCGCCGCAGGAAAGCTGACGATGAGGAAGAAAGAGAGAAAGACAGGGAGAAAGGGAAGCTGGTGGGTCTGGATGGAACTGTTATACACATGCTCCCCCCTCCTCCAGTCCAGCGGCACCACTGGTTCAGCGAGGCCAAGTCGGACTCCAGCGAGAAGCCGTCGATCGTTTTCATGTACAGGTGTGAACCGGCGCAAGCGGAGCCGAAGGCTGAGCTCCCACTCAAGGGTGGGGTGGAGTCTGCTATCGCAGAGGCACTGGCGAAAGACAAAGGAGAAACGCAGGAAAAGCCTCCAGAGAGCTCGGAACAGAACATAGCGAGCCATTCCTCACCACCTCAGGCTCCCAAGAAAATCCCCAGGTACCACTCAGTTTTTTTAGTCACTTACTCTGTTGTGAACTGTCCTGTATATGCTGCTGAAAAGGGAGGGACTAAGGAGTTTTATTATATTAAAGCAATTTTTTCAAAGTACATTTATTTTAGGTAACTTAAAGCGTATTTTAAAATCTTTCTGTTACGTTAGATATCAGAAAAGATGTAAAACATATACTAGGAGCAGTACCTGATCTTGAGAGTTTGTCTTCCAGGTTCACTAATATGTCACAATAGCCATGTTCCATTGAATCAGATCCATTCTCCTGAATTTCTGCTTTAAGAAAGCGTTTCTGTGTTACGGGAACTTCAGAATTTCTCAGCAGAAATAGAAGGCAACTACTGAGAAGTACAATAGAAATTAAAAGATCTGTGACTCATGGAAGGTGCTGTGCTAACTTTACCTCACATGCCCAAGAATACAACAGATGCTAATTAACCACACTGCAACATCACTGCAGCACTCCCAAAATAAACCTTGTAAAAAAGTAATCATAGAATTAGAGCACCTATGTAATAGTCTTATCTCTGTCTTGCAAGGCCTTTAGCAGTGACTGTGCTTTGTCCTCTGACAGTATTGCATCCAGTTGAGCTGGTCACATCAGTTGCAGTCAGTCACATGGCCACAGTAAAATTCCCTGCGTGCTGACCACAGCTGTGGATGTGTTAGAATTTGTCTTCCGATGTTGTTACACAAACCAATTCCAAAGTAGCCTCAAACTTGAATTATTTAATTAAATATAACAACAACCTAATGGTAGGAATTTAAAAATTTTGTAAAGTGTGAGCCCCAGAAAATGTATCATGACAGTGTTTTATGGTTTTCTTTCTCCATGTTCTGTACAAGAAAACGGCAGTGTTTTTTAGCTAAAACAGCTTTAAGCTAATAGAAATCTCTGTGTGAGCATAGTTAGACCTCACCATAAACTGACTGCCACTTGTCCTAAAGTAAAATAACTTGGTTTTCTTTCTCCATTGTCTATACAAGAAAAGTGCTAGAATAACCCTTGATAGGAGTGCAGTCTCTCTAGATTTACCCTAAATTAATTGGTGAGAGGTAGCTACCTTTAGAGGGCAAGTTAAAGGATTGCAGGAGTTTGTGCTCTCAACCCCCTTTACAGGAACCTGGTTTTTTGTCCCATCTCCAGGGGAAGCTGGAGAAGGTGAGGTTGATTTTGGTTACAGTGCCATCAGGAGATTCCCTTGCTCCCACCTCTTAGTGCCCCGCTGTCTTGGGGTGACAGCCGCTCTTGTGCTGGCAAGACAGTTCCTGTGCTCTGGTGAGGCAGAGCAGGGCAGAGATCCAAGTGAGAAAGAACTTTGCAGTCGTTGTTCAGCGACATCAGCTGGCTGATGGGACAGGGCTGGGGCAGGAAGGAGCAGCTGCTTCTCTGGGTGGTGAACAGGAACAGGAACAGGGCAGGAGCAGCCTGTCAGGGTAGCTTTATGTGCCCTGGAGATGGTGCTGTTGGAATGTGTCCTGTTCTTGCACTGCACTGGGATACCTTCTGCCCTTCCTTTTGAAGGCAATGGGTCACTGTTCTCTCATTCACTTATTCCAGAAAGCATGTTTACTCTTTAGTTTTCTTCAAGTCACAATGATATTGGTTAAAACCATATCTCAGAATTTTCCCCAGTGAAAACTGGAATATTCCAAATGTTAGAATTGGAATTTCTTTCTGACAGTATTGTTCCCTGGTTTCTACAAATTTCAAAGAAAATACACTGAGGTTCTGAGTTGTGGGAGCACTGGGCAGTGGGTAGCTTTATGTTTCAGTTCTTATATTCTTGGTGCCTTGAGTTATTTGGAGTTTTTAAATATTTTTTGATGTTGTTAAAGAGACCAAGTGAAACCTTATAGTACCACAACATTGAAGGGTTTTTTCTTGTTGTTTTAAAGGGTTTGGCTTTTGTTTTTAATATCCTGGTGGGTGAGAATCAGAATTTCTAAATTCCAATTTTTCACAAGCAGGAGGCATGACCCATGAGAAGCTATGCTTGTTTTGTGTTAACCCTCCAAGTATTAGTACAAGGTTAGCTGTAATTCAGGCTAAAATATGTGCATGAAAAAGATGTTTAGAATGTTCCAAGCCTGCAGAGGCTTAGAGAAGAATGGAAGAGCTGAAGATAGAATCAGTGAACGGGACACTTCCCTAACTCAGAATGCCAAGCTGAGCAAGCTCTCTGAAAAAACAAACTGATGACCTGGAAAATAAGATAAGCTTTAAAAATGTCAGATTACTGGGGGGTCTTGAAAGCAAATTAAATTAACGTACAGTATTTCCTTACTTTGCAATGGATTACAAAGCTGCTAAAGATTGATAACACAACCACAAAACGGCTGAAGGTATTTCAAGTTATCACTAGAAAGGTCAGTTTTCTCTTTGAACAGCACTTGCAAAATAGTTAGTTTTTTGGAAAGCTGAAAATTATCTCTCTGTTATGCAAAGGAACTTGGTTTTGGTTTCTCAGTGTGATTGTTTCTGTTTGATGGCAAGATGCACATATGCTGGTTCAAAAGGAGCTAGCAAATAATGATAAATTTACCAAAAATTTGTAGATAGATTAAATTTTGCTAAAAATCAGCAGTCATGTCAGCTTTATCATTAATTAGAATGAGAACACCTGTAGTTCATGAAGCAGCAGTTGTTCTGAGGCAAAACCTAAAATTGACCAAAAGATAACATGGTATTTCTGGCCTGAGTCACTGTAATTGATGAAGGTGGTACAGCACAGTGTGCAATCCACTCATCACAAGTTGAATAAAAAGATCCTTCAAAGGCTTTGTTATCTTTTAGATCAGAGTGATGCTGTTGGAGTTTCACAAGATAAAGGCTTCTCCTCTCCTTCATTGAGACATCACTGCTCATACCCAGCAGCAACTTGTTAGATTGAGACATTTCCTAAAAGCAAAGTGCAGCACAGTGTCCTGCTGCTTCCTTGGCTGTCTTCATAAAGCACATCAGAGCTGAACTAATCTGATCTGGGCACAGCCATCTCCATTTCAGTTACAGGTTAAACTCAAGAGTTTCCTTTCACAGCTGCAAGTCAGCCATAACTTTCCTTTATGGGATCTTTGGGCCAGTCTTCGATGAAGTGAAGATAATACGCTGTTTTTCCTGAAATACTTCCTTCAGGTAGCGAGGTCTGTATATTTTTTTTTGTTCTGGTTCAGATAAGGAAGCCTTTCTTCATAGAAAGAAGAAATTAAATTTAAATTTGAGATTACCAATCTAAATCCTAAGATTGTGTTAATTTTTACAAAAGGGTTTGAGCTCATAACTGATAGATCTGAGCTCTATATAGAGGAATATGAGCGTTGTGACAGATCACTCAGTAGAAACAATGGGAATCACTGTTCTTCAAAAATGTAGTCATACATTAAGATCAGGATTTCATCCAGAGACAGGCAGGAATAACCACCACTGCCACATTCCACTTTCGCATTGTCACTGATCCAGTCCTGCAGATTCCACAGCTGCTTCAGAAACTGCTTGGGAAGATAACAAAATCTGTCAAATCACAGTAGGGCTCTGTTTAAAACAAAGTCCTTCTCAGTTTGGAGGGCTTCTGGTATAACTCTTGGGGTGAGGTTCTCACATGAATCCAAAACCTTTTAGGTACAGCCCAAGTAAATTGATGAGAATTCAAGGATGTTATAGAGGGAAAGACATTTCTTGCTTGAGCAAGTCTACTGAAATAGGAGAAATTCTCCCTGAAAGTTAAAGTAGATCAACTCTCCCTTCTTATCAAATCCATGTTAGGGTTTTTTTTATCTAGGTATCAGCAAGCTTTATCTACCTTACTGAGCAGTGCTTAGCAGTGCTTTTAAAAGTATTAACTAGCTATCTTTTACCATTTCATCAGTTAAAAACTTGTGAGATTCTTCTCTAGAACATTTTCCAGTTCTAACAGCCTTGGAAATTCTGCATGTGCCTTAAGCAATAAGTCTGGTAACGTTTTATGTGAGAACTTGTAAACACCAAGGACTGTTAAAGATCCAAGTAGAAGGGACTTTACCATTTATTATTTTATAAATTTAGATTTAGAAATGGTAAATCATGTATTATTGTTCTTAACTCCTCTAATACAGTCTGTAAAATGGAAAGACTGAGAACTTAAAATGGATAAAGAAAAATATCTTCTTTATAATGCACAGTTAATCTGTGAAACTCATTGCCATTAAGTTTCAGTGACACTAAAGAGCTTAGCAGGATGTCTTTACTGGATTATCAAGTGTACTCCCTTTATCCGTGCAAACATCGCATTATACAAGATCTAGAAAAAAAAATAAAGTTCTCATGCTTCAGGACTAAGCCAGCTTCTCAATACTCAGAATTAGGAATGAACTTTATGGCTTAGTTGTTTCAGGTTGCCATTTGAGAAGTTTGTTTCACTTTCCTCTTCGGTGACTGTGGTGGTGAGGAGGGACTGAACTGCAGGAGCCACTGCAATGTTTTCTGTATCCATAGTGCCCTCTGGTTGAAACCTGGGCACTGGCTGTCTCTGCTCAGTGTTTTGCAGGAATAAAGCGGTCTGTGTTCTGAGGAGAATTTCCTGGGTAAGATGGCCTCTGACCACCCTCCTGCCATTAACCTCTGCATTTTTCCTCAAGCAGTATTCAGTCAGTTTAGGCTTTATATTGGCTTTATTAGCTTAAAAGTACAGGGCCTGAGGGCATCTCAAAGCGCCCTCTTTGAAACTAATATAGCTACAAATTACACAGTTGGTTTTTTGTGTGTGTAAAACAAAGTCATCTTCCTTGTCATCTCCAACTGTACAGCTGCCATTGATCGCTGCTGATGTCCACTCAGGGAGGGATCAGAGTCTCTGCTGGCTCTAAGGCCACATCAGCTTTTCTCTGTTTCTGTCACTGATTCTTGCCACTGGGATTATGTGCTGTCTTGCACAGAACTGTGGTCCCTTACCTTGACCTCTGGATCTGACCCTAATTCAGGAATACAAGCTCACAATCACTTCTTATAAGCATTCCACTTTATCTCCCTCATATTCATTCCTATTTATTAATCGCTCTAATTGAGCAGGCGTGCTCTGAATAGAGGAGAACACAGGTCACACAAGAGCTGTGATTCCAGTGTCCTCACCAAAATTAACACGCTACGCAGGCAGCTTTCTGGATCCTACTGTTCCCAAAAGACCGAAGCGAGTTAGACCGCATCATCTTTTGGCTATCCTCCAAAAACCGTGGAGGAGGAAAGCCCGAAGGAAAGAGTTAGAGGCGTTTGTCCCTGCAGAAAAATAACACTTTTAAAACAGTGTTGAGGCTGTGCACACGTGAATGACAAGTCTTGAATTCAGTGGGGTGTTGTCTGAAGGACAGTCATTTTTATGGCAAGTTTTTTTGCTTCACATAATCTCAGCTTCTTAGGAAAACAAACATCTCTGCTTGCAGAGGACTCCTCCTTCCACTAACTGAATAGTTGTTTAGTTTCAACCACTTGTGCCCAAGGAGCAGAGTTCTCTAAGATAATTAATTTCTATGAAGCTTGTTTTTGAAATAAAAGAAGGAAGAGAAAAAGACTTGGACAGAGGAGGCTGCGCCCACTACAGTAGATGCTAAGTTATGTGCTCTTATGCAAGGCATCAAAGAATCCATCCTGGCAAAATATCTATAAATATCCCAAATAAGGAGATAGCTTTAAGTATGACTTGCTACCAACAAGCAGATAGAAAGTTATACAAAATCAGGCTTTAATGGTTCTAATCTGAGGGAACTGCCTGTTTATCAGCTGCTCTTCTTCCCTCGAAAACCAGTCATTTTAACTGTTTGGTTCATGAAGCAACTGGGGGTTTGATTCTTGTAGCTCCCTGAGTGAGGATGGTTCCCCCTTTTGTTCCTCCTGGGTCCTGCCAGCGCCAATGAAGGGGTTGACATTTGCACTGTGTACGTAAGCTTGATCTCTCTGTCCTCACTGTTAAGATACTGGGAAGCATTTCCCCACGGATTTAATGACCTGACCTCTAATTGCTGTGGTTTAAAATGTATTCTTTTGAGGCACTGAATACAGATTTGAGATACTCTCTTACCCTTAACAATAGGTTAGTGTTACTTCCTAAAACTCCTCTTGAGGCTTGAACGTGCTTTTCCTGGAGCAATAGCCATGACTAAGGCCATAGCCGTCATTCCAGAGCAGTGATGCAGCAGCCCGTGCCCTGTGTTCCCTGCAGGGAGGCAGTGCAAGAGTTAAGAAGGCAGGGCTGGATCTGCCTGGCTTCCTGGGGCCTTGGCAGGGCCCAGCCCCCGAAGGTAAACACTAAGGTGCAGTAGGTGTATCACTCTGTGCAGAGTTCAGCCCTCTTGCTCACAGCTTGCACAACTTGTAGCACACCAGAACACTGTGGAATCAATGGCTCGCCAGAGTTTCAAGACATGATTAAAAGACTCAAGAAGGCCCTGAAAGAATTTCCTTTAATGGGGAATTGTGTGAGTGAGTACAGTGGGTGAGTTGGTATTTTTTTCTTACTTCCTTTCTAGCTGTTGGTTTACTTTGGCAAAATGCTTCTGAGCTTAGGTTTAGTGTATGTGCTTGCATGTGTCTGGTTTGGAGAATGAGTATGTTCTTACCTCACCAAGTGATACTAAAAAGTTACTTGAGATGTGATAATTCCTGGTTTGTGGCAATGACAGAACTGTGAAGCTATTAGAAGCTATTTCTTCTTAAAGAAAACATTTCTGTTGAGGAATGCAGGTATGTATATTATTTACAGCAACTACGAGTCTTTGGTTAAATTATCTTGAGAGCCTTGTTACTGCTTTAATTTTATGTCTGCTTTACTCTGAAATTACAGAGGTTAACTCTTTAATGTGGATATATTTATGGCACATGGAATGTTCTTTGCACCATTCCTATGCATGGTACTAAAACGGAACAAAAAATGTTACGCTGATTAAAGATTACATCTTTTTGAACTGACGCCATTTTTTCTCTTTTACTAACAAGTTCTAATGAGTTTGGTTTGTGTCAGCCTGCAGTTAAAATTCATGAGTCTGAGCAGAAACAGCATGTGCACACTGCACCGTCCTGGGTCTTGTCATGCACAGCATTGGCATGTTTTAATCTTTGTACTCGGGGATTGCTACAAGATTGTGTCCCAGGATTTTCAGGGTTTTGGCTTTGCCATAGGCATATACCTATCATTTATGTTAACTCTTTGTGGAAGTTTTAAATCCTTATCACAAAAAATAAGTATCTGTACAGATACGTGATGTGCTGATCATTTTTTGATGGAAGTGTGTTACTTCTGTCCGTAATGGAAGTCACAAGTAGTTAAAATTCTTGTTGTTGTATTTGATCAGGCTGTAGTAATGAGAACTAGCAAACAGCACATATGCTCTTGAGATTTGGCCTGTAATGAGTATTTGTTTCTGCAAGCGAGAGAACATAAAGGCATGGAAATATTTTTGCTCTGACATGTTTTTGTGGCATATTATTGATAATCGCTGCTATATTTTCAGTATGATTGTAGGGTTTTATTAAATCTCGACCTTTTTTTCATGCATATAATGCATAATTTTTAAATTATACTGCAATAAATATATCCATGGAAACCAACTGAATGCACGATTTTCAGAGTTTTGTGCTATAAGTCATCACAGTTTGATTAAAACTTCATAGCTAAGAGCAGGCACAGAAAAATGTCTTCAGTGCCTTTTGCAGTTGGCCTAATGCAGATGGATTTTAATGGTGGAGAATTTTATATGGGAAAGAGATTACTGGCCTAAATGAGGTCTGTTTCCCAGAGTGTCAGTTCCCAAAATCCTACCAGCATATAAAAATGTATCACTAAAGTTTTATGCATTTATTGGGACTTAATCCCCCTTGCTATATCTCGTTATCTTTGTTTGAAACACAATTGTTTGGACTGGTAAAAAGCACCATAAACTCTGCTGCTGTCCTGAGTCCCACACACTTTACCCAGAATCATGCCTGCATATTTATGAGTACGGATGTTGATGGTAGTCAAGCTGTAAAACATTTTATTGTACCTTTAATATCAAAGGCATGAACTATTATATTATATATATTATTATACTCATGATAATAGTAACTAACAGGTTACTATTTCAGTCACAAGTTGTTTCTTCTCATTAAGGAAAATAAAAACTGTAGATAGTTGTTCTTAGAAAAGGAGGGTGAAAGAACTTATTTCTTTACCAGTTCATTCCCTTTCCTGAAGATACTTAGTGCCTAACCTGGCATTTCTGCCAGCAGGACCCAGTACCCAGCTTGGGTCTCCAGGTGATGTTGTTCTGTTTGTTTCAGTCAAGTGCCCGATGACCCGACCCTGGAGGAGTTGTCCCCTCGTGTCCCCAGAGCCGTGTTTGTGAAGCAGGACAATGGGGGCAGTGCCTCGGTCATCCCGGTGTCCTCCAGCCGTGGGCCACCGGGGGAGGAAGAAAAAGAAGAAGCTCCAAATTCTCCTGACTTGAGTACCTGCAGTGCTACGTACAGCAATTTAGGTGAGTGGGCTCTCCCAGGAAAACACGGGAATTGGATCAGATCTCAGATACCTTTCCAGGGTGTGGAGAGGCTTTTCCTCTGAAGAGCTCAGTGCATCTGCATAAGGGTAGCTTTTAATGCCTGTTTAATACTGATTTACAGAAAATAAAGATATATTGTCTCATTCAGAGATCACAAGCAAGAAAGTGAAGATTCAACAAACTCAAAGGTTTGTTTTCCTGTAATTTAAAACAGTCTTTTAATTGCCCTTAGTGATAAAGATCTCAAATGATTTTTAAGAGAAACATTGTTTTATCTCTTTGGAGGAATTTTTGTCAAAGAGGTTTAAAATAACAAACCAAGCTACCTAATTTCTTTAGAAGGAATAAGTAGAATTCAATATTTTTCTAAACTTCAACAAAAGATAGGACTTTTTATTTTAGAGCATCAGTAACTGCTAAAACATTTGTACCCCTCTTTTGTTGGCTGAAACTGTTCTTATCCTAGTCTGAGAGTTTACTTTTGCTCCTTCCCAATGAGATATGAATGTCCTGAAGGTACTATTCAGTGATTACTGAATTCCTGACTCATTAAAGAGAGACATGGATGCAGGGCTTCTCTGGAAGATAAGGGAGCGAGACAAAGCAGCGTCTCCCGATGCACAGTATCAGTATTATCAGCCTAATTTTCTGAAGCATTTTGATTTGAAGTACTGTGAATTCAGGGATACCTACAGCCAGGTTTTCTAGAACAACAAAATCTCTCATTTATTTACATTCCAGGATATCCGAATACCCGTTTTTTGGTAACATCCCAATCCTGTAAACACACCAACTTATTAAGCATTTGGCCAAGAGTAAACTGATTGTATTGAGATGGCTCACGAGCACAAGAGGTTTAGCATGTCCACACAGGTTTCAGGGATCAAGGACTAAATTTGAAACCCTCAGGTGCATACATTCCTTAGACATTCAGTGAGAATGTTGCATTTTTTTTGCTTAAATGCGAATTAGTGGCAAGCTTATTAGTGCATTCTGCTATTAAAACATTGATTAGGTATTGTTTATAAAGCATAAGGAGGAAAAATATCCCGTCCAAGCGTGATGCTAACATCTACCAAGAAACTCTTCCTCTGAGGAGGAAAACTAAAATCTGTATCTTTATGGTGAATTACTCATAGATCTAATTAATTATTTTCAATTTAGTGAGCTATATATCTATATCTGTATTTGCTGTATTTAGAAGATAGCAACATTGCAGACAGAATCCAGGCATCTAAGGTCTAGCTACATCAGAACTACTTGTACCATGTTTATCCCACGCAGCAAAATACCATTAAACACTGGAACAGGCTGCCCAGAGAAGTTATGGAATCTCTGTCTGTGGAGATACTCACAGCCCAACTGGAGATGATCTGGACAACCTGCTCCAGCTGACACTGCCTGACCAGCTCAAGAGATCCCTTCCATCCCTTCTGGTCTGAGTTAGTGCTGTTCCTAAGTCTGAATGTTCCTTTTGAAAACCATAAAACAGTCAACCCCTTAGCACTTTATTCAAAGTCTTCTCCTCATCCTTGGTTCACTTTGAGCTTTGCTGTCTCCAAAGTAACCTTTTGGTATGAAAGAGTTAAGTTAGCTCTAGGGCTTGCCTGGCCCTGGCTGGGAGAGCTGCCTGTTGGTAGGAGCAGTGCTTCCCTAAATGGCACTGAGCTCCCTGGCTGCCCTTCAAAGGCTTTCTGCTTTATTCAAGCAACCTCACTTTCTAATTCAGATGGCAACAGAAAGATTTCTAGGTAGGGACAGGGAATAATTCCTACTCATTTTCACATCTTGCATCACCTAGGCAGCAAAATCTTATCTTTTGTAGAATTAACAAATACTGGTATGTGAAACTGGAAGAAAGGATAATATGAGAAGTTACATCACATTTGATTCTTGCCTCAGCTGCAATTAGAGCTACATGCTACAGTGTGTAGTTTGTAAAATACATCACATGAACATCTCAATTGCAGCATAATGCACGATGTTCACTTTTTAAACTAATCTGATACATATTCAATGTTTTTTATTAAAAAGCAGATCATATGTCTCTACTTTGATAAACGTCCAATCTTCAGTTCCAACATGTCACATGAAATGTCATGAACAGAAATAATTGCGAGCATTGGTAAATTTTCATCTGCAGTCAGGTAATAGTTTGTATCAGGTACTGCCCTCAAATATATTTGGTTTGGCCTTCCAAGAGACAAGCCTTACAAAACAGAGGATTCTCCCCCAGGAATCAGGCACAACATAAAAAAGTTGGGGCTTTTATGAGATCCCACCATGATGATAGGATAAGATATGTTCCTGGCTGTAGAAATAGGAGGAAACTTCAATAGGAGAGAGGTTCTGTATATCTCATTTTTCCCCTGCAACTGCCATGGTCACAGTCAAGCCCTGGTGCCCACAGTTTAGGAACAATGAAAATTCTACGGGCTCTAAAGAAAAGCTTTGCAAATGCCCGGTATTGTGGCAAGCACTTCTTAGGGACTAATTCATAATCTGAATCTGTTTAGCTTATCAAAGTAAGAGTCTGGTTTGATCGCGGTGTGGGTGCTCATGTGGTGAGCAGAAGTGTGATGAGGGATACCTCTGGTATCGACTATTTAACAAAATCCAGAGGCTGCCACTTGAATCAAGATAAAGAAACAAATGTTCAAATGTGTAAGGTAGGGCCTGAATGTTTCTTTTATAAGGGGTTCCTTTATTGTTACAGAAGTTAATTCAGGTAAGCCCTGTAGCTGATGATAAGGAAGACAATTGACCAGATAATTAAAAGCCTTTCCTTTACAAATCTTTAAATTGTTCTGTCTTTGTCTGAATTTGTTGGGGAAATTGACTTGATTGAATTTGCATGGCTGTAAGTAGATTAAGGTATTCTCAATATACTCAGGATAGTATTTCTGCCATTGAAAAAAGAATAGGTTATTTCATTATCAGCTGTTTTCCTCTTTACACCTAAAGAAATGTGACAAAGAAGAGGCTAAGTTTCTAGGCTTTGTGATTGCTGACACTGGAAAAAAATCCCAATCACAGCATCTGCCATGGGGCATTGCCTCAGTCAGTCAGTTAAACCAGGACAGTAAATAGTGCTTTAGCCAGGCTGTAAATAAGGTAATGAGATCATTGTTGAGTAAAACTGACAGTTCAGTGACAGACAGTGATTATAGCATCAGTCTGGTGCATTTTGTATAATATATAATTACACAGGTAATGTCTTTAACATGGTGTAATGGAGGGTGGGCAGCAAGACCTGACAAGTCACCAAGCAAACAAGGTGAAGCTTCTCCTACCTGCATCTTACAAGAGACCTGTGCCCAGTCTCAAATTATTGCTGAGACACTGGAGCTGCATCACCAGTGTTACTTAACAAATGTTAGCTTTCCTTTCTGTAACATATATCATCATTCTGGTAAGATTTTTATCTGTTAAATTAACAATAAATGTATAAACAATGCAGGATTTAATGCAAATCTGTGTACAGGACAATTTTATAGAATAATGGTGTACATGGACTTGGAATTGGGGCTGTGAAGCATGCTGATAGCTTTTGCAGTAGTTGGAAGGTACTTGATGCATTTGTGGGTGTTTTTCATGGTTTGGTTATTTTTATCAGTCAGGATAAGTGTTTATTAAGGAGTGATGTCAGATTTGATAGTTTCAGCAGCTGACATAAATAGGCTGCAATGACAGTCTGATGATAAATCAGTTACCCAGAAAAATTAAATTTAAATGCCTTTCTTAAAGGTCTTTTAGAGTTTCAGAACTCTGCATGGTGTCTGGAGACTTCAGCATTAATATTTAAATAGTGTAGTGAGATTCTATAATGGAAGATCTTATTGAACTGTAGAATTATTTAAAGCTCTCTAGAAATCTGCTGTCTGTAAAGAGTTAAATTTTTTTCTGTCATTGAGCAGTCTGGAATCCACTTCAAAGATCTAAGTGGTAGCCTAATATTGTCCCTGTTCTTCCTTTTCATTTTGTCTCCCAAGAATGTGGCTCAGGCTGAACTTGCAATGTTGGAGAGTCTGTGCAGTAGGTAAGGAAACAGTGGTTTTAAGCATGCAAGGGGAGAAGGAAAGGATAGGCAAGAAGAAGAAATAAATGCTCTGCCAGTATTTCTGTGCAAAAGGACATTCTTGTACCTTTGACAGGGACACCATTTAAGACAACGTTTTTCTTGCTAGGCACTGAATTTATAAAAATTGGCCCGGGTAATTTCCTGCCATGCTTGGGGAAAGCTGAGCTGGAAAGACCGGCCTGATGGCTATGAAAGAAATGTACAGTGTTAAGAACTCGGCATAGAAACAGTGCAGACATGAAACTTTTCAACTGTGTAATACAGATGGTTAGATTTCAATATGGAAAACTTGTTCTTGTGGGAAGAAACTACACTGTAACATAGCAGGTTATACAAACTCATTTTTCTCAGCAGAGAGTACTTGAAACAGTAACTACAAAATGACTTGTACATTCAGTTCTCTGGATCCTGCCACCCCCTCCAGACATCTGAAAAAACAACTTCTGGTTATGAAAACCTTCTCCAATTCTGTTTGGATGTCACAGTGCCAGTAGCTATGCAAAAGTAACACTGCTTGCCGTCTCAGCACTCTCCTCTGTGTGGATGGCTTTTGGAGGACAGAGCTGTGAAAGCAGGCAGAAAATAAGAGAATCGAGCAGTAACACTGTTTTAAATCTTACCTTTCTTGGAGAGGGCTTCTCCTGCTGCTCGGGATGTGCACCTTGCTCTAATTTGTTTCCTTGTTTCCCTCTAGCACTGTGCATCCCTGGGTTAACAAGTCCCACAAGCAAGGCACGTCAGCAAACTGCCTCCTGAATAGTGCCTCTGCCAAACCCCAGCAGTCAGGCTGTCTCAGCAGAGTGGGGAAGAGGGTGAGGAGGAGAAAATAGGCAAGTGATCTTTAGCACAGAGTGTTGCTGGGAAGAAGTACATAGGTCACAGATTTTGTAAGAGTGAGCAGTTGTGGAAGAGGACACATGTTTGGATGAGTAAGACAATTGCATACAAAGTAGAAGTGAACTTGTCTCAGGATTGAGCAGAAGGCATCTGGATGTGTGTCTGGCATGCAGACATCAATTCTGCTTTTGACTTGGAATCACACCACACTTCACCTCTGCAAAAGGAACCTCCGTGACAGAGTTCCTGTAGTGCCCAGCTGGCACCAGAATTCGATGCTGCAGCACAGCAAACACTCGCTGCAATACAAAGGAGCAGTAGGGTCCCGAGTCCCCCAAGAATTACATTTTTTTCAGTAACCTTTACAACAATTCGCAGTCTTCCCTGAATATCGGGTATGTACAAAACTGATAGAATTTCCTGCTCAAAACTTGGTTTTTTAAACATTGGAATAGCCAGGCTTATCATTAAATCCATAAGGCTCTTCTGAGGGTTTCTGGAGCTAAAACAAAAGATGGGGATAGAACTTTCATTTGTGATGTCTCCTTGGAATGATTGAAAAGAGAATGATTATTAAGAAAGCAGGGTGCAAGGCTGTTCTGTTTGTGGATACATATAAAAATACGATCCTCTCTGATCTTCTGAAATTAGGAAGTGTATTTCAGCATTCTAACCCAGCATTCCAGGGTTTGGTACATCCTGGCCACATGGATTTTGGGTTCTGTAGTATTCATAAAAACTGTAACAACATATCTTAAAATGCACAGGAAGCTAATATTTTTTTCTTTATGCAAACTGCAAAGTCATTAATTATTAATTATGGATTGAAGTGATGTAATTCAGATCTGAATCTTAGATCCCCCTAGTCTGGTTCAGCATTCCAGTTTAGTCCTCTCTTTACGAGGATTTGGTGGGCCTGGCAGTGTTAACAGTTGGATTCTGATCTTAAAGGTCTTTTCAGCCTAAATGCTTTTATGATTCAGCACATTATAAGTAGTCAAATAGTTATAGTGTCTGTTCCCTTGCTAGAAAAGATGCTCAGCTGCAATTAATCAGAGCATCCATTTCAGGTCTGCTGTTTTCAACTGTCAGAGTTGGCTTCCTACCTTACCATGATAGTCAGTGGATCTCCCAGGAGTAGCAGAAAGCTTATAAAATAATTTCTCTGAAAATAGCAGTTGATTATTAAGAGTGGAAAGATCTCATTTTGATATGAGTAACAACAGTTTAATTGTCCCAGAGCAGCAAGTTGGTGATTTGTATTGTGTGTTTATTAGTTTTTATTCTCCATTATATTATTGTCATTTATTTATTCTGCATTTCCAAGGACTCTAGCACTTATAAAACATAATTGCCCTCTATAAAAGCCATCCAAAACACATGACGGGAAGTTTATCTTCCTTGGATTCACACAAATGTCTGAAACTAGAAATTCCATGCTTGTGTGTATGTAACCTGCCATTCGGAATCTCTCAATTGAAGCTAGGTCTGGTTATCTCTGCATGTAATATTGCCAACAGAGGTACCCGTGTCAAGTAAGGAAGGGAAATGCATTAGACAAGTTACAGTCAGGGGGAGGGCATGTGAATTTTAATTGCAGGGTAGAAACCATTTCTGTCAAAATATGATCCTTCTCTTGATGGCAACACACTTGTCAACTTGAGTGAAAGTTGGCGTAACTTCCTTGATTTCACTGTGTGAATCTGCTGGGGCAATCCTGACTCCCCGATGTGACCGCCAGAGTATCTAAACGGTGTTATTTGTGTCTGGCAGTTTCTGGGTTCCATTCTGAAATAGGATTTTCAGCCTGTCTAGTGCATTTCCCAGTTGTTTTATGGACTATTATCCACTCGTAGTTTTAGCACATTTGAATAGAAAGTAAAGATTAATAGTACAGTCAGTTGACTGCAGAGGAAATTACGCTGGGTGTAATTGCTGAAACTGGACTTGGCCAAAGTGTCAATTTGAGGTTTGGTTTTTGTTTGCAGTTCTTGTCTTGAAGTGATCTGATAGGATGTAAAATGGTAGCATTGCTAGCACTGAAAGTGATTTCAGTTTATATATGCCAAGGTCAAATCAAGACTGGCTGGATGTAATTAGATATATGTGATGCTGATTTGGTCATTTACTTTGTAATTGTTCATCTTCTTCATATACATATCTAAGGGTTTTTGAAATGTTGGGAGGGGGGTCCTAGTCAGAGATTTGGGGCTTTTTACCTTAAACTTCTTTGCAGAGAGCAAACAGGAGCGGCACATACAAAGTACTTTAATCTTCTCTTACTATTATCATATTCCACAGGACAGTCCAGAGCAGCCATGATCCCTCTGAAACAGCCGAGGCAACTCAAGGGAGCTTTGGATGATGCCATTGCCTTTGGAGGACTGGCAGACCAGGAGACAGTGAACAACTTGCAGCCAACACCACCTCCACTGCCAAAGAAAACAATTTTGAGGGCTAACACAGAGCCAACTCCCCGAGATCTCCAGAAGCAGGCTCTGGAGAACAACCTGTGCATCATGGCCAATCCCACCTATGACATTGACACCAACTGGGAAGCAAGCAGCGCCTGCTCCTCAGTCAGCCTGGAGCTCAAGGTCCTGGACAATGAGTCAGGAGATTCCTTGGACAGGCCGAGAGAGAAACTAAGGGCAGCCACCTCAGCAACTAACAGTGTTTCCAGCCTAACCACTATCAGTATTAAGGACCGGTGTTCCAACAGCATGGAGTCCCTGACGGGGAGGCGCCTCTCGCAGGCCAAGCAGGGCCGAGGCGTCCAGAAGCCACAGAGACAAGCACTTTATCGAGGCATCGAAAACAGAGAGGAGGTGGTGGGGAAAATCCGGAGCCTTCACGCTGATTCGCTGAAGAAGCTGGCACTTAAATGTGAAGACTTGTTCATGGCCGGGCAGAAGGACCAGCTGCGCTTCGGGGTGGACAGCTGGTCAGATTTCAGGCTCACCAGTGACAAGCCGTGCTGCGAGGCGGGCGATGCCGTTTACTACCCTGCGTCTTACGCAAAAGATCCTCTCAACAATTACGCAGTCAAGGTAAGAGGGGCTTGAGGAATGGTAACCCGAGGTATCGGTGACAAAATGTGACAACAGCCATATTCTGCACCACATCCAGCAGTGATAGGGCCTACTGCTGGCAGATGCGTGAGAAGTAAGATTCCCAAGATACAGGCTCTTCCTTCTGTCAAGACCCATGTGTGGCATTGGTATCTGCTGTTTAATTGCATATGTTTTTATTGCAGCTCCAAAATGACTGAAAGAAAATCAACACATCTTAGTCCTTACTATGGACATTGCTGAATGATGTTTTGAAGGAAAAGCTGCATTGTTTAACGCGTGTCAGCAGTTTTCTGGAAACTCACAATAACAAAATCCTTTGATTCACGTGCATGCGGAGGAAATTAAATCATCACTCCTAGTTAGGAAAGTTTTCCTAAAAAATGGAAAAGTTCTCCATTTTCAAGAGCATGTAATTTTAAATGTAAATTCTAGGGTAAATTCTTTCTGTTCCCATACAAGGTCTTAGATTTTCACCAGTGCTCGTTACCAGCCTTTCAAAAGCTCTGTCTAGCCATCAGTGTTGCCTTATAAATTCTTCAGCTAACACATTAAAGAAATAAGATTTACTAGATTTACTGCTAATATATTAATGCCTAGCTGGCAGCTATCTCACCAGATACTGTTATTTCATGAACTTTTATATAGGTAGTTCTTTCTGAGTCCTGTATCTCTGCATTTCTCCATGCTTATCTGGTAGGAAGATAGTGAGAAGGACAGCTGAGACTCATAGCACTGTCAGGCTTCCTGTGTGACCTTGAGTAAATCACTAAACTTCTGACTCCTCCTTGTTGAAACTGAGATAAAACATTTATTGCCTGACACAGATATGTGAGGCCTGAGCTGTTATTCCTTATAGCTGACATTCTCACAAGGGTGGTGCTTTACAGGAAGAAAATGTTGTTACCAGTCCTGC
This sequence comes from Rhagologus leucostigma, assembly GCA_013397725.1. NCBI lineage: Eukaryota > Metazoa > Chordata > Aves > Passeriformes > Rhagologus > Rhagologus leucostigma. The sequence goes on from VZTD01005270.1 coordinate 224,450, forward strand.
ATGACTGTTTACAAGTAAGATATAAAAACCTGAAAGTTAAGATTGGTGCAGCTAATACATTTTTCTGAGACCTGAAAAGATATCTTTTGAATGCAGATTTCTGGGCCTAACCATTTATATTTCATTAATTATTAAGGACTTCTTATTGGAAAAGATGTGAAATGAAATATGGATGTCTTGGAGCTGCCATGTCCAGTGGTACAGAGCAGCCAAGGAAGAACCAGACCATGAATGTATCTGGCAATCAGCTCTGATTCAGAATCAGCATCTGGCATTGCTCATTGCTGGCTTAGAGGGTTTTGCTTTAATACAATGATGCGAAATGGTTGCTTCTAGGGCCCAAAGTGGTATTTTTCTATATAGGCAGGTTTGAGTTATCACTAATGTGAAACCTCTTTGCACATCACGGATGTGCCTTTAAAGTATTCCCTGACAGGCAAGACCTATGTCATTGTTTTGTTATCTCCTGTCCTCTGAAATACATTTCCCTTGTAGAAAGGCAGAGAGAAGAAATAACAGCAGTGTAACATGGTCAAATATGTGCTAAATTTTCTTTTTTGTAATTCAAGTGACTTAAAAATAGTTCTCAGACTAATAAGGTTTATTGCATTGTAGTAGATGTGAGTGAAGTATCCACAAAATATCCTTGAGCTGGAGGTCACCAGGAGCTGTTGTGCTGTTACGATGGGAGGAAAAGTTCCTCTTGAGAATACACCCCTGGCACTTAATGTGATAGAGAAAGGTGTTGGCCCCAAGTGGATCTTTGACTTACAAGCCATCAGCCCAGGATCAGATTTGTCCACAAGCTCATAAGCACAGATTGCTGTTACATTACACAGAGATTTGGGGAATTTAGCTTTAACAAATATGCTAGGTTTACTACCATGGGTGTTTTTTTGTGTGAGCCAAATTACATAGTAATCTACCTTCAACAAATAACCTATGTCTTCCTGCCACTTTAAATCCCTCGTCCCCAAAACAGGATGGAAAAAGTGGTGAGATGAAAATTACTGGTGTGCCTACTGAATCCAAAATACAGTCTTCCTGTTATTTTGGATCAAGTCTTAGAAATACACTTTGAAAGTGTATATGGAGCCACATCTTTGGCCAGTGTAAATTAATGTAGCTCTTTTGAGTTCTGTAGAACTACCTAAGCGACACCGGCTAACAATTCAGACAGTTCTTAAGTTTTATGATTTTAATATCAGATCTGAGAAACAATGTCATAATGAGGTTTTTTAAATTATTATTCTCTTTGTAGAAAATTAGAGATTCACCCCCAAACAGTGCTAATAGTCTTGATACATAAAATTGGCATTTTAACATTTTATCTCCAAAAATAGAATTACAAAAGCGCTGTTAAAAATTCGGCTTTGACCATTTGACTACTGCTGAATTAAATTTAGAACAATGAATGATTTGTACAGGTGAATGTACCAGTGCACTTTTACATTCTGGTGGTTTCACCAGTAAAAGATGCTCTGATAAATTTGGTGGAGAACGAGCACAACTTGTTCTGTTGGTGTGGATAGAAGAGGAAACATTCATAGGGGTGTGTTGTTTCACAGCACTGTATTCTGCTTTTTGCTTCAACTCTCACCTAATCTGCTAGTAAACACCCAGTGCAAAAATAGCTGCAGGAAGCCATGTGGAAATTATTTTGACTGAAACATTAGAAATCAAACCAGTACACAAGTGGTGATCAGAAAAGTACTTTTTCAAATGGAAAAATGTAAGTTCCCTTTCAAGAAAGGTTTCCATAAAATTCCAGACCCTGAGGTGTTTTTCTTTCACCGAAGTGCAGTACCACCTTCTAAGTAGTTGGTAGATCTGGGGTAATATGGATAAACATTCCCCTGAAACCACAGTCTTATCAGTAATTCCAAATATGTGGTGAAAAGGTTACACCAAAGTAAAAGCAGCACAGAGCACCAGCTCTTTGTACACAGCAGATTGGATGAGTTCTGTTCTCAGTGTCCTGACACAGACTGAATGAGGCACTGATAGGGCAGGGACTTCTTTTATTAAAAAATAAATAAATAAATTAGATTACTCAGAATGAATAAGTTAGACGATATAACTGTGTCAGTGATATAAACTACTTCCACTTTCAGTATTAAACTCTCAAAGCAAACACTGTCCAGTATCACAGGATGAATCGTAGAAGCCATGAGTCAGACTCCACACAGAACAACAGACATAAAACCCAGCTCGCTCTGGCCACAGGCACGTGTGGCAATGCTGGGCAGGTGGGGTAACAGGAATTGCAAAGGTGCAAACAGCTCAAAAGGAGCAGTTCACATTTATTGCTTTGATTGCTGCAGGGCAGCAGAAGTTCTCCTAGCAGTAAAACCTTGGGATTTCCGGTAAGGTTCGTGTCCCAGCTATAAAACTGAGCAATGCAGAAGTAAGCAGCACTGGGCTGAACTTGGCTGGCAGTTTCATACTGCAGCTGGCAATTACGTTCTAGTCATGGTTAGTTGTCACAGTGTGCTAAGGTGGTTTTATTTGGTAATTTGGTTTCCTAGTGGAGCTTCCTGTCAGAAGCGTTATTAAAGGTTGTCCCAGAACTTCATGCTTCAGATCGAAACAAAGCAATGTCCATTTCAACTTCCAGCCCACTCCCAGTTCAGTCACAGCAGAATAGAATTCTGTGTTTTGGCACCTCGTTAAAAAGTCAAAGCTCTATTCCAAGGTCAGATCAAGAAAATGAGGTCAATCAGAGATCAAACTGGCCTCCTTGGAAAACAAGGTTGTGCCAAGAACAAGCTATCAATTTGGGATTAGCAAGCTTTCATTCTACACAGAATTTCATTTGCAGTTGTCCCTCTGTGCAATACAACAAAGTGGCACAGATGGTACAGTCTTTGTGATCTTCTGTGTTTCTCATTTTCAGCGCTTGTAAATTCATTTCCCACAATATTCATCGTGCTTTAAGTTCACTGATGCCCTGTAAAATGCATAGGACGGAGTGGAAATGAGATTCCCTGCTGGGAAAGTGAGAGTCAGCTGATGGCACAGTAGGCTACGGGACTCATAAAGGAAAAAGAAAAGCTAATGCAGAACATTTTGTAGAAGCTCTGTAATGTTCAAATCTTGTTTCTTGCGCTGGGAGCTCTGAGGAAAAGTGAAATGGCAGGATATAAAGAAACCTGTCCTGTCCCTATAAACGTGACAGACGTTTAGTTTGTGATGCCTAGGGTGGCCACCTAAAAACAGAGACTAGACGAGAATAAGGGAATAAAGGTAGGTATTTATTTGAAGGGCCTTCAAGGTACACCTTGGGCAGTCAAAAGGCTACACCCAAGGTGGACCCTGGGTCATGGGTTCTTCACACTTTTATAAGTTTGGTTCATTTGCATATCAGGGTTAATTGTCCAATTATAACCTCAGTTCATCATGTAATTACCCCAACTTTGCCCCTCTTCAGAGGCTTTTAGTTCACACATTTTGGGGCCTGGTGTCCTTGATGTGGAAACCTAGAGAGGTTTGTTATGTCTAACCAGCATGAGAGAACAGCAGCTAACAGGCCACAAGAAACTGCAGAGTTACACACCAGGCGGTACAGGATTTGAAAAATACAAAAGTTAAAACCTAAGGCATCACATGTGGATGCATTAAAGAAAAGATACATGATGACAGTGCGTTCCAGTGAACAGGAAGATGGATACACTGCATTCCTTCCTGCTTGTACTCTCCTTTTTTCTCATTGCTTTCTTGCATCATGTGGAAGGGCTTTTCACCAACATTGCTTCATCTTTTGAACAACCAGCTCTTTATCAGCTCATGAAATAAGGCTGGCCAAGCCCTTATCACCACCTTCCTTTCAGCTGTTATCACATACCGTATCTTCATAGCTCAGCTGGATGTATTTCATTAAAGCAAATGGTAAATGACTGATTGATCCTACTTTCTGTGTTAGTGTTTTAGTCAAAGTATTTTCACCTTTTCTTCCTGTGCCAAAAAATAGGCATTCAACATACTCTATATGTAAAAGGCAACAGGATTTCCATATTTTTGAGTAGATGACTGGAACAGACAAAAACTTTAAAAATGCAAAGGAAACTAGGCTGTATATTTTCTCCCAGTTTTGACACAGAATTAACCACCACAAGCAGAAAAGCAGCTCTGTGTGCACTCCTTTAGCAATTCATCACCAGCAGCTGAAAGTACTTGCTAGGGTGGCCAACAAATTTCACAATTTGTTCCCTAGATTTTTTCAAATCTAAATACTGACTTTAGTCACATAACTTAGACTCTAATTCAAACCATTTTGAAAGTTTTAAATCTTGGTCATTCAGATGATCGTTTTAGGTGATAGTGGAGTTATTCCAGTACAAAATGCTTGGGTGAGAATTATTACCCACTGATGGTATTAAACACCAGTATTCACTACTCTATTGCAAAATGGTAATATGAAATAGAGTCCTGAGTAGAAGCTGCAATGTAAAAGAATCTGAGCACTGCAATGTGAAACCCCAAGACTTACCTGGAGAGTAGCCAGACACTTACAGGGACATCAGATTACTGCAGGTCTGTCTTCTAGAAACTGCTTTAGGAATTCAGACAGGTGTCTGATTTGTTATCACACTCTGAGTTTGGGTGCTGCCTCCAGACAGCCCAGCTTTCCCTTCCTCCTGACAATTGCAGAGTGCCCAGTGTACAAATTTTAGTGTTTGTGTAGTCAGCAATTTAATCAGCCTGAAATAACCCAGCTGCCTCTTCCACTTCTCACTTCATGGTGTTCATAAACAAGAAGCAGAAAATACATCTCTAATCAGATCTCAGCTCTCTTGTCTTTGTAGATATTGAATGCAGGTTCATGTACCCATCTACTGCTCTGTATTAAGAGAACTGGAAGTGTCCAAAAGCCATCACTGTTGGCCATTTGTGGGATTAGAGATCTTTTCCCTATATTGGTTAGATTCCTTAACAGAACAGTAAGGAGGGAAAATCTCTTTTAATGAATGCAGTCATTTTGGTATTGGTTTTAATCAGGATACTATTTAGTATTTAAGGTCTGGTTTGTTGATAATTTAAATTCTGTTTTATTGACATAAAGAGAAGAGTCTGAAACAAAAAACTGATATGGGGAAAGTTTGGCCCTGCTGTGGCTTCATACTTTAGAGTGGACACTGCTCTGAATGTTTTCAAGAACACATGGAGGTAATAATAGTAACTTGTTCTTCCTGTGAAGTGTTCCAAGGATCATTATATACAAAGCTCTGTTCTGCTGAATGCTGGAGAGGTCTCCACTGGAATACTGTATTCATTATAGGGTACCACTCTTCAGAAAGATGTAATACATGGGGAGAATCCAGAAAAGAGCAACACAAATCAGAGGATTAGGAATAAACATAGGAGAAGTCAGGGCTAGGTATTTTCAAAATTAAAACAAAGAAGATGAGAAAATGTACATTTTCCCCAGTTGCAAAGGTATAATGTTCAAGGATGAGAATTGGGAATCAATTTTTAGCCAATCAGCAAGGAGAAGTCACTTTAATTTGAAGTAAAATTTACTTAGGATTGAATAGTGGGAAGAAAGACAAAGAAGATAGAGAAGCATAACTGGTTTGGGATGGGTTTAGTAGGCTGGAGGGGCGTTTCTCAGGGATGACCAAACAGATGAGATTGGCCTCGCAGGCCAGTGCCACTGGCTCAGGAAAAACACCCTCTGCACCAACAGCTGGATGCCTCTGGGTGCAGATGTGCATGGCCAGTCATTTCTAAATTAGAAGGAAGCATCGCCACATCCACAGAGCATGGATGAAAGTGTGCTTCTGTACTCTCACAGTTCTGGGATTGGCCATACTTTCTAAAATGAGGGAACCAAAGCTGATTTTGAGAGGTACAGATCCTATCTCCAATTTTAACTGAAATGCCAGTAGTAAATTTGAGAACATTCTCTGAAGTAAGTAGGAAAAAGAGGCTGCCTAGGGCTAAAATTAGAAACTAGGAAAAAGTCTTGATTCTTTTGCTTTTCTTTTTCTGTTGGCAAGGAGAAATCCTTTTCATGAACTTTAAAAAAAGCCTTATATTTACCAAACTGAGAAGTGTATATTGTTTTCAGAGCACATATTTTGTGGATTATATATTCCTAATAGAATATCACTGTTAGCTGAGTGGTGGCACTAGAAATCCTCTGTGGATGAAGAAAGAGAGTGCAGTAGCTAAGGCCAAGTGTAGTCCTCAACATTTTTTATCAGCAAATAAACCTGACTTTAAAATTAAACTCTTTCAGAATGAGGTTTGGTTTTTTTTTCATTAGGTCACTTAAGTATTTTTAAAAACTAAAGGCTAAATTACAACATGCTGAACCTTTTCTGCAGTTGGAATTCAGTATTCCCATAGCTGGCTGTGCAAGAAAAAGGCCATGGACTTGAAGGGCATAGAAGATGGAACAATTTTGTTTTCCTTAATAGCTCTTCTCCCAGTCAGATTTGATACACACCATGTGTGTACACTCAACACATACATATGGGTCTGTCTGTATAGCTTTTCTAGTTCTGTCCTCTGTACACTTCTTAGCACTACTAAGTATTTAATCAATCTGGGGACTTTAGTCTCAAAGACAATCAGCTGGCATTTTCTTTTCCTATATCATTCAAAGGTTATTGCCATATTTTTCCTGTCTTTGTTTAAACTTCTATATCCCTTGAGAGAAGGGAACGGGGGGCAACATGTTCCATTGAGAACTCACTTCACCTCTAACAGGATAAAATACATCTGAAAATTTAAATAAGCAAGAGCCACTGTATAAACAGGGTAAGGATCAAAATTTCCTCTCGTAAATAATATTGACTAGAAAATGCATTTTTCAAATCTGTTTTGTGTGTTCATGGTAGTTATAAACAGGCAGTTTTAGTGTACATAATGGGTAGGGAAATGTAAATGCTTGTGAAGTATGGAAATATGCACAGTCTCAAAGACAAGAGGACAATGAAAATGTTGGTACAAATTTTGTCTAAGTTCCTGTGATTATCTGACAATGCACTTTTCTGATCAACTACCATAAAAGATTAAATCTTCCATTAAATTATGTTTCTTAACCACATAAGCATGTAAAATATGAAAAATTTGTGTGTGTGCATTAGTGAAAGGTAGGTTTATAACTTACCTGCAGAAGTTCTGAGAAGGGGAAAAATGAGAAACGGGAAGAAAAGTCACCTAATGCTTACATTTAGAGCTAGGATGAGATCTGGGTTTCTTGGTGGTGGTGACTGTGTATAACAAGTGCTGGCTTGTACTAACCTTAGTTATCTGGCTTTCCTTGGTTTCAGAGATGAGCTAAGGGAAGCTGTAACTTCATCTGGAGAGAAATGTCTTCCTCGAATTTTTTTTTCTCTGAGCTTTGCACTTAAGACCTGTTGGTGCATTATAGCTAGTGAATATTTAGACTCTAACCGTGTAAAAGATTAAAACATACACTTAACCTTACATGCTTTGAATGATCTCTCTGAATTTAGTAGAACTAAGGTTAATATGCAAAGGTCAACACAGCTGTGTCTTTTGTCATTTTAATCAGTAAATGCCTTAGAGGCCCTAATAGGGCTTGTCCAGTGACTTTTGTCAGGGGTTGGAGCTGCCAGTTGTTATGGCAGTGCAAACAATTAATAAGGATAATTACTATGTTGATAATGTATATATCAATAAGATATTTCTGGACATAAATACGGCTTTATGTAGCAAAAAACCAAACCATATACTTTGGATCTTGACAAATGGTTGAAAGTAATTTAGGTACCATGTTCTAATGACTGTCCATTCATCACCTGAGCCAAGTCTGCCTGGCAGCAGCCTGTGCAGTGCATACACACACCCCTCACTGCAGACACACTGCTGCAGCTCATGGATTTCAGTTTCCAGTTACAGTGGGCAAGGAGCAAACACCAGCCACCTAACTGACAGGGGTTGACTTGTTATGCCATGCTAACTCAGCCACGTGCAAACATTTGGTCAAATACTTCATGCATATTTCTTTGTATCCCCTATTGCTATTGATTATTTTTATCTTGTTCAAGCTTCACACAAAGCTTAGAGGACTTGCAATAAAATGATATGGATAAACAAGTAACTGTAAATAAGCTTTGCTGTGCATTTACCATATATCAGCTGCTGTTTTGATTAAAAAGCAGAATTGTATTTTCCATTGGATCATCTATGCAGAGGGAGAGATGCCTGCATGCATTGTTCTGCAGTTGCTTACTAGCCAATGAAAACTATTTGGGTGCCTTAAGATGGTCTGCCAAGGTCAGTTCATTAAAAAAAAGTTCATTGCTCATGTTTAGGCCTAGACTGTAGATTCCATCAACAAAATACATATTAAAAAGAAGTATACAGAATTTAGAAATTTAAGAATTATGTCTTTTCTATTTATTTTTTCCCCCAGATTTGTAAGAGCAAAGCTAAGGAATCCCAGCAGTATTATCACAGCCTGTCTATCCGGCAGAGCCTGGCTATCAACTTCAACATCCAACAGGACTGTGGCCATTTCCTTGCTGAAGTGCCAGTTCGTCTCCTTCCGTGGGAGGATGACGATGCACCGGATGTGGAAGAAGAAGAGCGGGAAGAAGAGGAGAAAGAACCTGAGCAGAAGAACAGAGACGCTGCTTCCACCACAGAGGCCTCCCATAAAGACAGCTCCAGCAGCCAGGGCACCATCAGCAAGCCCCGCAGCCGTGTGGTGGTGATCACACGGGAGGTCCCGCACCTGACAGTGGCCGACTTCGTGCGCGAGTCCGCGCCCCGCCACACCAAGAGCCCCGACCTGTACGAGAGACAGGTGTGTCTGCTCCTCCTACAGCTGTGCCTGGGCCTCGAGCACCTGAAGCCCTATCACATCACACACTGTGACCTGCGCTTAGAGAACCTGCTGCTGGTTCACTCCAGACCGGGAGGCAGCCCCCTGAGCCCCGAGGCCATGGAACCCAGCCCCAACACTGCCTGCCCAGCCAGATTAATAGTGAGCAACTTCTCCCAGGCCAAGCAGAAGAGTCATATGGTGGATCCTGAGGTCCTACGGGATCAGTCGCGCCTGGCTCCAGAAATCATCACTGCAACGCAGTACAAGAAGTGTGATGAGTTCCAGACTGGCATCCTCATCTATGAAATGCTGCACTTACCTAACCCCTTTGATGAGAATCCAGAGCTGAAAGAGAAGGAGTACACTTGTGCTGATCTCCCCAAGATTCCTTGCCGTTCCCTCTACTCTCAAGGGCTTCAACAGCTTGCCAGCTGCCTGCTGAATCCCAACCCTTCAGAGAGGATCTTGATATCAGAAGCCAAAGGAATCCTTCAGTGTTTGCTTTGGGGTCCACGTGAGGACTTGTTTCATGCTCTAAGTACATCATCCAACCCCTCACGGAGAGATGCTATACTTCAGAACTGGCTCGATATAAAAAGGACGCTGCTGATGATCAAGTTTGCAGAGAAGTCCTTAGAGAGGGACTGTGGAATTATTCTAGAAGACTGGCTTTGTTGTCAGTATCTGGCTTTTGCCACTACAGACTCACTTCATCGCATTGTGAGACTCATGAAGCAGCACTAGTTGTAGAGCCTGTTGCTTTTCATGAAGCATCCCCACCTCTGCCCCAGCCCTCACTCCAGCCTGCACTAGGGCTCACACTTTGTACAATTGCTACAAAACAGCCTAGATATCAAAGCCAGCAACTCTGAGCAAATAGGTTCTAATTGGAGAAATTACATCCTGTACCAAGTATGACAGAAACTTTACTATTTTGCCAGGCCTGCTAGGGATTGATCTCATACACGTGACTGCATTTGGATCAGACAGTATGTAACTTGACTCATATCTGGCTGAAAAGGAGAGCAAACTTTGATACCACTATTTCTACCACTGCAGTAAACAAATTGCTCTCCTCTTCTGAGTAGTTTCTGTCATTTCCTACGTAGCATTGGTTAGTGAATAGCAGTGACCATAAGCAGAGACAGATTAGTGGTAAATGTGAGATGAATGATCCACCATGCCACAAAACACTCATTTGCTTTCACTCCACATACCATGCATTTCCTCTCAGCTTAGTCAGTCCCCCACAAGCAGGCTGTGCTCCTCTTTCCTTTGGTCTCAACCAAACAGATTCTGATCTTTCTCTTATACTTTACACCATCTGTACTTTCCTCCCCAGATGTGGTTTTCCTGCTGACCATGGCAAATGTCAGTGAGCAGTAAGTACCTGTGCTCAGTCCTCTTCCCTCCTCCTCTGCCTCACTGCCTACCCATATCCTTTCTAACCATGGATCCATGATTTCATCAATGCTGCCTTAATCAGACCATTACCCTTAGCTTGAGACTGGTGTATTGAAACGCAGAATATGCACACTTTGTCTATCCTATTTCCTAGGCAACTTTCACCGGTCTGGACTGATGATGTACTGTAGCCATAACCACGTTTATACAAGAAAATACAACACATGGTGGGCCACTGAAATTCCCCTTCCATAGCAAAAAGCACTACAGCCTGACTTGAAATGGATAGGACGTACATAACCTTCTCTGACAATCACTGCTATGAATCAGGGATGAAAATAAAAGCCACCTCTTCTGTTTTGTTTTGGTCTGCTCTTCTCACTTGTGCCATACTGCAAAGTGAGACTGAAATTGGCTCTGCAGGTTTGTTGGCAGGAGATAGAAATGTTTAGAGCTTGTCTGTGTGTAGCTAACAGGCAACATGGAGACACTTCTACTGCAGACACAGTTCTCTGAAGGGTAAAAACAAGGGGGCAAAAACACTGTTGTTTAATTATTGAGGGAGCTGTTAAGTTTGGCAGCCGCGACCAACATTATCATGATCCACATTTCCTGCAGCGGTGCTTGGCTGCCCATCTCTTGCCTGTTGTAACCAATGTTTTCTAATGTTGCTATAGACAACACCCTAAAAATGGAATGTTGTCAGAAGAGCTCAAAGAGCATCACAGACAGAATTTTGGACTAGAGCAGGAATTAGTGAGGATTGAAGAGTCAGAATTTTAAAAACCTCAACTTGAAGGAGCTTTTTCACTTTTAGACGCCACTGCTGACTTCCTTCCATGCCCTAACAGCCGTTTCCCATGGAACCTCTGTACAGACAATATCTTTGCTCAGTACTGCTAGGCTAGGAGTTGTTTCCTGAGTTGCTCTGAAGAACGGATCTGGATGCGGGGGAAAAAGAGATCTCGAATATTCTGACTCGGGTGATGGAAAGCAGACAGCCCTAGTTATGAGCCTGTGCTTCTCTCCTATGGATCTATGTGCAATTCTTGTATTATTTTTTAAAGCTGTACATTACAGTGTTCACTTTACACACCAGCCTTTACCCAATGCTAGATCTGCAGCCCCTTCCTTTACTTTCCTGGCACATAAATGCACAGATATCCATGTGTTCTTTTTATGGATTGATGTTTCATTTTAATTGTTAAAACTGTGAGGAATCAATTCACTTCAGCCTTGAAACAAATAGCCACTTTATACAGCATATGCATTCTTGGACCAGATGCATGGAAACTGAACAAACAGTCCTGCAGGCTTAAAGTCAGCGAAAGTAGCTCTGGATCCGCGCCGTACATCAAGGGGTTGACGTGTCTGTATTATTCTTCTCTGGCATCTCTCAGAGCTAAGCTGAATAGCGTGCGGAAGCCTACATCGATTGTGCCATGGTATAGACTGTCTTTGTGACCTTTCTAAAGATTTTTTTGGAACTTCTGATGATTATTCTTTTGTTTGATTCACCTGTATCAGTGAAGGATCAGGCAAGGATAAGGATAATATATTTTAATGTGATATGTGTATTTTTCTTTCTCTTTTTGGCAAAAAGGTTAGGATGGCGGCATTGATGCAGAAAAACAGGACAGTGCATTAAAAGCCCAAGTGCAATGTATGTAGTTGAAGTACTTCCACTACATCAGGAAAGAAAGTTTCTACACTACTGCTGAGCAGCTCATAGAAGATCCTTTACAAATAATCTCCTGTTCAGTGCAGCCCTGCTTTATCTGGACACAGGAGGGCAATGCTCCCGTAGTTCACATACACCGAGCATGGCAAGTCACTCGTGTACTACCTACTAGCTATTAGTGACAGTGTGCTGAGCTGCGAGTAGGGCTTCTTGTTCTCTTTGGTCTGGTTTTGTGTTTGTTCCGTAGTGTGTGTGCACCTGACTTCTCAGCTAACTCATATAGGCATAGGAGTAACTCTTGGACCACTTGTCATTGCAGTGGGGTGATCCCTTGAAGCCTCTGGGTGTTCCCGTGTTTACGGACACGTGTTCCCAGTGTCGCTTTGATGTCAACATGCACATGCAAAGTTGGATTTTGAATGTTGTACCACCACACGTATTAATGCAGCTGGTCCGACGCCTTTGTATCTCTAGCTATCTAATTTCAGTTTGTATCTTTTGTGATGAACCAATACTCATTTTAGCTCTGCAGTATAATCAAGCATGGATAGATGTTCACTACCAACCTCTTTCTTGTGCAGCACTGGGTAAACTTTAGCAATTTGTAATGTTGTGTGGTTTTTTTCTTTAAAAAAGAAAGAATGGTCAATGTAGTCGAACCTGATCTGGCCTGAGCTCTTCCTTGAGGAGCTTGAGGCTGACTTTGCAGATCTGCCCATAACTGATGATTGCAACTGTGTTTGTGGTGGTTCTCCATCCTGGCACAAGATTGTGCCACGTAAATACACAAGAATGTATGCATTAAACTGATTGTAAACAAATCCTAAGAATGCTACAGCATAATTGCTAAGCAAAAGGAAAAAAACCCGCTCTGTTTGTAACAGGATCCTGTGTATGGCAGGAACAAAACCCCTGGCTGTGCATGTTAGAACTTATTGAATATGTGCACAGATCTTGAATTTTTTTTTAGCAATGTCGCACTTTCAGTTGAGCTCAAGAAATAGGAAGAGCTGCAAATCTAAGATAACAGTATTGACTGTAAATATATATTTTTCTATTAATAAAAGCTGTCATTCAAATATTTTTAACATGAACTCTAAAGATTTTTCCAGTGGAAACGATTTCTGGAAAAATCAAATGCTTGTTTGAAGAATTATGATGAGTGGTTTCTGATCCTTTTAGAGCCATTAAAACCCTCTCTAATATTACAGAGAGAGCACAGTGATTGGATTCACAATGTTTAGTGCCTTGTCAAAAACCTGAAATGTAGCTGGTCAGTTGGTGGAAATCTTATTCTTTTCATAACAGCCCTAGAAGTAATACTGCCCATGTAAAGATGCAAAAGACTTTACAAAATTAAATGCTGTACTTTGTATGATACTGGGTCGATCTATTCCATAAGACTTATGTGAATGGGTTCCTTTAAGTTGCTTGTAGTACAGCATAAACCTGAAGTAACAAAATTGTGGGCTTTCAAATTTGGGATCTGCAGAGAGAGAATAATAGTGGATAACAAGTCAGTTGTTCCAGACTGACCAGGCATCAGGAGAAGCCTATTGCTCTGACAATCTGCTGCAGACACTCCACGCTAGGGAGGGGAGGGATCGCGTTAGTCTGGGAGAAGCAGGGAGGGTAAAATGTGCTGCTCCTGCTGTAGGTGGTGGAGGTGCTGCACACCACCCTTGGTCTGTGGTGAGAAATGCAAACCTCTGTTAAAACAGGAGTGCTGAAAGAACTACTCCTGAGATGGTATGGAAAGTGGGTTAGTTTTGTATTTCTTAAATGGGAATTACTTATTACTAATTATCTGTCAAACCTCAGTCAATATGCATAACCAGGTGAATGTAAAGAGACTCTACTAGTAAAAGCTTGCCTACAAATTTTTAGGAATGAGGGAATCCAGAATTTTTTTCTGGAGCCCCTGGAATGTCCAAATAGAAGCCTGGTGTCACTTCAGTAATCAGACATGATGAAATCAGTAACTCCAGCCAGGATACCTTGTTGCTGCCCCACGGACAAGAGTGCAGGTAGTATTTACAAGAATGTTCCACCTTTTAAATCTTTTATGCTCCACACGTCCCACCCACAAGGTATGAATGGATCATCTTGACATGTTAACACAAGAGAATTCCCACATGTTATAGAGAAAAATATATTATTTAAATAAATTATGTGTGTTAGGGTTCAGCTACTTGCAGAATTTATTCAGCAGCTTCACACTGTAGGTCCTTAATTTTAACATGTATTTGCTGCTGAAATAAAATGTATCTGTTTCTTAATTCTTCTGCTGAGATGCCCATCTAAATTAATTTTTATTGTTTGTAATAACAATTCCGTATGTAAATATAAATTAAATGGTCCTGTTTTTATTTAAATCAATTTTAAGTTTTCTGAGGGATACAATAGAAACTGAGTCAGACCTTTTAATGCACTTTCTTTTCCCCCTTTCTCCAAATTGGCTGTTTCTCAGTACAAGCAGTACTTGACTGCATGACTAGACCATCAGCTTTACTCTGATTTTTGTAAGTGGGGTTGGTTCTGCTAAGACTCCTGTAAAACCTAGAGCACAGTCAGCCAGTGCAGAGAGAGAGATGTGATTATCATTTAGTTATGCAGTAAGATAACATCAGAGAAGTACAGCATAGAATTTTAAATACCTCTATAAAAATACACCTGTGGAAATAGTCTGTAAACAATCATGTGGATTACAAAGACTTCAAGAGAAGAATACACAAAAAATACTTTTCGAAACACTGGGGAGAAATTTCTTAAGGGCACCCTCAACTCCAAAAGAAGGAGCAAGTCTTTTCCCCTGCTGTGTTGCAGAGAATTTCTAGTAGACATATGTATGGATTTTATTATTCACCTGGATGCAGTATTAGAAGGATGGTGATTTTGAATAGGTGTAGAATGTAATTTAAATAATTTCCTGTAAGTCTCCTTGCATTGGTGCTCCACTCAGCATTTACCTGGAAACCACAGAATGCTTTCAGATCAAGCAGAGTTACCAGTGAGAAATGAAATACTCAACTTACCTGTACATAAGCATTTTACCACTACAGAATTTGAGAATTTGGTTTGTACTTCAGACTATAAAGATTTTTTTTTTTCCGTAAATCCAAGGGGAAGATTTCAGGGATTTAGAAAAGGTTGGAGCTTTTTTAATATGGAAGAAATATTTGTTCATAAATATACATATATACTTACATATATATATATATGAGTGCATGTGGGCATGTTTTAATATATATATATGTATGTATATGAATTTTGTATCCCAAAAGTATTCTTTGCCCCTTTTTGCTTGAAAATATATATATTATATATTGTATATATAATATATATTTAAGAGTGTGTAAATTTTAATATAGTCATTTCATAAATAACACCTCTTCAAAAACGACTCAAAACTTCTGTTTCCTTGTCCTTTGGATTGTTGGTATTAGAAGGTTTTGCAGTTGAAATCCTTGGGTTTTTTTCTTTTAAAACTTAATTATGCTGAGCATTTAAGAATATGTTCTTGTTTTTAATAAAAGGGGGAAATTTATTTTTTAATTAGGAATTCCAAAATCAGTGAACTTTTACAAATGGGATTTCTTTAAATGCCTTGAATAAGGGAATTTTTTTTTTTTTTTTTTTTTCCAATTCCATTCTTGTGGGTAATTTGTATTTGGAATTCCTGGTTGCATTGCTTTATCTGGTGCTTCATATTGATATTTACACATTTTTATATAAATAAGTATATAAACTTCAAGCCTTCCTTTGTGATCAGGGGCAGTTACACTCTGGTTTGCTGTGGTACTTTGCTGTGTACTCTGTGGCATTCATGTTACTGTGTAAATAAAACTAGTTTTATTACACTCAAAATCAAACTTGCAGTTGCCTAATTTTTCTCCCTTCCTAGGTAATTAGACAAAAACGTGTATTTCTGAGGCAAATGCATCTGGCAAGTGCAGCAGAAGATTTTATTCCAAGAACAGCTGGGTTTGCAGCAGTAGTGCAAGTGTGGCAGGTGCACACTTGGTCGAGGAGGCTGCCACCACAGCGGCCGCAGGAATTGCCAGTGCTCCAGACACTGCCCCACCTCCCACCTCTGGCATTTTCCCCAGAAGCCTCACCATGGCTGGCACTATTTCAGCTCCATCTGGACAAGTGGCAGCAGCAGCCCAAAAATAAACTGGCCACCAGTGGCTGCTGTTGATTGAACCAGTGTCTTGTAAGGCCTGCTTGGAGAGAAGTGACTTGGCACATTAAAGACGGTGGCCACACTGGGGACAACCCTTGGCATGTAAGGAGCTGAGCCAAAGTTAGAAATTTCCCTAGTGTGGACAGGGCTTAAATGACCTGTTGTGAAGAAATAAAATTACTCTTAAGTCAAATTTTTACATGCAGTGACAAAGCAGGAGGATGCCTCCAAGGCAGTTGTCTGCAGTGGAATTCATTGCATCTGATCCGTTACCTTGAAGCATCCAACCTGATGGAGGGTCTGTGGAAAACAGATGGGATAATATGCACCTTCCGCAATCGTGCAGACACACTTCAGTGGCACTGAGATCAAACAGCTCAATTTTGTACCCAGATTTGACAGGCAGCAATGGTAGCTGCAGATGCTAATTTATTAGCATAGAACAGATAACACCATGTACGTCGGAGCAGCACCATGCTTCTGCATGACAATCACACTGCTCACAGATACTCTTGAAAGAAAAAATAAAAACAACCCAGAAAAACAGCCTGCAGGCTCTATTCTCCCCGCAGTCACAGTGGCTTTGCGCAGGTATGTCATCAGTTTCAATGATCAGAATTAGTTAAAGTGTAACTACTACCAGCCCTTCACATTTATTCCTTAGACACTGTTTGAAAGCCTTTCAAAAACAGTTTAAGCTATTGTCCTCATCCTTTTGAAAAATACAAAGCTAGCTGGCTCCAAGGTGTCAGTAAATACTCAACACGTTTAACAGCCTGACAGATACTTGGCTTTGCCAGAGTAATCCCTGTTCACTTCAACGAAGTGCCATGGACTTAAGCTAAACAGAGTTCGATTATGCCATTTGTCAGTGGCAATCATCACTCTGGAGGGAAAAGATATGCAAAAATAAACTGAACCCTTGTCAAGACATGATAATTATACTAGTTTAACTAAAATCTGTTTGAAATTAATTTAGTTCTGTTAGTGCAAACTCTCTTGTGGGTATCCTTAAGCGGTCGCAGTCTGGCGTTCTCATTTCAGCTTGTGCCAGACATGAACACAAGTGGAACAGATGCCTGGTTTCAGTTGATGCAAAAATGTCTGTATCAGATTTTTCACCAACTCAGAAATTCACCCAGTAGTAGAGCTATGTTCTACATGATAAACCTTTGTTTTGTAGAAAGCCTCCCTGCATCACCTGAGTTCTGCAGGCTGCTGCTTTTGCCCCAGTTAATGAGGTTCTGTGGTGCCCCACAGGAATCACACCATCCTCCTTACCCAGAGGTGCTTTTAACCGGGCTCAGATGGAAGCGGTTCCCAAGGCAAACTGCTCAAGTGAAATATTTGCCACAACCTACTCTGCAGAGAGAGGCTGTAGTTTCAATTCTGAGCTAAGACTTGTAGCTCTATGGAGAAAGATACACATTAAAACACTGTGTTGGGCCTTCAAATCTGCTGCACTTCCCTTGGTGGTGGTGCTGCTGCTGCTGTCTCAGGAGGCAGCACTAGAGCCTGGTGCTTAGCCCACCCCCATGGAAGATGGGGGCAAGCTTCTTGCCATCAGTTCAGTGCTTTCGAATGAGTGGCAAACAGACACCAGGGGAGCCACTGGGAGAGCAGCTTGGAGGCTCTGAAGCAGATTTGCTTGTGTAAAATCAGAGAACTCAAAATAATAGCTACCAAAGGTGCATTTTCTATTACGTCTCCTGTTCTCACCCTTTGTTTTGCTGTCATTAGGGTGTTGTTTTTGTTACATTGCAGCTGGCAGACTCAGGACATGCACAGAAGGAAGCACTGGAAGTAACAGACAATAATATAAGGTAAAATCACAAAACTCTATTTCTTATCCTCCAAAAAGAGAAAGAACGGGAATAGGGAGGCTTATTGCTAAGGTATTTTCCTATGTCTGCTCTTTTTGGTACCAGTCAGGAGCCCTAGTTCAACCAATCCATAGAAAGCTCCTTTCGCCAGCTGTTGCCTGGTGTTTTACAGGTGCTGGGAGGAGCCCATACTCCCCTGCACAGCACAGTGCTGCCACTGAGGGACAGCACAGCCCCAGGGACAGTACCTGTGTGCAGCGGGGCTGGGGGCAGTTACAGATTTCGTGTCAGATGCCAGGTTTTGCCTGGTTTCATTGGAGTCTTAATGGTCCAGATAAACTGCAGTGAATAGCAGATTAACCTTAAAAAACATGAAATCCCTGCAGTTTATCTGTAAGAAGCAAGCTATTAACTTTGCACCTCTCCAAAGTGCAGAAAGGACATAAATGTTCTTCTAAAGAAAATGAAGAATTAAATCAAGGTAATGAAATTCTCCTGGTTCCTACATGGGCACTAAAATTGAATCAAGTTACTGTTGGAAATGGGCCAGTAGTCTGCCAATGTACAACCACCACCGCAACCACCAAAAGACAAGGAACTTCCCAGAACCTGTGAGCCACTCACGCAGCTTCTCTTGGCCAGGGAAGAAAGTCTCCTTCAAAACTTTTTTCTATTTATATTACTGGGAAAAAAAGTTTTATGCTCTGCCATATTAATACTTCATCTTACGTATTTGTGTTTGTACAGGAGTTACTGCTAAAGCTGCAATCACAGGACACCAGGGTGTGCTTCAGCTTCAAACAAGAAGGTGCAACAAGTCAGATGATGTTGTGGGATACTACATGACAAATGTTTTAATGGCGTTAGTTACAAATGTTTTAATACCATCCAGACCCAGAGCTTCACCATCCCTGGCCCTTTTGCAGCAATGAACTGTTCAAATCATTTCCCTGTGGCATGAAGCATTTCTCCCTGTATCGTCACCTTGGAGCCTCAACATCTCCTTCCGTAGGAACTGCAGCACATGGTCCTGCTCTCTTCCCTGCTGTGAGTAAGACCTTTTTTCTTATAGGTTTTTGAGATTATTCAGCTCAGACTGAGGGGCCTAGGAGTAAGGGTGTCAGCATTCTGTAGAAATGGCAGAATGTATTTCATCTGCAGCCCATCAGCACCCTATTTGTTTGTCCTGGGCAGACATGTCCATGCCTAGAGTCTTGACTTTTGAAAATTCTGGACGTCCACATAAGAATATTTAGTTTATTTTTTTACTAGGAATTAGTCTGTGTTCATCCAACTCAACATTCCCTTTGGTGGTTTTTGTCTGTTTGCTTTTTTTTCAAATCATTCAAATCCATCTGGAGTCTTTTACAACTTTCTGCAATTTATGCTAATCTTGAACAGATTTCACTTTGTGATTAATCACTTCTTCCTGAAAATCAGCAATCGGAAACACTGAGCTAAGACTAGTTCTTAGGCACAGTTGTCTGTGTTCCCTAAAGAATTTGTACTTGTTACATTGGTTTTGTTCTCTATTCACAATTAAAAGGGTTTTTTTTTCTTCACTCACCAGAAGTACCATGAAAATACAGTGAGAGTTTTGTGCTGATCCTAAAGCACTTTACAAGAAGAGATTAGTTGCTATGCTACAGATCCAGGAACTCATGGACAGCATGGCAAAGGAATGTATAAAATAGACACAGCAAGCCATTTGGGGGGAATAGTACGCAGGAATCCAGGGCCTTTTCAACTAAACCATCTCCTACAGTATTTCTGTGTGCATTCTATTCACCACTGACTCACAACTATCCATCATGGCTTGACAGCCTCCATCAATTAAATCTATTGCAGAATGATTTTTATAGAATTATCAATTTGTTTTGTCAATTTTAATAACGGTTGCTCAAACACAAAAATAACAAGATTACAAGTCTCAAAAGGAAGGGATTCAAAGCTATACCACCGGAGTACCAGGTGAAGCTGCTCTGACACCCATTTCATCTCCAATATACATCTAGATTGAGACTAGTGTCCTCTGTCACTTCTGTCTCCCAGTGAGGTGTCAATACCTCTGGTTTGCGGACAACAACTCTGCTTTGGACCAACTTTCCCATGTGGACCAGCCTAGTTCCCAGGCATTGCTGAGCAGCCTTTCTTACAAAGAGGACATTGGGAATGAGCCTCAGTAACATGAATAGGAGTCCAGTGGTCAAATGCCTTGGCACCCCATCAGAAATGGGAGTAATAGTCACTGCATTTCTTAACTCCCAAATCTGCTGTGTTATTATGCTGATGACTTCAAGCAGTCTCTACTGGAACCTTCAAAGCCTTGTGTGATGAGCACATCCAGTTCATATCACCCCCAGAGGAGCATGGTTCCTTCTGAGATGGCATGACACCTTTCATCAGCACATCAGTGTAAAATACACTGAACAGAGCTCCAGTCAACTTGGGAACTTGGGCAGAGAGTTACAGCACATTGGAAAATGTCAGTTCACTGTGTAAATCTCCCTTTTGCTATTGGGTAACTTGCAAAACAGCAAACTGTCAAGGCTCTTTCTCCTGCTGTAGCCAAAAGGTGTTCTCTATAACAGCCTGGGATCCTTCGTGCTGAGCTGGGTACCCTTCCAATACCGGTACTCTGGAAAAATGCCATCTGCTGAGCAGCACACCATGGGCTCCACTCAGCCTGATCACTCAGGCATCAGGAGCAGGGAGAGGGGTAGGCAGGTGGAAAATAACAGTCCAAGTCTCCTTTGGAACTACTGGCTTATTAGAAGGGCTGTCATTACAGCAATATTGCCAATTTGACAAGAAAAGGTCTGCTTCAGATGCAGATCCAAGATGGTATTTGTAAGAAAATGAGAGATGCAGCACAGTCCCCTCAAAGTAAGTCACTGTCAGCATCTGTCAAGCACTGTCAGACCCAGCAGTCCTGCAGCTGGCAGCTCTCAGTCTCCAGAGAACCAGAGACCTTGTGACTTAAGTCAGCTGGTGACGATCAGAGAACTGGCCAGGGAGCCTGACTGGTGACTTCCCCACCAGCTGGTATGAAGCAACTGCAGAGCTGCTCCACACTGCTCTGCGTACGACTTGGATTTAGCTGTGCATCACAAGTTTTCCTGCCAGCCCTGACAACAAGGGCTTTCCCAACATCTTTCCCATAAAAAGGCTACTGGGGAGGCAAATGGTGCCTACCTACAATGAGAAAGAGAGGGTTGCAAATGGTGTAGCCAGAGTTCAGTGGAGCTGTGCCTGCCTAATACCACTAAGCATCTAACCTACAAATCCCATTAGTGAGTTTAAACAAGTCTGAGGGGGAAAAGATGTCAGATTTACCATAGACCTGGCTCTGGAGTACTTTCCCTGCTGGGCTGAGCCTGTTGCCCATGGCTGACACCACTAGCTATGCATCTTAGAGGCTTGTACCAATAACAATCATCAGCAAAAATAACTTTTCCATAATACTTTCTTTAATGTTGCATGCCTTTATAAGGCTCTCTTGTCTTATCCCTCTTCTTCTTTTTACTTTTTTCTCCTTTGATTATTTTTCAAATTTTCCCTGTTAGTTATTAACTACATGCCAACTCACTGTGTATTTAGTAATCAGATTATCTGCTAATACCTGCCTAAAGCAGTCCCCATTGATTAAAAGAAAGAGTGGTCATTATGTTATTTTTAATACAA
Organism: Rhagologus leucostigma; assembly: GCA_013397725.1. Taxonomy (NCBI): domain Eukaryota; kingdom Metazoa; phylum Chordata; class Aves; order Passeriformes; genus Rhagologus; species Rhagologus leucostigma. The sequence goes on from VZTD01005270.1 coordinate 246,031, forward strand.
ATTATTTAGGTCCTGAGGCCAAGATTGAATTAAAGGAGGGATCAAATTAATGAGGGATTGAATTAAATTAGAAACATCTGATTGCAATATTTCCTACATCTCCAAATTGCCAAAGGAAGACAGTGGTATGGCTGTGAATTTATGTTATTCCACGAAAAAGTACGAACAGCTTGTTTTAACCACATCGGAGAAGTGGGCTTTATCCTGGATATGGCTGGGTAAGTGCTCAAAATCCACAGCAATTTTGAAAGAGGATATAATGTAACAGCAGAAGATTTAACAGAACATGAGCCACAAAGTCTCTGCTAATTTCTTATTTCACACAATGTAGGCCAGATTTCCAAGGCGCTCTGTTCACCCACCGCTTCCCACATACACGTGTACGCGATCACTTTGGCAGAGAACTGCAGACACGGGCACACACAGTCCCTGAAAGCAAAGCCCCGTGCCACATTTTGGATGCAGGCAAATTTAATACACTCATCCAGTTATCAAGATCGCTTTTGAATAATTTTATCTTTTCCCCCCTCCCCAAAGTGTCTTAATGAGGGATATGATGTGAAAGCACTTCACTAGCTTCTAATTTGGATGCATTTATTAGTTCTAAATAGCACAGGGAATGAAGATTTCAAGCTTGCTCTCTACAGGGAGCAATCAGTGGGCTCAGGACGTTTTCTGAACTGAACTGAGCTCCTCAGTTTTAAAAGTGGTCTTTCTAATCCTACTTCTTATCCTACTAATCATCAACAATCCCATTGCTATTCCTGCCCCGAGTCTGACTTCATCACAGCAGTACTTGTGTTGCCCTGCATTTCAGTCACTTTAGTGAGACTCTAAACTGCTTGTGAGAAATGCTTTAACTGACTTGATTGATTGTTTATCTCCCAATCATAAATGCTAATTACAGAGCTGAGAAGATTGGTTTGTCTTTATTGCCATACTTCCACATAGAAATATAGAAAATTAAATTTTTTATGATTTCAATGAATTCCCTTTATACTTTGATCCAGTGAATGCAAAGGAAAGATTATTCCTTCCAGTGTGAGAGACTGCTTTACAAAAGCAATAAGCAAATCAAGAGAAAAATCTTGGCAGTACCAAGTTGTGACCTAATTCTATCCTTCACTGCATTTCCTCCTCTCTCCAAAACATTCAAAGTTCAAAACAGCTGCCCTTATACAGAACAGTTCTTCTCTCTACTCAAGTAGGTCACTTACAGAATAAAGGCCATAACTGCACATAACCCTCTCAAACACAAACCAGCCAGAGTGCTTCCCTGAACCATGCATGGCTGGGCTCTGGAATGCTTCACATCTCTGGAAAAGGCCTTCCTTGTGGGAAATGCAGCTGTGTTTTACATCAAAGACAGAGTGACTTTTCCCTGCTGATTTTAAAAATCAATTGCAATTACAGTCAGAACAAATGCCCAAGTTCAGTGTGCAACTCCCCATACTCCAGACTCAGAGAATCCCCCTGCATGTGGCAGATCCCTGCACAAGGAGGCTCCATTTGGGATGGAGATGTGCATTTTGCAAAGGTGCATCTTTTGGCCTGTGGAGGTCTGAGTGTAAATTAAGAAAGCTCCGCTGCAGGCCACAGTGCTAGGCTGGTTCAGGACAGCTGAGCCCTGTTTGTGGCATGCAAAGGAAAGATAGGAAAGGAGCAGCTGTAACATGTTCTTACGTGTGTGCTGTTTATCAAAATGGTAAAACAGCATGACCATGAGTCTCAGAACATCTAAACTGTTTGGTGACAACTATAAAAATTCAGAACTTAGAAGCTCTTCATAAAAAGGCAGCAGATCCCTGGCAAAGCTACCCAGTAGTGAGACCCACAGTTGGAGGTACCAAGGTTCGGTGGCTGGACACCCTGCAACCATTTGCCTCATAAATCCACACAATTTGGTCAGCACTGGCCTTATTAGTGTGTTTCAGAGGGACTGGTATTACAGTTAGAAATTTCCAAATTCAATCTTTTGCCTCTCTTTTCACTCTGTTTTATTGCTGGGGTTTTTTTTAACCAAACTGAATCAATAACAGTAGTGTAGCATGTTCTCCCTATTGCTTATATATAAATATAATTTAAAGGCCTAAACTAATATATGCCATGTCTTTCACTACAGAGAAGTCCCCAAGGGATTAAACCAACAAAAAATTAAGATTAAAATATGAGCTTTCAAGTGATGAAATATGTATATCCTCCATGGTTTACAGAGCTACTGGCTTCTGTATTTACAATGGGGTTCATCCTTATCGAATTAAATCTCAGTATAAAGCTATATTTTAACATTCAGCAAGCCCTCTACCCTTCCAAAATATTCTCACAGCCTATTTGCAGGTTTCACAGCCACGCAAGCTCATCAGAAAGCAAAGGTGTTTGGACATTGTGGGAAAGAGATTTGAATGCAGTATCACTGGCAAATGTGTGATCTCTGACCCTCAAATTTCCCTCCCTGCTCAAACACATACACCTCTCTGCTTCAGCAGAACAGGTCATCAGCTAAGCTGCTGGCACTTCTCTCTCACATACAACATTGGCTGATTTTGTAACCAGTCCACTGTGCCAAATTATAAAAACTGTTCTCTAAGGAGTTAAGAAAGTTGCTACATGAAAAAAAAAAAGAGCCTTAGTAGCGCATTTCATTCCTGAAGTATTTGTGTGATTACTGCTGAAGGAAGTACTTCATATGCTGTGTCTAGACTCAGACACATGATATTTTTGCTAAGTCCATGGGCTATTCTACCGAAAAAAAGGAGATATATTTTTTCAGTGGTAAGGTGATTCAGAAATCTACAGGTGCTGAGGTGATTGCTTGAGATATGTGGGATATAGAGGATTATGGTTTGAAAACATGATATTCAAGTCAATTACCTTAAGATTAAATAGAACTGTACTGAAATCTATAGTACTATGGTATGATGCAGTGGAGAATTAAGCCTCAAATCTTTTTACTTGCTCTGTGCTTACAGGAAAACGAAAACCTCTTGAAGTCTAACTGTTTCTGTAACAAGACTGCTCAAAATCCATGTATCCACAAATAGTTAAGGCACCCAAGAATGATGCTTACAACTGGATCATCCAGTTCATTGATATTGTGGAAGTAAACACCAACAACCACCAGCCTCCACCACCCACACCCCACAGCCAAATGGCCAGGCAGACACATTTCTCCTGGGTTTGTTCTGTAGCAGAGTGGCTGTGGCATTACCAGGGACAGCTGCGACAGAGAGGACAGACTGGAACAGTGGGCGACAGGAGTGAAAGGCACAGACTGAGTGGATGTCTCAGCCAGGCAGGAAGAGGGGCAGCCAAGAGAGGCTGGGTGCCAGACAGTCATCTCTGTGCTTGCTGCCTGCTCCCAAGCCTGGGACTGTAACCAGTGAGCCTTGCCCCGGGAGCCCTTCTCGGGCAAAAGGAAAGCCTGCCTCTAAAAAGCATGAGGAGGAGGCCACAGCACCAGCAAACAAACCCTCCTGCTCCTCTGCACAAATAACGGTGACAACAGCCAAAGCCTGGGCACAGGGATGAAAGTACATTTGTGAGGACGTTGTATCTGGCAGGGAGAACGCAAGGAGCAGCTCTGCTGGGGGATATCGATTGCCGCGATGTGCTGAGGTACATAAATCCCTGCCTTGGGATCCTGCTGTGCACAAGTCACCAGATGGTGCTCTACATACAGACTTGAAAGTTCTTTATCTTAATGTGGGAACTTCGATGGCCCCTGAGGAAATAACGCTGTTATTTTTGTGAAGCCTTTCCTTTAAAGTTTAATTTGCATCTTAGTCTTTTCATCTCAAATTGTTTTTTTGGTTAAGCTGTTTATTCAGAACAGCTTGGGTGTGGGGATTTTTGAAACAGAATTTACAGGCATGAGACTTCCATCCAGGTCTGCCGAAAATATGGGAGTAATATATAAACTGCAATAAGAGAATATTTAGTCATATAATTTTTACATCACTTATTTTTCCTGCAGTGGGAAATAAATATACACAATCTTCTGCATCACAGTGGATATGACATCATAGAAGTGCTACCATGTAAGAAATCTTCTGAGGATGTGGTGAGGATTAAATAGTAGGTAGAAGGCTTTTCATATCAAAATAGCTACAGTATAGTAGAGCATTCCTATCTTCTAGAAATATAATGCCAAATGTATCCAAACCCTACTCATCTTCCCTCTAAAATCCTATAACCATCCTGCTTCAACTAATAGTTTTAAGACAACAGAAATACTGAGAATATGGATCCTTCTTTTTCTTTTTCATCACCTCTTAAAAGAGGATTCATCTCATTAAAGTATATATTAGAAGTCACATGCTCTACGACTCTGAATATCAGGACAACAGCAATTTATTAGAGCACGTATTTGATCTTCTCCTTGAAATTTTGGGAACCACCCAGGAGATGGCAGCAAATGGCACTCCGGGGGTAGGAGCCTCTAGGTGAGCCTGCGGGATGCTCAAACCAGCACAGGATTCCCAATTACACGGGTTTATCTTCTACCCAGCACGAACTCAACTCATTAATTTTGTTCTTTGCGGAGCGGCAGAGAGAACAAAGCCACATGAGACTTTCACAATGTTGCACTCAATCGATGTGTAACATTGTAAAAATATAGTAGCGCTTTAAAGTAACTTGTCATTTTCATAAAATTTATAATTACTCGAATCATTTATTTCCTTACATGAAGGCTATTAAAAATAGTTTCAGGGGGAGAGCAATTTGTTATTAAATGAAGGTCAATCTCATTAGATCACTGTAGCAGGGATCCTAATAACATCCTGGCAGAAACGAGGTATCTCATTACAAAAGTTGTATTTTGTTTGAAATATTAGGTCGTCATTAACTGAGCACTAAAATACACATAATATTGGATGACATAAATTATTCCCATGAAAAACTGCCACACACAGAGGTGGTAAAACAATGATGAGGGTATGACACAAAGCTTAACATTTTATATCTTTTCTAGCTGGATTCACCTACTTAATACCAGTTTGGTTTGCTGCTGCTTCTGGATACTGAGCCACAGTTGAGTTGCTAGAATTATACAGAGAGCTGGTTTCAGACTGTGACACTGCAAACTACAACCAGTAAGAAAGATGTTTAATTTTCCTTGTAACAGCTGAGTAAGCTGCCATCCAGGAAATACCAAAATTTAAAAGGAATAAATTAAAAACAGAGAGTCCAGAAGTAAACATTGCTTTTACAAATACAAGAGAAGGAGTTACTTCCCCTTTAATTATCCTTACCCATTTGGAAAGTACCAATTGGTTTTTCCAGGCCTTTCATTCTACTGGAACCACAGCTGAAGGTATGGATGTGTTTAAAAGCTTCTCTGGAGCTGTGTCACAGCACTTAACACCTGGCAGGATTATGCTGAGCATCTGCTCCAAGCCAGTCAATAGTAGCCAGAAAGGTATCACCCTGATCATTCCTAATGGGATACGCAGATTGTCCATGGGAGGGAGCTCAACAGTTACAGGAGTCCTGCTTTCCAGAGGCTTCAGACCTCCATATATCAACTAAAGACTCATAATACACCTGTGAGGCACATCAGCAGCCTCAGGAAATTGTGAGGAAAGCAGAAAAAGAGGTTATACTGATTTCCTAGTACCATGAAGTGGATCCAGGGAAGGTTCTCCATCCATGGAGTATGTGCTTCAACTGCAACAGTCTCTTTCCTTTCAGTATAACAGGTTTAACCATTAGTACACGGCAGAGGTCGTGGTTAGAAGATGTGTACAAACACAGACACTCAAGCCTGGAGCAGCTCACAGCAGCTACAGATGGCACCGAGAGAACACTTTGGTAGTGCTGTTTTGCAGAAGCAAAGGCAGTCCTGTGCTTTCTGACTATAGCTTGGATTTTTTAAAAATTCCCAACTGGAAATTGGGACTCTTTAAAAAAATATTTATCAAATTTCCAAACAGGATAGAGAAATGCTAGTTACAAGAATTAAATATTTTAATTATATTTTCAGCTGCAGATTATGTAATGAACTCGTACAATAGTGCTTAGCATCTGAGGCAGGGAGGCCCCCAACACCTCACAGAGACACCCCACGTCCCTGTGCCCCCCAAGCCATGTCCCCAGGGTGTGCCACCACATCACCAAAATGAAGTCCTATCCATCATGTAAGAGGGACACAAGGACATGCATGTTGGGTGATAAGCCCATCATGCAGTGCTTACACAGGCCATAATGTAAGCAAGTCTATTTTTTTTTTAATTTGACTTTCTGCCTGTCACTGACTTACTATATTTACATCAGCTTTAAAATTTGTTTTCTTTGTGAAATGCTTTCTTAGTAGGTAAAACACAAATATAAATAGCTACAGTGAGAGAATTGTGAATTGGCTTGAAGTGGGTGCTGCAAAAGGGAAAAGGCAATACACGAATAAAAAGCATGTGCAAGAACAGGCACGGCACTGTCCAAAGAGCACAAAAGCTTACAGAAAATGACCCTAACAGCTGAATTTTGAACAAAAAACCACCAAACAAACAGCAAGTGATGATCAGGTAAGGTGAAACACTTCAAGGTTCTTGGAGGGCGAAGTCTCAAGAGCATTTCTGCTGAAAGCAAATAAAAGCCCACACCTGCCCACTGTTCATTTCTGCTTATGTATGGCCCTGACAAGTAGGCTGGTGCACATTCTCCTGGGGACCATCCAGTGAACAGACTGGATAAAAATCCAGGTTAAAAATACAACCTTCTTTTCCCTGAGTTATTTTTTACCATAATCTGCTTCCTCCACTTGGTTTCCATGGTTACACAAATACTTCTAGTGGTACTTTTGCTACTGTCGTGTGGAGAATGGTTAGGGAGAATGGAGAAGCCAGCAGAAGGCTGCTGAAGCTGACACTGCTGCAGAAAGGGAAATCTCATCACAGGTTGCTCTGAGATTTCACAAACCTTTCCTTTCCAGCAGGTCTGATTTAAGAAGTCCTCATCCCACTCCCCTCTTCAGCAGTGGCCAGCTGTTTGTGAATAAAACAGTGTCATCCTCTCCTCCAACAGTGCCTTGGTGCAGCTGGAGAGGACGTAGGACAGTGCAGACAGGAGGGATTTAGAAGCAGCTTTTCTGCCACGGGAAAAGTCATGGTACACCGAGGCCCTTCTCCAGGATCCAGATCCTGAAAACTGAGCTGACTGGAGCTGGCAGAGAGCTCATGCAGAAAATGTAATGATGGGGGAGTGAGGAGGGAGAAGGTGCTATTTGTAGTTTCATGTAAAAGACTCCAAAGAACAGAATGGACAGGGCCATGATTTCTCACTGTTTCTTACAGCATAAAATGGATGAACTACACAGATTCAGTTCCTCTCCAGCATCAGAGTGGACTTGAAGGCCAATCTACACCTATTTCTTAAAAAAAGCAATGCTAATGTACCTCTGGGTAAACTGCCAATGCCAGTGACATGTTTCTAAACAGAACTCATACCTTGTTTTTTCAACTATTGTATCAGTCCTTTGGATCTATACGCAGAATTGTTTCAGATTCTGTCTAACACCAGACTTTTAGCTTCAAACTGTTTTTCTGTGGTGCTTCTCAAATCTGAAAGGTCTCCCTCCAGCATGCCAACACTTAGCATGACACAATGACTGCTATCAAATATAAATACAGAAATATATATAGAACAGAGCACACAAACATCCTGTATGCCATACAGGGTATTTGAACAAGGATATATTACTACATAAGTTCATGAAAACTGTATTTTAATGCAGTGTATATAGGTCTTTATTATTAAAAATTGTATTTCATATAGGTTAAGTCAGATGATAAAAATATAAAGAAAAGATAACGAACTAATCTCAACCTATTTTTCCCCTTTCTCAGTCATGAAGAGTGCTCCTGGTTCCTTTTATATCCCTTCAGTGGCAATAAAATGAACATTGCTTCCAACATTTGATCATTACCAAGAAGTTCACAGTGCTCAAGCCCATCAAAAACTGAAGAAATGCATAGAGTGACTCCTATGAGATCATTTACTCCCAGTGAAGAGCAATTAATGGATTGCAAGTCATGACTGGCATTCCTGGGAACCATGAAATCAGGTGGGTGGGAATCAAAGTGATAAGAGATCTCTCCTGCTCCAGAACACATGAAAGACTGGATTTCACCATAGCTGCCCTCCCTACCTTACACTGACAGTCCCGCTTCCCACCTCTGTTCGCTGGTTTACAATACTCTGATATGGATGCTCTCATTTCCTAACTGTACTTCCAAATGTTGAAAAGATTGACTAGGAAAATGTTTGTCAGGTAATCTGTCATTTTTACTGTGCATCCTTCAGTGTTCATGGACCTTTCCAGGCTATTACACACTTCAAAGAAGCTTATTATTAGCTCCTCAGGAGCCGGAGAAAAAGCATGAGATTATTCTTTACTACCTAATTCATTCAAATGGAGTTAACTTACTTTTATAACATTTGCTAAATTGTTTGTCCCAAAAGCAAAAATACACTTTTACTTTTGCAATGCATGCCTGCAAATGAAAATTACCTCTGCTGTGGAATTGTCTACAGGCCTCTCTAGATGAGTGATTTACGACAGTCCAGACTCAATTGCACCAATGCAAAGTGCACCGTGTCCGCAGAATTTAACTCCTGGTGTTTAAAAAGATGGAAAGTTGAATCAGGCATAATTAAACTGAAGGTCAAACTACATCATTATTGCATTTGCTTGCACATTTGTCTATGCTTTTCTGAGTCTGCAAAACAGCTTCTCCAGCCACTTACCTTAACCAGCCAGCCAGCCAACCTGCCCAGTGTGTACCACTGAGCCAGAGACTGAGCCTCGGGGAGGTCACAAATGTGCAGTGAACATCTTGCTAGCACTCATTCTGCATTTGAGACCTTTGGGCCATGCTTGCCCTGCACCCATCCCAGCCTTTGATCCTCTCATTCTCTCAGAGGCCATGGAAGTGCAGGATATCCTTGTATTCATTTCTGGTACATCTTTCTGAAAATATTGCTATGGTGACAATCACAAGCTGTGAAATGCTGAATAAACATTCTCTGAGGAATTTCAAAGAGGTTTAAACTGCATTAAAAACAAAAGCACATCTTGGAAGTCAAGCTACCTGTCCACATCAAGAAAGGTGGAGATCTAAGCAACAAAGCTGTGCTGGAGACAGTTCAGTCCAACTCAATCAAGCCAGATATTGAAACTGCAGCCAGTGTTCAAAGTGCTTATTACAACCTGCTTTCCTGCAAGCCTCGCTCCCTGCTCTCCTGAGAATTGCCTTGCCTCACCTCACTTCAGCAAGCCATCCATCCTTCCTCCTCTCTGCACAGGCAGAGAGCTAGAATTTCCTCCCTACACTTCCATGTAAGGAGGAAGGGCAATTTATGATGGCATCTTACTATTCATCCCATTTTTCCCCTAAATGTCACTTGGCTGGTATGCCACGCCTGGCATGAGATGCCAGCACAGGCCTACGCCTTATCCCAGACAGAGTCTGTGGATTTGAAGTTACAGACTGATGATACCCAAAAGTTTTGCATGTGTTCTCCAAAGAACCAAGAGTATTTCCCTTCACAAGAGCCTGCAAAGAGCCCACCGTGGCACCCACCATCAGCCAGCTCTCTCTGAATGAGAGCAGCAAGGCAGCACTGCAAAGAAGAATGCCAGGCACTGTTGTATTTATGTTTTTTTCAGCAGCCATGCTTAGAGGAACACTTGGCATTTATCTTTCAGGCAGTGTGAGTCCAGCCCACACAAACCCTGTGCCAATTTAAAGGGCTGCCTGCAGTCTCCCCATTCCTCCTCTCTCCCCACGAGTCCCTTGTGTTCCCTGAACGCATAAACCTGCAACCCCACTACAGGCTCTTGTCTCCCCTCCAAGCATGAAGTCCTGGCCCTTCCTTGCCAGTTATCAATGTTAAATACAAAAAAGAACTCCAAGAGTCTCTACTGAACACCAGTTCCTATGAATCTATAAAAAATTATGTGAGATATCAATATCTATACCTATATCTATATATTTCTCTGCCTGTGAAGGCAGAGGAAATTAATACAGAAAATCAGATAAGACTGTTAAGTTCAACATTGAAATTGTGCAACAGCATTGTACTAAAATCTTTCTATGAGTTTTTAAATATCATTGATCCTTTCCCTATCAAATTCCTCTTAAAAAGGCTTTCTTTCTATCAACTCTTAATGGCATTTTTGATAGTATCATCTATATAGGCTTTTAAAAATACCATATGCTACAGAATTGTAATATAAAGCACATATAAACAGCACATTAAAAAGCAGAAATTACAAGACACAATCACACCCTAAAAGCCATAAATTCAGTGCAAAACCTCATTAATTGTGCAACCAACTTTAAGCTTATCTTCCGGGTATATAAATTAATTTTTAGTGTCAGAAAATGGTCTGATAACACTTGCAAGATTGGGAAGTTTCATCCATGAGCATATAAGGACTTGAAATGAAAGCTGAAAAAAGACTTAGTATCTCCATGGTATCCAGAACTGGGTCTGAATATAACTTCCCAAACTGTAGGAGGAAAAAGAATTAACTTTGCTACCATGGAAACAGAACAGTGGAATATAACTGATTGTTACTTGTCTGCCTATTACAAGACCAATTGCTAAAATGTTAAGGCCTTCAATAATATGGGTAGTTCTGTTTACACCTGAGAAGTAAAACTGCTGGGAAAGGACCAAGGACAAGCTCACCAAACAAGGGAGAGTAGCCCAGGAATGACAGGCATTTCTAAGAAAAGCAGAAGATTAGAGAAGTGAAAGAGAGTAAGAGGAAAATCGAGAAGAAAGATATCCAGGTGCCCAAAGAAAGAGGGAAGGAAGGGTTTTGTTTGATTACTGAGACAGAAAAAAAGGCCTTTACAATGAAGGGCTGGATCCTGGCTGTGCTAAAATAAACCTTATGTATAAGTTGGGCAGGAAATCCTAGATTGGTGTTATTGCTTCTAGAAACCATGCATGTCTTTAATTTCTTAACTTACTTTTCCTTTGCTCTTTGCTGAAAAACGCCACCCTCTTAGGATGTGTCCAAAACACCCAACAATTACCACCGCCTGCACTTTCCTCACAGTTTGTGGGGTTCTGCAACATGAGCCACAGTCTTTTACTTCACTGGGAGCATTGCTTCTCCACACTAGACGAATATCCAGGTTGTAAAATGCTGGATGTTCTCCTCAGAGAACACCTGCTGTCCCTGCCTGCCGCTCAGCTCTCCCGCCCTCACGGCCCTTCAGCGCCCTGAGGGCACACTCCCGCCATCGAACCACCCCTCAGGCGGCAATCGGGCGGGTTTCTATTTCGCTCGGGAGCCGGAAGGTCTCTTGAGGATGTCACCGGCTTTATAGTGCAGCTTTTTGCAGGAGCATGTGAATATTCAGGGTTCTTTAGTACCTGTTTTAGGACTGTGAGATAGTCGGAAAATTATCGCTTCAGGTACTGAACGAGAAGCAGAGCTGTACTTGTTATACTCTGCTACCTGGGTTCTGAGGCCGGAGAGCAGCGCTGAGCCCTCACGATAACCCGCCATCAGGTCTGCCCAGGTGCGGCACCACCCGAGGGCGGGACCGCTTTAAGGGGGAGCGGTTCGCCATCTTAGGTGCCTCCGCCCCCTCGCGCCACGTGACGCGAGCGGCCGCCATCTTAGGCTGCCCGCGCGGCCGGGCGGTCACGTGCGGCGGCGCTGAGGGGACGCGGGGCCGGGCCGGGGCTCTGCGGCGCCATGGGGCAGTGCGGCATCACCTCCTCCAAGACCGTCCTCGTCTTCCTCAACCTCATCTTCTGGGTGAGTCCGGCCGCGCCTCGCGAGGGACGGCGGCTCCGGGCTTCCAGGTCGCAGCCTGGCCCCAAGAGCGCTGCGGGCCTTGTTCAGGAGCCGAGAGCCCCCACACACACCCCCCCACCCCTCCCCCGCCTCCCCGCACGGGTTGGGTTTGTATTTAAACTCTTTATGTTTTTAACGGGCGTCCTGAGCCCCTTTGTGGGGTGTGGGGTTCAGTGCTGGGCGCAGTCCCTTCCCTCGCAGTCCTCCCTCCGAGTTCCAGGGTGGGGGGAGCTGAACCTGGCGCCTGAACTTGGCATTGAAGGTTTAACGAGCATTAGGGATCTTGGGGTAAAGGCTCTTGTGTAAGTGAATACAGCTTCTCTCTCTTGCGTTATTGAGCTTCTCAGGTCTCTGGCAGTTTAATTTTTGTAGCCAGTTTAATTTTTGTAGCGCTCTTCTGGCCGTCTCGGGTTTGTCCGCTTCGGGACATCCCAAACACTTCGCGGTGAGTATGGGGCACCGTTTTCTTCCTGCTCTTGGTAACACAAAATTAGGACGTACGTATTTATGTATTTATTCTTCACCTATTCTACTAGCCACGGTAGCATTGTAGTATTTATGCATCGCTGAAACCTCCCACAGCTACACTGACAGTAAGACAAGAGCTTACAAAAGGGGAGCAGTAGGTTGCTGTAAATGACCTTTCTCAGGATGGACATACAGGCTCTAGCTTGGTATTATGTTCACTGTAATAACTGGCTTGTCAGAACAGCGTAACTCTTATATAAATGAAATCAAAAATAGTCTGTAGATTTTTAGGAGTTCCCTTTGTGCATTTAGGTAATGCATTTTTCCTGCTCTAATCCTCGCTCCAGGAATAGGATATCTGTTGTCCCAGCTGTTAAGAGATTTCATCTTTGAAAAAGGAATAGTGGGTAACAAGCTGTTGGAACTGCTTCATTTACTATTGAAAGTCACATAAAATCTTACTAGCGCTACAGGATGACTATTCTTGTCTGAGTTTTTACAAAGGAATGCTTCTTACGGGTGCCTGGAAATGAATCATGGTCAGGGAAAATGCATATCTGTGCATTCTCCCCGGCATTTGCCTATACAGCTGTTCTGGGAGAGGAGCAGTGAAGGTGAGGCATACTTGGCTTTAAGTGGTGCAGATTAGAAGTCTGTAATTCTGGCTGAGGTGCATAGCCTCCATTCTTTATCTTTAAAGCGAAAAGTAGTGACATCAATCTCTTAGTGCAGCCGTAAGGTTGGAATTTGCTTTGTTGGGTGTGGCTTTTTGTTACATGCATAGTTGCAAGTGGCATTTTTAAAGCTCTTTAATGGCTCCTACGTCACACTTAAAAGTTTTTGACTGGACACAGTTTTCGTGAGTTGCATTATCGATGGCACCTTGAAATAGATTTTTCTTTAGTTCCTGATATAATCATGGCTCTGTTGGGAGTAAATGAGCACAAGTTCTCTGTGCCGTTTCTCCCCCACTCCAGAACCTTAGTGATGGGTATTGTTCGTTATCTGCTGCATTTAGTAATTTATTTGCATGTTGGAGTTTGCAATTATTTATGTCGTACAGTGGTGGGGTCAAAGTTCTTTTGTGTAATGCTGAACCTCGTGTGTTACAATTTTTGATTACTTTTCTTTTGAGACAAACCTGGCTTAATTTTAAATGGACAGATTGTATTTAGATAAGATGTACTTCATGTCAAATTAAAATGTCATCAATCTTGTATTCTGTAAACCACCTCCAGCCTAAGAAGTCAGCTTGTGCTGATAGCTTTTTGGCAGGTAAGTGACTGGGTTGCTTGTGTTGGAACAACCTTGCAGCTCATCAGCTGCATGTAGAATGAGGCAGGCTTTCTAAAAGTGAGAGTTACAGAAATCAGTGGTTTTCCTTTCTTTAGCAAGTGATAGTCAATAGCTCATTTGTTGACTGAGCTGTGTATGTTAACATTTGGTGCCCATCTAGTTGGCAGTGTAATTGCTTCTGTTCTGTTCCAGAAGTCTTTTGCTTGTCATTCATATGTACTTCCAGTATTGATAATTGGATCATTCGGCTTTCCCCTGAGACTTGGCAATAGACAGATGCTTATAATTGGTCAAGTAACTATGAAATCTCCTTTAATTGCTTTTGTAAATTTACTACGTCTCTACGAGGTTTCATATACCAGTCTTGTGTGTTAACACTATCTTCATGGTCATCTGTAGGAATAACAAGTTGTGACTACACAGTGGATTATAACATTCCCCCCCACCGTGGGTCTCTTACCTGTGGGAGGATGTGAATGTTCAGAGAGATTTTATATCTTGTCTTATGACTGAGATGTTCAGAAAATTATCAGTGCTGGGAAGAAATAGCGGAGATGTGTTTGTTATACTTTGTAGTCTAGGTTCTAACTTTTTAACAAATTTCTTTCAAGTTTGAAAAAGGCAGATCAGACCTTGCTGACAGGTCACAGCCACTTACCATCTGCAGCTACTGCTTGCAATTCTACAAGCTCATCTCCTTCTGAAGAGTCTTGTGCTACTTGTTGAATTTTAGTTGACACTATAAAAAGTCATTTATTGTCTTGTGAAAACTTCTTTCATATTGCGTAAAATTCTTACATTAACTGCACTTTCCTACATGTTGGTAATTACTACAGGATTTTTATTTTTTTAAAGAAAGTGGGCTGTGGAAGTTGTCTAACAGCAGGGCAAGCACTAGTTTATAATACAGAAAGCTGGATGGACTTTAGTCACCTTTTCACATATTTGGTGTGGTATTTCAACAGTTCAGCTGAGTTGTGTTTTCAGGAGTGTTGAGCATTGAGTGCATCTTCTGTAGGTGCCCATATGGCCTTTAAAATACAGTTCTGTAAGAAAACAGTGTCATGACTGGTAGTCATAAAGAGTAGCAGAATGTAGATTTTGCGTGGAACACGTGCTTGTGTTTTGGATAATTTGTCAAAGAGTACTGAAGGTCAGAAATACTTTACCAAGAAACGCATTGATAAGAAGCATCAATTAAAACTTACCGTTCTTAGACCAGAGAAATACTGATCTGATTAATATGTTTCTTAGTGTCTTGTTGCTATGAGTTAATTTTTGAGTAGAAATGATAAATGACAAAGAAAAATCAATCCTTCAGTTGACCTTTACCTTAAGTTTGCACAAGATTTATTTGGTCAGCTGGTGACTTCATGTTCATTTAGGAGACGCTGAGTCCTTTAAGGAAGGGTATTGCATAGGAAGTAATTGTGATATGAAAGACAATACAGATTAGAAATAAAATAATGAAACTTCTAGTACATATATCTTCACAATCAGGAAGATTTTTTGTGACCTTGATGATGAAATGTTGATACTGACTAATTGCAAAAAAAAAAAAATTATAACAAAGTATTTGAAAATATCATGTTCTTCAAGAAACCTCCTAAATTTAAAGTCTGCATAATTTTGAAAGAGGAAGAAATATATTGACCTGGAACGAATACCTAAAGACTGCTGTCCAATGTGTTTATTTGTGTGCCCTTAATTTAGGGCTTCATGGTGTGACTTGCATAATTCAGTTGAAACTGGCTTGAAGATGAGACGAAGACAAAAATGCTAAGGAAATGTTTTCAGTCTTAGTTTAGTTCATAGGATACAAGTATAAAATATTCAGAGTTCCATGTGGTCTTGCTTCAGAAAAGGGAGTCTATTTTATATTCCCAAAGAATCTATGTGCTTTGACAGCCTGCTCTGCTAAAATAGTGCCAAATAACCCTGTGCTTGCTGAGGTTTTTCTCTTTCACCTCTGTGTCCTTCTCCTTGAGAAAAGGAATGAACTCTGCCTCTACAATACTTTCAACTCAGTAGTTGCAAACTATTTAAGTAGTTCTTGTAGTATTTAGCTGGCTTGAAATCATTACTTTGATAGTTCATTTGACTAAGCTGTTATAAAACATTCTTGGTATGATTGTTTAGGGAAATCTCAAGTCTTCACTTCTGTAGAGCACAAATGCTTTCTACAAATCTGTGCTCCCTGCACAGCTTGGGCGTGCTCGCCACAGTGCAGTGAGCAGAGCATGGGAAATGGAGTATTTTCTTAGAGGACCTGCAGCAGTCCATGGGTATGTAATGTGTTTTGGGATTTCTGCTAGAAAAAGCACAAAGAAAATGAAGCAGTGGGAGAATTCATTGAAATTTAGTAGTAGAAAGGAAAAGTAGTGCTCACTTTCTCTTACACATAGCAATAAGCCCAGTAATTTCTCTAGTTTATTGTGAGGTTGAGAATAGATACTGATCTGGACTTTAAAACAAACTTCTTGAGAGCGTTTTGGTGATCAAAGACTCTAGTTGATGGATGATCCCAGAGGTAACTTTGCAGGGATTGCTTGACCAAAGCCCTTTTGTCTTGAAAGACAGTTGCTTCTGGATGTAAAAATGGAATGTTCTCTGCTTCTGCTGCTATGGTAGTGTGAAGTGAGTGTATCCTGCAGGATTGTGTAATGGTTTGGAACCCTGTGCATTAAAGAATTTAATTTTTAAATTAAAAAATTAGGATTTAAAACTCCTAAGTGTTGTGCCATCTGAGTGATTTTTTTCTTAAAATATTTGAATATGAATTTTCAGATAGCAAACATGGGCCAGGTCCTGAATTTTAGTAATAAATGCTTTGATTTGCTTTTAAGCAACATGGTGGTGTCATTCACATTTCTTTACGGGATGAGTTTCAGGTCTTTGCCTGGGATTTTTCAGGGTTTTTGGCATCTGGTCTCGGTCTTAAAAGTCAATCTAATACCTAACAAAAACAGGTTGCAAAGCTGAATGTGATACCTTTGAATAGTACAAGGAATTTGTAATATCACTTTACCTGGTGAACTTTGAAGCACAGAATGATCATCATTGTTCTTGTGCAGAGCAAGGAATCTGGAAACAGTAGAGCGCCAGCTCAAGTTACAACCCTGGTGTTGAGGTGTAAAAGAATGGTTATATTATTAACTTGGCTTCTAGTTTTGAAGATGCACTACATCTTGCAATTAGTGACACTTCAAATATGTAATGCTGAATGCAAAAGCAGCCTAGCTCAGCCTTTTGCTTTAGCTTAAAAAGCCTTTGAATTTGAGATGTTTGGGCATGGTGTTACAGAATTGAATGTGGCTAGTACAGAGCAGTCTGGCTTGCTTGAGTTTTACAAGGTTGTTTTTATAAGCCTTTAAGATAGTTTTAACTGTGTTACGAAGCTGAATGGAGTTGCTGTCTTTCTTCTCCCAAAGGATTTTGTAAGACAGTTATAGTTCAGTGTTCAAGTTAAATTATTACTGATGAGAACAAGGAGAAGAGTGTCAGGAAACCATTGGGTTCTAAGCTGGTTATGTATCAGTTTCAGGAAGCAGAGAAAATATCAAGTATGGGTGTGGGTTTGTTTGGGAGGGGAGTGGAGAGAAAGATACACAGCAGTGAAGTGCTGAAAGACTAAGAGAAATAAACCCCAGAGAGATCCTGTAGGGCCTTTGGGGTTAAGGAAATAAATTTTGAAGAACAGAAAGCTAAAAGGAAAACTTAAAAGTTTTCATCATCTTCTTCTTTTTATGACAGTAATCAGGCTATGAGTACTCTAGTGTTGGAAAGAACCAAAAATGTTCAAAATACCATAGAAGAATAATGGAGAAGTGTGGAAAAAACCCCCCTTGTTAAGGTATTGTTCTAAGAAGCCCAAAAATCTGGAGGCAGACCACAATACCAGTGTTCCTGCTTGTGGGTAGGAAATGTTCAGGAGTTGGTATGCATGGATAAAAGTAACTGTTAGAAAGGATGAAACTGATAAAACTGCAGACTCTCAAAAATCTGTCCTGGAGTATACATGTGTTTTGTTTTTTAAAAAACATGCTAGAAAGGCAGTGAGAACAAAGATACACTCACATTTAACATGAGGAAAGCAATGCACAAGTTGGGAAAATGGTCCTAGGACAGGGTCCAGACAGAAAAGCTGAGGGTCTGTTAGTGTAAAAGGCTTTTTTCTTGCTTTTTCCTTTGGTTCTTTTTATCAAAGATGATGTAGATGGTCTGTCAGAATATATCATGGCTGTAGTTAACAATCCCATGCTTGAAAGATATTTCCATAGCAGAATGAATAATTGGTTTAGAGTGGTGTCTGTGTTGCTATCAACATTTACCAATCAGCCGTGGCAAAGTTGGCAGCAGTAGGAATTCATAAGTAAGTGTCCTTACCAAAATATTAAATACTCCTCTTGCTTAATTAAATGTCACGTGTGTTTTCTCCTAAGATACAGTATTTTGCTGCTACCTTCGTATTCTTGTTCAGAAAGTATGCGTTTTTCTTAAAACAGTGAATAAAAGGTAGATTCTAAAGGGACAAACACTATTCTTTGGCCTAGTTAATTGAAAGAGTACCACAAAAAAAATTCAGAACTTCTGCTATGTGTTCTATTGGGGTCCCAAAGTGAAGAAAATTCCATATCAAACTGAGGAGTTGAAAGTATGAACATGCAAGTGTTGATCAGATTTCTTTGGGAGTAACATAGTAGGGTAGTGTAAGGAAGCATTTGCTTGTAAATGAAGCTGCAGTGTCTGTGGTTGATAAATAAATGATCAGCGGAACAAGTTTAAATATCTTACACTCATCAACTTAGGAAGTCACAATTTTGGCTTTCAAACTGCTTCAGTGTATGAGCATTACTGAAAAGATGAAAACAGTTCTTGGTGTGTGTTTGCAGCCTACTTGGAAAACAAACAAGCAAACGAAATCCCTGAAACTGTTTTAAGGTGCAGCTGGACAGTGTACAGCCTTGTACCCCTCAGGGCTTGGGAAGGGTGAGAGCTGACTTTGTGAAATAGGCACGAGCTTAAGAGGCTGTGTTACAGCAGCCCGAAGACTACTCAAAGAACCTCAAATTTTGAGTGAGCTTTCCTAGAATGTGTTGAGTGATGCTTATCATTGTGTCATTAGATCTTCCAGTTTTCCCTCCAGTTCTTTGCATAACTGTTGAGTTTTAATAACTCCCCAGAGGTTCCTGCCAAAGCAATAATATCAACCTTTTTCTGAACTGTGAGGTCTATGTATCTTTGAAACTTGCCTCTGATGAAAAGGATGTTGAATTGCTCAAGCTTTTTGCAACGAGCTGTCTTCATTGACTGTACTTTTATATAAGTAATTTTAAAGGTTAATTCGTCCTAAAATAAGTGTGGTGCTTCAGGTTCAGAACTACGAGTTAGATGCAGACAACTGTAAAAGCATGTGTGAATGCTGAATAACCAGTCATGTCCCTAGAACATGCATGTGACCTGGCACAGATTCAGGAAATGCTGCCATCTCTAGTCAGAGCATTGAGCAGATTAAATTGGAGAATTCTTCCTTCAGGTCCTGTTTATCAAAGACTTGTTTGAACTGTGTGCAGTTCATATATTTGGCTTCCATTTAGTGATAGGAAATACATGACTGTAAACACGGTAGCTTTATATTCAAATGTCTTTGGCTTGAGCAAGTTTGGACTTTGCAGATTTTGTGTTTACTCTGTGGGATGGTAAACACTGAGATATGGATTATTTTATGATTTTTTTTAAGTTATCCTTGTGTCTACTTGTAATACAGACTTTGGGTTCCTTAGATGATTCCTATTTTGAGATAGATGGTTTAAACATATGGTACTATTTTGGGTGGTTTGGGGTGGCTTGTTTGGTTTTGGGCAGGGGAAAGTCAGTTGGTTTGGGGTTTTATTTCTTTAAAAAGCAGGTGTATTTAACTTTACACTTGGTTTGCAGCAGGTAATAAATGTGCGTTTAACTGGTGTGGCGCTGGTCAGCACAGACTGCACACTTTGTGTGGTTAAACTGTCTTGTCTGTCCCAGTGTTTGTATGTCACTTGTATCAGTGGATGACGCTGGACTGTGTGCTGAGGACCTCGTGTTGGAACTACTGAGCTCTGAAGAGGGAGGGACCTTGGGCCAGTGCGGTCCCATTGACTGAACACCTCTGAGCAGTTAGCACAGGAACTGTACTTCTCTTCTGGCTTAGTTTCATCCAAAGTGAGTCCTCTTACACACTCCTAAGACTATTCAGGGATGCAAGCCAGAAGGTAGTGAGTGAAAATCATCAAAAGATGGGAAAAAAGATTGCTTCAAAAGCGTTTTTCTCGTCCCAGCTAAAACACTTTAGAGACCTCCCCCTTCCTGGTTTAGAGCAGGCTGAAATAAACACTTAAGTGTCCTGTGGTTGTGATGTGAAAGGAAAAGGGAGGGCATCTCAAACTTGTTTACATCTAAACTGACTGGGTAGTGTTGCTGTTTTCATTGTTCTGTGGTAGAAGTCTTGAACCTGTTCAAAAACAGTGTTCAGCTGTGATACATGAGGAAGGAGTTTTAGTCTTCGGGGCTTTTAAACTTTGTGCCAGCTCCAGCAGGTACCTCTGTTCTCAGGACCTTCCCCCCCTGCAGATTACTTGCTGAAGAGGCAGTAGCAGTAATTCTTAAGAGTATGGTCACTTCATCACAGAGGCAATGTCTGTTTTAGAAACACCAGTTTGTCAACATTGTTCAGCAGCAAAACCTAAGGCCCATTGCTGTCATGGATGATTAGTCATTGTTGTACCATGTGTGGAGGGGATTTAATGAAGTCTTCAAACCAGGCAGCTTTTAATCTGAGCAGTCTAAAGACTGCGAAAGCAAAGTTTCTTAAAATGCATATGCTTCTTGAAGTAGGGAAGGAAAATAACACCTGTAGACAGATTTGAATTTTTTTTTGAGGCTAAACTCCTTTTACTTCAAATACGTCCTTCAAATGTATGTGCTTATGCAGTTTATGGTCCAGATTTTTCTTAAACAAGGAAGAAGCCAATTAAATTACAACAAAAGGACAAAGGAGTTCACAAATGGTTCTGATTTCAGCTTTGTGGTATATATTCTGTGCCTGATGCCAACCACAGCTGTGGTTTTTCATCTGCCACCTTGTAACATACCATATTTCTAACAAGCATTTTAGTTCTTAGAAATAGGAGATTACATCACTGGCCTGCCATTCACACGCTTCATTGCTAGGCAACAGTTAATGTAATTCCATTGTTCAGTGACACTACTTTGAATCTTTGCTTTGTGTACAGGAAGTGTGTGTCTGCATTTTGCCATGTTGTACCTATTATGGCAGGGTTTGTACAGATGGATTAGCATTTCAGCATCTTCTGTGCAAAAGGGTGATTTTGCAATAGCTTGTTCACTCTTGTCTGGAAAAGACGTGTTGCTCTTGGTCTTTGTTACTGAATTTTCAGTTTTCACTCCCCTTATATGTACATAGCACCTTTTATTGGATGAGTGTGAGCCTCCCGGATGCCTTTAAGATTCCTGTAGAGTACACAATTACCTTTGCTGCAGAAAGAGAGGCGGAGAGGTGAAATGTACTGCTCAAATCCATGCAGAACTGATGATACGTTTGAGCTGGCTCTTAATATCTTTTTCTTTGACATAGTGTCTCTGTAGCATAGTGCTGCAGGGAATATTCCATACATAAAATAATATTCAGGTAGTGGTTGTGCAGTATTGTTTTATAGGAAGGAGTTGCAGTAATGTCGCAGTACATCTGGTATGTAGTGGCAAACAGGGCTGAAATCTTTCATCGTACGGCTTCTTGTTCTGTGCTACACTGAAGAGGCTGCCCAGGGAGGACTTCCAAGCCTTGGGACAAAGCCTTGAGCAACCTGCTCTGAATTCATTGTTGACCCTGCTTTGTGCAGGCAGTTGGACTAAATGATATCCTCCTAGACTGAATTATTGATTGAGTCTCTGATTCTACACTAGCACGATCCAGCCTTGTAGTATTATAGCTACTGGAGCCAGCTATATGTGTGTCTGCCCTGCTCTTCACAGTGCAGGGAGGGGGCAGTTGTAAGGCCCGCGAGTGGGAGAGTTGGCTGGAGGCAGCCTGCAGTGCCTCCCTCGGATCGGAGCTGAAGTGTGTAACATTCCAGTTGAGTGAACTCTCATGTCCAGGGTATGGATTGGTTTGTAATAGGGACACTATCAAATTCTGCAGATCATAACTTAGTCATTCTATCTTCTGAGTGCACTGTTTTAGCCCGGCCTCATATTGGGACACTGGAAAAGCCTGTCGTGAAATATTCAAATTATATTGTCTGTCATTACAAATTGATGTTTCGTTCTGCAGCAAGTTTGAGGACAGTTAGGAAAGACATTTGTAAAGCACAAACTGATAAGGCCCCTGTACTTAAAAATAAATGTGTGTTAGTTGGCTCCTCAAGCGACAGTTGTCTGTCTTTCACTAGGTCTGCTCAGCTTAAAGATAATGAAGGTACTGATGTGTTGGGATCCTTGTAACTGTAAGGGAGGCAAGGTCATAGCAGATTGGTGTAAGAGCTTTGTCTTAGTGTTTCAAATCTGTATAGTTGCAGATTCATCCTACAGTAACTTTGACTTTTTTGTTGTTTGTTTAAAAAGGACCATTTTGTATAACAGTGCTTCTGAGAACATCAATTTTGCAAGTTTATGGTACATTTCTCTAGGTATTTGGTTCTGCCTTTTAATAATTGGTGGTTTGTATTTGTTTCTACCTGCTTTCTGGTTGGAATGAGATTTTTCCAGTGCTGTGAACCCTTCAGAAATGCTGTTGTTTCTAGCAGTTCATCTTTCCCTAGCAGAGGTCAAAGTTTACAGTGTGTACATCTATTTTATTCTAACAGTCTTTCATAGATAGTAACTGGCAAAATTTCCGAGGAAGACTACTTTATGGTGTTTGATAAAATAATTGTTACCTTGCTGAAGGAAGGGCTTGGTATTCCAAGGAACTTACCATGGTTTTGTGCCTATTGTAGGCAGCAGCAGGCATCCTGTGCTACGTGGGAGCCTATGTGTTCATCACATATGATGACTATGATCACTTCTTTGAAGATGTCTATACACTAATTCCAGCTGTTATCATCATAGCTGTGGGAACGCTTCTTTTTATTATTGGACTTATTGGGTGCTGCGCTACAATTCGAGAAAGTCGCTGTGGACTGGCTACGGTAAGTGCAGAGCTCCTACACAGTGTTGGCCTGGTGCATATTTGTCTGCTTTCTCTCTTAATAAACTCTTAAAATGTTACTTCAAGTTTTTTCTTTATGGCCTTAAAAGTTTTTCCCTTAATTTTGTTAGGAACATCTTGTTTCAGTTTTCTGTTCTGAATAAAGGTGTTAAATTAAACAGTTCTAGCAGCAGAAGGCGTCTCAGTTTCACCTTTTTTAGAACTGTGGTAATCTCATTAAAAAATGTAAAACCATATGATTAAGTCATAACAGTTTTTAAATCTCACTTTTATCTGTTGTGGTTGAAAAGGTGAATTGGAGGGAGAGAAGTTATTCCAGAGCCTTCTTGCTTTAAGTGTATTGCATCAAGGTTAACTGAGGGTTGTCATAATGCCTGATTATTTTCTTCATGGCTTACTTGGGACACTTGGTTTGCAATATTTTATGCCGTGTGTTTCCAAGCATTTGAACTGTAATTTTGGCTTGAAAATTAGGTAGGGAAGAAGAGAGGCTGATATTTAAACTGTCCCCACAGCAAGGGTTTGGGGCTTTTTATGTTGAACGCTTTGTAGACTTCTTTAACAGTTCATTTAAGAAGTGCTCTTAAATATAGCAAGACAAATGCATAGCTTGCTGTCTTTGCCAGTTGTTACAGAGCTTAATCTGAAGAAACATTCTCTTAGTCCATCTACCACTCTACGTAACTGCCTGGGTAGCCTCTTTGAGGAGACATTCCTGTTTATCTTAACGAGGAAGATTGAAAGAAACACTTGATTAAAGACCTCCAGTATGGTATTTTCAGTACTAATGACAGCCTGATTTGCCTAACTGGGCAGCTTCTTATTACTTCGTGAAGCTATGAACACTAAGTTTCTTGAATGAATTCTGGGCTCATTTGGTCAATTTAAGTGCCTGCATTAAATTACCTGTTAAATCAAAACCTTGCCTCAAAAATAACTTTAAATAGAAAACTCTACATGGAGACTTCCATTAGGTAAATGAATAAAACTATTTGCACAAACACTCTTGATTGTATTTTTCAGTTTGTGATCATCTTGCTCTTGGTTTTTATCACCGAAGTTGTGGTCGTGGTTCTTGGATACATTTACAGAGCAAAGGTAAGAACTTCTCCGTTTCAGTAAATGTTTTGTTGTGAACTCTGACCATAATACAGAAGTGTAATCTTTACTGTGTTTGGTTCTGTAGAGCTGTTAATGGCTATTTGCTAAGGGAATAAAATCAAACCTCTGAGTGGATTAATTTGTAATACCAGTATCTTAAAATTTACAACATCAATGCACAGATCCATCTTGTAGGCAGAAAATTACCTGGAATGTATCATTAACAGTTAAACAGTAGAAGGAAGTCACAGTAATCTGTACCTTTACATTTTCCAGATGGTCTTCTAATTTATTTATGCTTTGACTTTGTGAATGATTGAGGCTACACAATGTTTGAACATAGGGCATATTGTTTTGATATGCAATAACTTAAATGTTGTCATGTGTTCTGGTGTGCAAACTAACACTGCATAATAATAAAAATAAATAGATTGAATGTCTTAATGTGTACTTTCTAGCTTTATATAGGTTGTTGACAGGGATTATAGCTAAAGAAATTATTAATTTTCCCACTGTTTGTTTAATGGAATTAAGAAACAGGACTAGAAAAATTAAATTAAATGTATTTCTACCAGCATAATATATGGCAGAAGTATACTACATGGTATTAGAGATGACACAATGTAGCTTGAAGAAGTTTCTGACTTGCACAGTTTACTGGCTTTTGATATGTCTATATCTAAATTTTGGGGAAAAAAAACAATGACCAAAGAAGGCACTTCAGCTGTGACATGGAGTATGTTTGCAATGTGGGACACTCAGAGATATCTTGCCAGCAAGCTGAACCACAGTACCATTTATCTATCTTTGGCCTTTTGTGTCCTATGAACAACGCAGGTCTAACTGGTTCAGCATTCTCTCCTCCTTGCTTTCTCCTGCTATCCTGAAACAAATGGGGAGATGGCTGGGAAATAAAAGTGGTGTTTTTGCTTGGGTCCCAGGGAAGGCTGCTTTGAGTAAGCAGCTGACAACACGACCTTGAAGTGTTTGTGTTACAGACTGGTGCATAACACTTAGAATAGGCTGCTTCAACAGAAGTGCTCTACTGGCCATGCTTGAATTCAGAATATGTTTTTCTTGTGCTCTGCATTTGATTTCTGGTATCTTGGCAGTGAACTGAGATGATCATTTGGGATTCTGAAGTGTATAGTGGAAGTAGACCTTAGAAGCCTCTGAGGAAAGCACTACAGTTCCAGGGGAGTAGGAAACGTGTTGGGTTCTTACAAGTTGATTTGGATGGTTTCCTTCTGTTTCAGTCCTTGCGGAGGTATACTTTAATATATGCAGGAATTACTATGGATCTGATCTGGACTAAGCAGTAGTCATCTTACTCTCTTCCATGTTCCCATCTTGAAGGGACTCGCTCTTTTTCAGTTAGCAGTATTCACAGCAGATAAAAGCAGATGCATGGGTCTTCCTTGCCCAGCTGCATGTTCCTGTTGCCTCTCTTTTATTGATTTGCTACCATACGGGTTTCACTGCAGTAGGTAATGCAGGGCCAGAGCTTGGGAGAAGAGGGAAGGTCATCTGGTTTTGGTATCAGCGTGATCTTATGCTAAGCTGTTTGTGGAAGTCAGTCTTTGAAACCTGAACCTTAAATCTTTGGAAAGGACAGACAGGTTTTGTTAGTAAAAATGGCAGTTTTCTAGTACCCTGCAGTATCTAGGATCTTAAACTATTGTTTCAAGTGCAACAGAAATAAATTTATTACCAGGGAGCTGGGAGGGGGAATCTGCTTAGCCTTCTGATTATTTTTGCTAGGATAAATAAGTCAGCTTTGTGCTTTGTTAATTTTGGTCTATTGTTTCTGACATGGCATGTTGTTTCTGACAAGGCATCTGTGGGAGCCTTGCTTTGGTTTTTTTAAAGGCACCTGAGTCATGTTAGAAGTACTTTGTGATCACTGTACAAACTTCCAAACCAAAGGAAAGATTGAAGTCATAGCAGTTGTTGGTACCAAGTAACATTGAACATAATGTCTCAAGGAAGTGGCACTGTGCGCTCTTAAGATACAATTATCGATCTTAGAATCACTTAATTTTCCAGCATGCCTATATAAATCTGTGTGTGTTGATCCAGTTCAGACTCTTTCAGAACCATGTGAAGCATGCCCAGGCCATGCTGAGATGGACTGAGCTGCTGCAGTCTGCCAGCATTGGTCCTTAGCTGTAAAAGTAAGGCTTTTTGGAAGTGGCAGTAGGGATTAAAAAGGCTTGGTTGGTTGAGGACCCACTGGCTTTTTTCCTCTGCGTGGAGGGGTTCGCTCTCTTCATTTTTCATTAAACCTGCCAGTTAGCTAGAGCTAGTGATTTCTCTTTGGATGCTATGGAATTTGCATGGTTTTCAGGCATAATGTTGCCCTGACTGAACCACAAGCCAAATGATGCACAAACAAGCACTGAAATAAATGATTTTAAAATGTGTATGACAAATCAAACAGCTGTTTTGTTATGAGTTGGAGCTGTAAATCACATTAGTTAAATCGTCGAACAATTGATTTTAAGCTGGTCTGAAACAAGTTGCCTGTGAAGGCTAAATTGACATTTATGCATACCTATCTTGAAGTAGGCAGCTTTCTTGAGGAGGGGGTGGTGGTGGAATTCAGCTATTGCTGCAGAAAATTCTTCCATTAAAGTATTTAAAGGAATGATGTGTTGACAAGACCTTCCTACTGTAGCTTGCAAATCTGAGGAATATGCATGCTTAGCGCTCAGTCCTAAAATTACATTCCTTGCACATAATTCCTGTTGAATGTGATAGAAAAAAATCAGATCAGAGCTAATCTTAAAATTGCACAGATGTTTATCTACACTAAACTGTGTATTATTTAAGTAATACTTTACAGTAAAGTATAGTACTTAAAAGGCTCTAGTTAGATTTCCTCCAAACTAGGCATCATAAAATGCCTTTTGAGGGGACAAGTGATGGTTCTTGGGTGGCATCCATTTCTAACACATGTACCTGACAGCATCTTGACTCATTTGCAGTAGTTCTAAGACCTATTGCAGTAACTGTTGTTATCTACAATGTACTGTCCTTGGTGTTCCTTGCGGAGCCTTGGGAGACTGGGCTGAACAGAGAGCTTGGTCACTGTAGGGTCAGCCAAAAGGCATCTTTGAGAATTTACCCATGCTTCAGCCAGAAGAGTAGGTGGTATGACTTAGTACCTTTGATCCCAATATTCTTGTAGTCCCAAGGGGAATGAGTTAGCCCAGATGGTTATACTGGTTTTGATTTGGAACTTTGAAGTAGAAAGGTGAGTGCACGGTCTTACAGAGGGCCCTTAACTTCATGAAATGTCTGCAACGGTGTCATAGGAAAAGCATGTTCCTTTTCTGAGAGACATTGCAAAGCTACTTTGCCTCAAATCTTCTGGAAGGTAGCTGCCTGGATTTTTCTTCTCCCTTAGCTGCAAGCTAGCAACACCTTTGCAGAAGCCAAGTTTGAACTTTAGGAAGCTGTACCACCAAATTACGCTGATTTCAGATGATGGGAAGTTACCTTGGTTTCCTGAAATGCTGTAATTGGAAGCAAAATAATGTTACCTAACCTGTGCTACTTCTGCGGGTGAGCTAATGCAGATGCTTTCCTACCACTTCCTAGGTGGAGGATGAAGTTGATCACAGCATTCGGAAAGTATACAATGGATACAACGGGACAAATCCTGATGCAGCCAGTCGTGCTATTGACTATGTACAGAGGCAGGTGAGACCACAAGACCTGAGCGAATTTTCCACTCCCTTCTGTCCTTAAAACACAGGCGCTGTTGCTCTGCTGCTTGTGTAGATGGCCTTCCTCCATTCTGACAAATCTAGGGAATTGCTGAATGGACAATAAATAGCTTAACTCAGTTAAGGTTAATATTATGATATTGCTGATGGGGAGATAAGTTTTTATATCATTAGCTGTCTGTCCATCTGTGCTTGTATTCAAATATGTAGTACTTAAATATTTTTCTGCAATGGAACATAATATACTTGTCCTCTTGGTATTGCAGTTAGAATTGAATTCTTTACCTCTCTGATTTTCCAGCTGCGCTGCTGTGGGATCCATAACTATTCAGACTGGGAGAATACTGTCTGGTTCAAACAAACTAAAAACAACAGTGTGCCCCTCAGCTGTTGCAAAGCAGCCCTCAGCAATTGCACTGGCAGTCTGACCCACCCCATGGACCTTTATTCGGAGGTAAGGCAGCCACAGCATGAACTTACACAGCCACGTGCTTTCACTGACAATTCGTTTTCTTTGGGGGAAATCAAATCTTGGGTGTATTTGCTTTATCAGGAAGTAGATGTGGTTTCTTGTGGCGGGGGGGGATCCTCTCCCTCCTCTTTTAATCTGTGAGTAATTTTCATCTGATTACTTTTTTTATTATTTGCATTATCTTTCTGCCCTATGTGATGCTTTTGGGGTTTTTTGGTGTGTCTAAATATGGTTGCCAGATCAATACATAAGAAGCCTACTTGTTTCAGGGGTGTGAGGCTCTGGTTGTAAAGAAGCTTCAGGAGATCATGATGTATGTCATCTGGGCAGCACTAGCATTTGCTGCTATTCAGGTAAGAGAATATTCTTTATTTGTTAACTTCTTTCAAATTAAATCTAAACTGCAGTACAGATAATTAAGGTATGCAGATACAGATATTAGACATTAACACAGAACTTCCCACTGCTATGGGGATGTATATTCTGTTAGAGCTGAACAGTCAGTATTATA
This sequence comes from Rhagologus leucostigma, assembly GCA_013397725.1. Lineage (NCBI taxonomy): Eukaryota > Metazoa > Chordata > Aves > Passeriformes > Rhagologus > Rhagologus leucostigma. The sequence continues at coordinate 274,633 of VZTD01005270.1, forward strand.
TGTAGTAATCCACTCTGATGTAAATGGTAAATTATTTCTTGAAAACTTAATTATCTAGGTATTAAGTATCATAAATGTCCTCTGATGGCATTTAACACTTGAAGAATTTGCATAATGTTTAATTTCCAGCTTTTAAACAGCTCGTTCTTCATGCTGTTTTAGAGGTACGTCAGCTTAACTATGCTTCATGGTGTACAAATAATGTCATGAGCACCCAGGAGATAAACCAAAGGTTTTGATAGTGTGCTCTGTTCATGTGCAACTGAGCTTTGCTGTGTGTCTTGAGGATTTCTTGGAAAAAGAGGAAAAAGAGCAAACAAAGAGGCTCTAAACTGGAGACCCTTCCATGAACCTTGTTACAGTTACCCTGGTCATAAAAAGGTAACTGAGGAAATAAACTAATGTGTATATTAGTATTTATTAAATTTTAGGGAAGAAAAAAATACTAGAACTGTCTCCCAAACATATTTGTAAAACTGAAATTTTGAATGCTCATCAACTGGCAGATTTAGTACATTAATGACATTATTTTCAGACTGTGCCTATGTTATGGTCTCTGAGTAATGTAGTACGTATGCTGAATCCCAGGAGACTTAAAAACTAATTTCAAAGTTACTTTAGCGTTCTTAAAAGCATTTGAATTCAGAAAACATACCTGTCAAGTCCAACAGTTTAAGCACTTCTGTTTTCAAAAGCAGCTTTTAAGCCGGATTGTATGTTTGAAGAACTTTTGCGAACAGCCTTGTGAAAATAGGGTTCCCTTTATATTTCAATGCTACAAGGATTTACTCATAGTACTGTATGCAGTCATGTTGAACTATTCAGACCTCGAGTACTTCAACTATGGAGCTTCAAATTTGGTGAGATCTGTGCTTAGTCTCTTGAAGGGAAGGTATAGTTTTAATTGTCTTTCTTAAAACTTTAGTTGTTAAAGCAATACTTGGTCTGTTTGAACAATGAAATGTATTTGTGTACTGAAAATAATGTGTTTATCACAACCATAGTTACTGTGTCAAATTCTTTTTATGTCGGAAAAAAAGTGCTTCTTATGAGACTGGCTGAGGTGAGTCCCAAGAGGAGGCGTCATTCTTAGTTTCTGAGTTTGCAGGTTGATGAACAGCTGTGCCCCAAAATGCAGCACAGTTATAATCCTTTCTGGCCTTGGCCCAGAGTTTCTGACACATGCTTGCAATGGCAGCGTGGCTGCTCGCAGCCTTCTGTTCAAACTGTTCTATTATTTATCTCCTGTATTTGAGACATAAGCTCTGACATCTTTGTCTTTGCCATACAGAATTCAAGTATGTACTTGGCCCAGTTCTCAGCAAAATGGTCTGTGGGCTAACTGAAAGGGAGATAGAATGTAAACTTCAGCACATGGCTGTAACTTGGGTCATACCCTATAAACTCAGAGGAATAACTATGTTTTTCTTACCATTTGGTGAATTTTACTGCCTTTCCTATACTCGCTGCACAGAGTCCCCTCTGAACAGATTATTTTATGTTACACAATGAGACTGTTCAAAGTTCATTACCTCTGATTAGCCTATAGTCAACAAATGTAACCTTCGGTAAATGCTTTAAAGTTAAAAGACTGAGAAGAGTATTTTTGCAAGGCTTGAAATTTATGGACAACTTAGTCTTTTCTGCATAGAAGTAATTTTTGGTATGTTCATGTTTCAGTTACCATGGGGATTTTCCAGTGTGCAGTAATTCCCTGGTCCCAACCACAGTGACAGCACAGAACTATTAATAGATAGGAGGTAAACTGAAGGGAGCAAAGACGCAGCTTTTGTGGTTGGTGATCATTTACAAAGGGCACATGTATATACAGCCAGTGAATTTTTGTACAAAATTGGTTTGGGGAAAGATTGAATATAGTTACTGCTAGCAGGCAAATTAAAACCAAAATTAATAAAAAACTAAACAAACCTTCTGAATGTAGAAGACGTCTAAACTTTCCTGAAAGCTGTTGAAGAGGAGGATGCTTAGATCCTTCCTCAACACAGATGTCTGAAATAGCTGTTCACAATATTAAATAGCAACCAAAGAGAAACAGACTGAAATGCCTTAAAATGTTTAGAGGTGATAGCATCTTTTTTTTAATGACATAATAAGTAATGTCTGTAGAGAACACTGAGATACATGAGTCACTTCTGTGTTTATAGTGAATTCTCAGACTATGCTCAGAGACTTCCTAAAGGATAGAAATAGTAAAATAGTTAAATAGTAACTCAGAAGTTAATTGCATGAGGTTTTACTGTAGTACCTGAATGTTTGAGATTTCACACAACTCTGTATAAATTAAATGTCTTGAGTGAGTCATTGAACAGGGTTGTCTTTGTGCAAATAACTGTAAATGTGATGGAAGTACTTTTATTCATTTGATGTACATGGCTAGAATGAATTCTAGCAAAAGACTAAAGGAGGTGTTGCTCTGCATCACATTCTTCATTTTATCCTGGCTTTGAACAGCAGAGAAGTTTTTGTACTTGCAGGCTGTGAGCCTTCTTTAGAGTTCTGTAGCCACTGGCAATTACCATAAACTCTCAATTTTACAAGTCTAACTGAAGTGGGTTTTAATTGTAGATATTCCCTCTCTTACTTAGAAGGGCTGTGTCCGTGACGACTCATTCTCTCATGTAACTTGTTTTCTCTTGCTCTGACATGAATATTATCAACCTGAGCACCCTGATGTAGTTGACGTCCCTGCTTTTTGCAGGAGGGCTTGACTAGATGGCCTGTAAAGATCTGTCCCAACCCAAACCATTCCATGACTCAATGTATTTAGGAGTCAGTCTGTGAGCTGGAACCACCTGAGTGAAGAGAGGTGCTGTTTTTAGCAACAGCTGAAGTGCCATGCTACATCGCTCTCCATACGCATTTTTAGACCTGAGCTGGTTTCTGCTGTAGATCCAAAGCACATAATGCACTGCAAACAAAGAAGAGTATTGATCTTTACAGCTTGCTCCTTTCCAGGAAATTAAAAGTTCATACTAGAATTTCATCATGCCTCTTCCTAATCACTGCTTAGGATTTAGGATTTTTAAACATTCTGTTTTCAGTCTTTCAGCAGACTGGTGTACTATATTGTGTGTACCATCATGTAGTTCTAAAACAGTTTATACGTCTGATGTTTACATCGGCCTGTATTTTAAAAAAGTCAGTAATTCTCCTTTGGTCCCAGTACTATTTTCACTGGGCTTTTGCTGTATCAGTGAGGAAGATCTACACTTGATTGTGTGCTCACCCATTTCGTTCTTGTTTGCTTTCTGTCCGAGGGGTTTTTTGTGGTGTATTTTTGGAGTGAGTTCTTCTTTTTTTTAAGAAACCAATTTACCTTCAGGGTGGTGCTTTATAATCCAGAGATAGGACAGGAGCCTCCTGAAGTATTTGCATCTATGAATAAATTTCTATGCTTACAGCCAAATCAGTACAATCTCACTTGACTAGAAGCTATTGCCAGTTACTGTAGACCACAGAACACACCACTATACCTGGTATTTTTTAGTAGGTACAGTCTTATTCTCCCTTCAGTAAACATGCAACTTCTTTAAAATATCATGTCCTGTATCCCTGATTATTCACGTGGTTTAAGTCTTGTAAATGGACACAGGTTGATTATACCCTAAATCCTGGCAAGCATGCCAGCACAGTTGTGGTACTGTGAATTTTAACATGTCTAAAAGTGAATTATTTGCCTTAGATTTAAGCTTTCTAATATGACATGTTAACAGAGAGATAGAGTTTTATGAAGTCTTTCAAACGCTCATTCTCATCATAGCAGTTAAGCTGATGCATTTGAATTGCACTTGGATTTTCCATACCAGATACAGTATCTAAAAATCTGTACCTTTCATAAAAAAACCCTAGGAATTTGTTCCATCTGCACCTGAATTATTGAGGCAGACTACAAGTGGCTGACCAAAAACAAAGTTTTGTTTAAGATGCCCAGGATAATCTTGTAAGAAAATGAGGCTGAAGTTTGTGGCCCTTGCATTTTGCAGCAGGAACCAAAGCTCTTTCAAGGAACAGTCATTTGTTACCGTTTATGTTACAGACAATTACAGTCTTGAAACATGCTGACAATCTGTGCTGAGGTTGAGTCTCTTGAAGTACCTTCTTTGTACTCAAGCTTGTTCTCTGTTTTTTCTCCATAGCTTCTGGGTATGTTGTGTGCCTGTATAGTTCTATGTAGGAGGAGTCGGGATCCTGCCTACGAACTTCTCATCACTGGCGGAACCTATGCCTAGAAGAGAATTCAAACATGCAGTTCAATCTTCCCCCACTTCTGTGGAAGGTGAATGGGCCAGGTTTACTTCCATAGCTTTCTTGCCCCAAGCTTAGTCCAAGCACACCTTTCAGACATGAGGGCAGCCGCACTGTGCACTGGTGACGGGCAAAACAACAGCTTTACACAAACCCATATAATTACCTGTGACTTTCACTGTTTTAGCCAGCTATTCATGTATCTAAATGTTTTAGTATGCTAGTAAACTTTCTAATTTCAGAACCATTTGCGAGTCAAGTGTAATTTGGTTGATATGAAAGTCCAAGGATGTGTGCCTACTTTGGTAGATTACCTCTAAGCGTTAACTGGCTGATTCTTGCATATAGAGAGAGGATGTCTTAAACCTTCACTACATGGAACTTTTCTGGCCAAAGCTGTACAAAGGAAGCCAGCTGTATTTAATTTGAGAAGAAAACATGTTTTAATCTTGCCCCTCACCAGTGTCACTTTTAAAAAAGAAAAAAACACTTAAGTCCAGTACACTTTATATATAATGAAATTGTAAAAAAAAAAACTAACCAATTTTAGGATTATGTGACTTCAGTTTTGACCTTTGGAGATCCAGTCTTTCAAACATTAGTAGTTTAAAATACAAGCTGGCTTTTCAGGAGTATAATGTATGCACTACTGTTCTATAATGAAATATTTCATTTTTCTATGAAGAGCGTTTTATGTGTTGAGTGAACTGTTAGACTGTAGACTTTAAATTGGTTTGGAAACAATGTAGCCATGTAGAGTAGCAAAGTAGTATGTGAAAGTGATCTCAACTGTAAATAGTAAACCTGATTAAATAAATCTCTGTATATCCTCCCTATAAACATGTCTTGTTTTCTGTTTAAGATTCCGATGTATTTGGTCCAGTGGAGTCTGGGTGTGCTGGATGCACAAGCTTTGTGTGAAATCAACGGTTTTAGGTGGCTTCACTTCAATAGATCTGTATTTATGATTTGCTGGAAATGTGATTGTATTGTATTTGTTCTTTTGATTTGAAACAATACTAGCAAAATGCAGAACAACAAACTTGGCTGAACTTGATGAAAACTTAGCATCTTGTGCATACAATTAAGGAAGAATCTGTTGTCTCTCAACAGAGGATAATGAACAGCTTTACTGTAACTGCTGTATGTTAATTATGTTTTAATGAGCCTTACATTATTCAGATGCTTAGTCACTGCCCTACTTTCAGTGTCTTCAGGTTCCTCCTTCCTTGCAGAAGCCAGGAATGTTCAGAATTTTTACCAGTTGCTTATGTGCAAAGCAGACATGCTCAGCTAAACTGACATCAAGATATCACTAAAGAAACATCACTCTTTAGAAAAAGAAAATTCTAATGTGTACAGTCTGTTGTTGAGGCCATTGTGGCTTGTGGGGGATTTTTCTCAGAGCTGTCACACTGCTGCAGAAGTGTACTTTTGGAATTCTGTGTTACCTTCTAAAGGTGGGTTTCACATGATACTCCCTTGGGACTTAGATTTTCCTTCTTAGAACAGCATGTGGCTCAACCCAAAGGCCCTCCTGACTGTGGCATCACATTTCCCAGATGCAGTAGCAAGCCTGCTAACTGAATTGTCTTCATATTGTATTGCATATTATAAATATAGAATTAATAAGATTGTAAAGAATCTGGCTTGTAAAAATCAGTGTGGAGAGGTTTTAAGACAGACCTGTGTTGCCCAAAATAAAGCTAAGGATGCTTAAAAAGGAGGTCAGCTCTAAGCAGCTACAAGGCAGAAAGAAACTCCACAGTCAAGAACCTGCACGTACCCCTTTGAAGTGGGGATAGTTAGGGGGAGATACAGTGCACGTGCTTGTTAATCCTGCTGGAGGAGATGGATTTGAAGTAGAGATGACGTGACAGTACTTTCATCTAAATGAAGGAAGTCTCTATTTCCTCTTTAAAATGCAGACTATTTGTGCTGGAATGTGGAAACTACTCAATATTTTATGACTTTTTTATAATTATAACAAAGCCCAACTGAACTTTAAACTGGCATGAATTAGTTTTTTCTAGGAACCAGTGACCTTCTTGCATTGCAGAGTTCGTAGTAGGTCTTGGATGTGTGAATAAAGTTACGGTGGTGTTCGGGTTTTGTAAAATACAAAATCAAACTTCACACACCCCCACACTCCCCCCCAAAAAGCCAACCAAACGCAGGCTTGCGAGGGTCTAATGCACCACATTTTGTGTGACTCACTGAAGCTGGGAACAAGTGGTGTAGGTCTGTGGCTTTCCAGTACCAGCGAGTCTGGGTTGCTCAATAGTGCTCTATTTTGTGGGCTCTATCCTAGCTGTCTATTAATTTGACTTGCTTAGTATGTCTGGACTCATTATGATCCTTTACCTTTCTCACTGCCCCTTTCCCTGTCCTTCCTTGCTCATTTACACTCTTGAAGTTTGAGCACCATTCTCATTAACACTTGAAACATAAATTTTTCATTTCTCCTTCAACTTTAGCATCACCCATTGATGGCCTTTTTCTTCAGGCACAGAATCCACATGTATTTACCATTTCTAAGATCACCATTCTAGCAAAGGGAATCTTACGTTTCTTCCCTTCTTTCTGGAAATATTCTGTATATTTGAAATTTTTTTTGCTGTGACTTTTGAAAGAAAGAATCAAATGCTTAAATTGTAGCAGGTGAAATAAGGTTAATTTATTGGGAAATACTTATTTTTCCCCTTACTGAAAAAAGGAATAAACTTTGGCTCGCGTTAGGCAGGAGTGTTGGTGTGGCTGTAGTTTGGCCTTCCTAATTCATTCATATCTGAGAGTGTATTTTAGGGGACAAGGGATGACTTCGTTTCATTCTAGCTCTTTTTTCCCTTGATTCCTGTGTCTAGTATTTTAAGTTCCTGTATGAATTTTTTCTTGGCTGTCTTGTAGCTGAAGAGTCTGAGAGGGCTCAGTGCAGACTGCACAGGAAATTATTCAGACTGAGTGAATCTGTGTATGCTACATGGAGCTTGCCTGCAGCAGTAAACCTTAGGTGATCAGAGGGGTTTAACACAGGAGATTAGAATTGCTTTCAGGGTTTTTGTTTAATTGGGTTTTGTCTTTCTCATTGCTGTTAAAATGACTTAAATGCATTCCAGTGCAAGTCCTGTGCTTAACTGCCTTTCAGCTGCTTAAAAGGAGGCTCATGAGAATTGGAGGGTCTCATTCAGACTGTGGTCTAGTAAGGCATAATCATATGTATTTGCCTTATTAAACAGAGAAGTGGTCTAACAAGCTCAATTTAACAAAGTTAGTGGAAAAAGAAAGTTCTGCCTTGATAGCAAGGATAGTTCATGAGATTCTTCAGTACTTGCAGTTTCAGATGGAATTTGAGATAAGTACTTGTGATAACAGTGTTAGTGATAGCCTTCACAGTACAGTTAGTGGATCTTGTAACTGACTTAATCTTGGGCCTGAGACAAATCCCTCTGGAATGCGCTACAGGTCTGCAAGTGCAGTGGATCTTTGGTGTTCCTGTGTGCTGCTGTGTCCTGTAGAAGCAGCACGCTCCAGGGTGACTGCAGTGCTTGCAGAATGCCACCTGAGCCTCTGCACTGCCTCTTGCAGTCCTTGCTCCTGGGTGCCACCCGTACTGACTGGGGCATCTGTCCTTGCTACACATAATAAGCTTAATTTTACTTGCACGGCCTTTTTCAAAACACATGTTGCTAATCTTTCCTTGCTGATCTGTTTCCTCTAGAGCTGCATTGAGCAGTTGGAAAGCTCTCTTGGGGGCAGCATGTTTTAAACCATGATGTATGCTTGGGCTGTTGCTGAAAGTTAGGAGAGCAGACTTCCATCTGTGCTGCATCTGAACTGATGTGAGCACAAAGCTTCCTCTGCCAAACTACCGACGTGGTGCAGTGCCCTATAAAGTGGCAACATTACTGATTGCTGTGTAGGCCATGCATGGCTGTGGGAGGGTAAGGTGCTGCCACTCTTAGCCTGTTTCCCACTGTCCTACGTATCAGTCTCATATTCCTGGACTGCTTCAGCACTCATCTCTCATGTCTGTTGTGATAACTGTCTTTGCTATTTGTCCGTCTCAGTTTTGGGGGATACTCTTCAGTAATGGGACTGATTAGGAGAGAGCAAAATCACTGGCATGTACCAGAATTATGGTGCTGCTGATCAGTTGAAAGTCTGGGTATGATCTGATTTTGACAGTGTCATAGTTTGCCTGTGCCCTGCACAGTAGTAGGTGTAAACTTTGCCCTTCTACCTCTCCATGAAAGGATTATCTGCAAAAAACCTACAAGATAGTCGTGAGGTAGTCCTGCAACAAGTTGTGTTTCCTTCTGTATACCATAATACAAGGTTTGGTGTTTAAAATAAGGCTAAATTGCAGGCTGCTTGTTACTAGGTGGAGGAGGAGGTGCTGGGGAAGCACAACTGTACAGCTGCTCCATGGCCATGTGCTGCACCCTGGACATGTTTAATGTCCTGGCAACTGCCTGGGGTGACAGAGGTAAACATTAGATGGAGAGTTTGTCCACCCGCTCCTTTAATTCTTCACTCTGGCAGTTGCCTTCACAATACAGGTTTTGTGCTCACAATTTAGTCCAGGCATATGCCTTTGATTTAGTCCTTGCTGTGACTGCAGTAATCCCTGCTGGATCTGTGCCTGGCAACAGATGTTGCTTCTTTCAGTGTCTGGACTCCAGGACAGGAGTTCAGTTGTGTTTTGTGGGGGGTATTTACACTGTAGATGAACACAAAGTACAGTTTATTTATCATTTAAAAGCAGAGCCAGGTTTGTAGATTAAACTTGGACATGAACTTAAACCTGCACAGCTGAGAGACTATCAGAACTCTGGTCTGGGGACCTGAGACTTGGTGATCCTTCTGGAGCAAGTAAAGAAACACTTCTTTCTAGTGATATGCACTGAACCACACATTTCTCTCACCTGCTTCTCTTGACCCTGAATGCTAAAGATATGTCAGAGCTCTTGAGTTGAAACTTCTTTCTTTGCCAGAGGGGAGCGTGCAAACTGGGTTGCTCCTGGTAACGTGAGCCACAGCAGTGTGGGACCATGGAGCTGTTCTGTTGACACTCCACGAGAATAGACAGCTTTGCTTTCATTTGGATGTGTGGTGCTTCAGGCACCAGCTCCTTTCACTAAATGGGCTCCTGCGCCATTTCAAAGAATAAGTTAAGTGTTTTCCAAGATAGCTGTCCTGTCCGACCTTTGCTAGGTCAGGCTGTGACTGAAGAACTGGAACACATTTTCCTCATGCAAATAAAACACTCTGCAAAACACTGGCAGTTGTGGGGCTTAGCCGTATCTAGGATGCCTTGCATGCAAAAGTAGTCTGGTCTAGAAAACTACTTCTGGAATGGAGTTCTGAAGTTTTTCTCCCACCTGGACAAAGGAAGCAGCAAGCTCTGCTCTCACCTGAACGAGTATGCCATTGAATTGCATTGAACAAGTCTGCCAGCACATCAGGTGTGTGCAGGGGTAGTGTTCATACATTCTCAGCTGAGAGTAGAAGGATAAGTCACTTTACCAAGCACCTCACAGGCAACAGGCAGGACTTAATTTCCCAGTACACGCTGTAGAACTAAGCACTCCTTGTATACTTCCAGGACTTGGAGAATGCCCCATCCTTGGGAAGCACGCTTGGTGCTAGTAGCCTTGCACGCTGTGAAGTGTTTTTGCTTTATGAGTGCAATGTCCATTTTGAAAGCTTAAGTCCAGCATTTATTCTGATAGCTTTGTTTCTCCCTATACAGTAACAGCTTCAGCACTGAAAAATGGTGCACTGAGGATACATTACAGACACTGAGCAAACATAAGTTAAATTTAGAGCTTGTGCTGATAAGTGGTGTGGTTACAAAAGCTGGCACAGGACCCGACAGGGCAGGCAGGATGCGTTTCTCCAGATGCCTTCTATCCCTCATTGGTTTTTGAATCCTCCCATGGCTGCTGAATGGAGCAGTGCCCTAGTAAAACCTTTAACTGCCACTTAGCAGAACAAAGTCACTGTCGCTTAAGTCTCCCTTCCTCACCCAGGGCTTACACACAAGGAGGGCTGTGCAGCCCTTCTCCAAAGACAAAGCATTTCTCACGTCTATCAGTGCATTGAAAGCTTTCCCATTCACACTTAGGTTAGCATTCTTATCCTGGGAAGGTTAAAGTTCACCAGTTTCCCAAGAATTTCCTCCATGGACTGTTTTCGGCTTACAATTTCAGAACAATTCTTCTTTAGATGCAGCTGTTGAGCATTTGCGCCCTTGCAGAGTGGAAGGGAATGCACTGAACTCCCCCACGCGCTCCCTGCACGGAGCGTGAGCGTTATCTCATGTCTGCAACTCCCTTCCTCAGAGCCATCCAGTCCTATTACAAAACAAGCACCGTGTACACAATATAATTTGTCCTTTTGTACGAGATTTTCCATTGCAAACATTGATCCGACCGCCATCCAATGCTAGCTTGTTTAGACTGGGTCTGGGATTGAACAATCACCAAAATGCTGAGTGTGCCAGGAGGATTCTCAGCTCGATATCAGAGTGGATTACGAGCTCCCCATGGTGAATGGGGAAACTGAGGTGCGAGGTGCGACTTCTCCAGTCGTACCTTTGCTTGAACAATCCAAGTGTGTAATCCGACACGCAGGAAATTCATTCAAGTTTAGGCTGGAATGTCTTTAGCTGTACTGTGTGTCCATTTACCCTGAGGCAGAGGCTGCGGCAAATGCCTGAATTTCAGTCAAAGAGAATTTAAGTCAAAGCACCGCTTACGCAGCTGTAGCTCATTCAGCATTGCTCCTATTAACACACTGGTTACTTCTCTTTATGCCTGCCTTGATTTGGTGAATCAAGTTGAATTCTGGTAAGGGCAGCAAAGCTGGGATACATGTGCTGCATTATGTTTTCGAATCTGGTTAACACTGGCCTTTTTAGATCTGGTAAGTAAAATTCCTCCTGATTTCAAACATCCTCTTAGGCTATCTGTTCCCACTTCACCTCTGCCCCCCAGTTGTTTTTGTAGCCTCAGTCCTCAGGATGATATGTGGAATCCCCGGTTATAAACTCGTAGCTGTGCTCCAAGTTGAGTTCTGTTTGCCTGGTGGGTTTGAATGATACTGTCTTTCCCCTTAGAAGTTTCAGGGATGTCAACTCTGATTTCTGCCGATTTTCCTGGGAGGTCACGGCGATTTCTGTTAGAGTTTTGTGTCTAAAGGCAAGATTTAGTCTGTGCTTTCAGTCAGGATAGAACAACACAGTAAATCTGCCTTTTGGGCCAGTGTGTGGGACAGAACGGCTGCAGCCACGTGACACCCAGCAGTGATAGGCTGTAAATGCATTCTTAATGGTGCCCCAGCAGCTTTGTGCCAGATCAGGTGTCAGCCGTCCTTTAGCAGCTGGTGGAAGGACAAGTTGAGCACTGTACCATGGGTACTGGCTAATTTGATGGAAATATGATTATCCAGCTATTCTAGAAACAGATCAGATTTGCACTGTGCGGGATCCAGGAGTGCACAAATCTGGAGATATCTGTGGCTCTGAGCAAAATGTGAGCTGGCTGCTGAATTTGGGTAATTGCTAACAAACAGATGATGGCAAACAGTTTGACTAGTTCTTCGCCCTCTCAGTGGATGGGGCGTTGTCATTTTGTTAATAACTTAGTCACAGGCAGGACACTAATTCCTCTTCCAGAATCTAATTCTCCACACAAGTATTCTTCCTCTACAAAACCCAGCCCATCAGCCCTTGCAGTCCCTTAGCAGCCGTTTACTTTCCAGAAGCCAGGTAAGACTCAGCGTCACAACTTGTTTCCTTTCTTGATCACTAGCTTTGAGTGTAGTTCCTGTTTAAGGACATGTGAAGTACAGGTACCTGTGTGGCTGGTAACTGCTCTTGTGTTCAATGCCCCAGCCCTGCAAGCTGGAGAACAAGAAAGCCAGGGAAAAGAGATGGTGTTGGGCAGCATAGGCTGCTGTTCAGGCCTCTACAGTTTGTCCTGTCCTGTGTGGAAGTTGTTGCCACTCCACACTGAAGGTTAACAGTAACTTTTCATACTGTGTTTGTACAGAGCTGATGCAGAGTCCCCTGTGCTCTCTAAGCCTGCACAGGGACGATGCCAGGAGGTTCTGTGGTCCACAAAGCATGTAAGTTACCCACCACTGTCGAGGTTAGGTGTTCCTTAATCCCCAGCCAGGCTCCTATTAGACACCTACCACCTGGTGCTTGGCTTGTAATGCATCTCCTTTTGGCATCCATGTGCTTCCACTTAAACTGCATTCAGTAATCAGTGAGCTATGAGCTGCAACTGGGAGAAAATCACCTCTGGAGAAGACTCAGACCACGAGTGCACCTCTTGAAGAAGCAAGAAAAGAAGGAAGCTAAGGTAAGAGTTTCTGGTGTTTATGCCTTATGTACATGATCTGTCAGCACTTTGGCTGATGTATGCTGGGGTTGTTCATACTACACAGCTCAAGCCAGCGGTCCTCAAGGAGGTGGCAAACACTTCAAACCTTGAACAGTCACTGTGCTCCTGCTGTTGCTACATGCTCAGCTGGGAAGAGGTTGATTCCTTCCTTTTAGCTGCCTAGTTGGAAATTCTGGAAATGTTGGAAATGCTGGAAATGTTGGAAATGCTGGAAGCTGGATGGCTCTACAGATCACTGAGCTTGAAAGGAGGCCTGGCTGTGTTGGCTGTCCTAGAGCTGGGTCTCTTGGATCTCTCTGTTTCTAGTCTGATACTATGTCGTTACTACTGGCTTGTGGGTTCTTCATATGCCATATACAGAAATCTGTTCTGTGCAGACAGACCTCGCACTGCGCTTACAGACATTTCCTAATTGCGTGTGGTTGTCACTGGTTAAATGTTATTTTATACAGGTTTTCCTGTTCTTCTCCTTAATTGATAGTAAATGGTAAAAGGTAAATGGTAAAAACATATGCATGTTTTGACTTTAGTATAAGAGTGTCACTGGAAAGGGCCCATTTCAGTTTCCCATCTTAGCTGAAAATTGAATGATAACTTGATTGTGTCCGTTTTATTGCCCAAATGTTACCAAACTGGAGAGGAAATGTTAATAAGGGCAATATTATTAAGGCAGTAACCTACAACTGACCTTCCTGCTTTTCCTACTGATAGGGGTGGGTGGATGGATGACACCTAAAATGTGGATGTTCTCAGAGGGTGTGGGTATTTCTTGATATCTCTGTTCTATTTGTGACAAGTGCTGCCACACAGATAGGGCAAACTGAAGAATTTGGCTGATAAGTAGTTCCAAGCTATATCTAGACAATGTGAAGCAGAGGATTCATGAGAAAACATTGCTGCTGCTTTTTCATTTCCTGAACAGTCTGGAGTTAGCATGTGGGACCCAAACGCTGTGACACTGGGGAGATTTTGAAATACCTATAGCCTCTTGCCATTCAACAGTATTTACTTGACAGAAGAAGAGACTAGTAGAAAGGAAATTGGTTTCCTGACTTTAACAGCAAAAATATGGAATGATTTGATGGGATAGAAACAGCAGCCACCATTCCACTGGCTGTCTGTTGGTGATGTAGACCATGTGGTCCATGGAAGCAAAGATCATCTGTAACAGGGTCTCGAGGTAATCAAGACTGGGCCCTGCAGTGCCTTGTGCGAGGTTGTCTGGGCCCTCAGAGAACTGAGGAGTCCTGCAAAATCCGTGTGTCCCACATCGTTAGAGAAGGCGCATCTCAGTGGATTTTTTTTTCTGTTTAAGTAAGATAATCTGCAAAATATCTACCTAAATTTATTTATTTGTTGGTTTATTACAGTCTTCTTTGTGGAAGATTGAGTGTTCAAAAAGTAAATACATTAAATTTCTTGTGCTTTCCGTTTCCTCTCCTGCTGCAGCTAACAGGGGATGCTGTGGTTGTCGGGCAGCCTCCACTCATAAAGCCCTGGCCAAGCTGAAGCTATTGTGCATCTTTCTGTCACTTGGTCACAGAAACCTCTCCTTCCCTTTCCAGCCTGGGCAAGCACTGCTGTTCTTCCACTGCTGCCTTCAGTGCCATCCCAGCTCCTCCTGAGCCTGTGCTAATGCCAGGGGCTCGGAGCCCTTCAGCACTGATGTGGATGTGCTGCATGGCAACTTGGGGGAGTGTGGGAAGGACAAGTGTGCCTGTGCAAAGGACTGCAGGCAGCTAAAGAAAAAGGGCTTGCAGCAACTTCTATTCCATTCTTGAAGGAAGCATTCGAATAAGATACTGCAAGTGCCTCTGACCTTCATTGTGTTTCATTTAAGAAAAGATTGCATTGACCATTACAGCTTTTTTCTTCTGTCTAAATTTCTCTTGTCTTTCTTGTTGTGTCTGAGCTAAACAGTTCCTCCCTCCTCCATGCCTTTGAGGTAGCAATAGGATTAATTTTCATTGTCTTGATTCAGTTATAAGACCTTAAACCTTGGCAAACACCGTCATTCTGCCCCCAGAAACAGTTTGCTCTGATTCAAATTAAATCACCGATCTTTAATTTTTTTTAACTATCTTGAAATACTGAAAAGGGAGGAGTGGCAGAAACTATCCATCAATCCCTTGTACAGTACAGTAACAGTTGGAAACATTCTTAAATATTGACCTAGAAAGACTGATGGAGCTGAAATCTGTGAAATACAGTGAACCTGCACAGTGCAACTTCTCTGAAGAGGGTTTGTTGAAGAATGAGCACATTAGACATGCCTGGAAAGAAACCAGGATGTCCCTGTGGCAGCAATCCCAGAGGTGCAGAGGCTGCAGGCAGCAGATGGAGGACAGAGCAGCCAGTGGGCAGAAGAGGAGAGGTGGAAGGGAGGCTGCCCTGCTGACACGAGTGTGAAGATTGCAGGAGTAGGTAATTGTCAATTCTCTGGTGCTCAGAGGAGAGGAATCAGGGCAGTGCAGCACTGCTGGAGGCTTGGCTTAGCTGCTGTTTGTGTTGTTGGATTTTGAAACTTCAAAATCCCAGAGAAGTGTTAGGCAAACCTTCCAACCAAGGCAAAAGCAAGCCTCGGGCCCATCAGCTGTCCCAGAATCCAGTGCAAAGCAGAGCTATGGCTAGCATGGATTTCATTGTTAGGAGATGGTTGTGAAGGGGAGTGCCTCAAGTTTTCCTACTAGGGATGTGTTGCGGTCCTTCAGGTGCTCCTCTCTAGCTGCCTTCACTGTTTTTCGTATTTTCATCAGTGACTTATAAACAAACCATCCACTGTCAAAAATGCCAGCACGGTCTGTGCAGGGAGAGAAAAGGATCCATGGCAGAGAATGTGGCTGCTGTGACCATGAGGGTGGCTCACAGGCTGGCTGGAGACAGTCCTCCATCCTGGAGAAACTGCACTTGCTTCTGTGATCTTTTCCCTTCGCGCAGTTGAGATCTGGGCAAGATTTTCCTCCCAGGGTCGCCGAGCTTTGCGACGCTGCTGGCATTGTGTGAGGGTAGGACTGTGCCAAAACGTGCAAGTCCTAATCTCTCAGGAGTGAAGGTGGTTTTTGCAGACAGTGTAGGCCAGGAGATGCTGGGATGAGGCAGGAGCAAGGGAGAGAAAAGCACGGTCAGTTGGTTATTTCCTGACTGGTCGTTGTAGAAAACATTATTATTGGGATGCCCTTGGTCAGCTGAAGCAGACCTTGTGTGCTGATTGTTTTCAGTAATAGAATATTTGTAAAGTCAGAGGACTGGGGCTTCTTTTCATCAAAGCTTTTCAAGATAAGACCCTGGCACAAAACCTCGCTGCCCATTCCTTTCTGCTGTCCACCAGCCATCCTCGTTTTCTGCGATGACAACTACAATGTCTCCTTCACTGATGTCCAGTTCATCCACGTTCTGAAAGGAGACAGGGAAAAGAAATGTAGTTAGCCTGAGAGCACAAGAGGGCCCAAGCATGTATCTGGTGGGGTTTTTTTTAATCCTGCCCTTCATCAACAGTCTACTAGTGTCCTTCTGGTTGCAATGAGTCTGAAATACCAGACAGTGAGGGATTAAGCATTTTGGCTATTTCCTTAAGATCCTCAAAGTTCCCCAGGCTCCATGGTGTCTCCTCCTGCACAACTTGATGGTTTTATCACTGGGGAAGTCCAGAAAGGGTTAAATACAACTCTCCTAAACCAGCTCACCATGACCTGCGTAGTCTGCAGGTGTTGCTAAATAAAACAGAGCACAGCTTAATTCCTAAGGGGGATAACAGTGTCTTTACTAATCCATGCCTGAAATAGGTCTCTCAGTTCTTTTAGTAGGGAACAGCAGTGACCAGTGGGGGGACAGTGACTCTTTGACAGCAGTGACTTTCATCCCGAGACAAATGCAGTAGCTGCAAATAAGCTCTCCCTGAGCTCCCAGGCAGCTATCAGTGTTCAGTGGTGCTGTCCTATTTTCCATAGGAAACCACTTTGCTACCCACAGTGTAGTAAATAGAAAACAGGGTAAGAGAGGCTTCCAGAGATGTTTGACGTGTCAGCTAAAACTAAATTTAATGCACCTGAGTAGGTAAGAATGGACTCAAAAAATGAGAAGCCTCAATGTGCACTATACTAAAGGTAGTAACAGGCTCTTTTCTCAGCAGGGAAAATCCCTGTGTGGCATAGTTTTAAGGCGACTCCTGGAGTAATGAGGTGATCCAGTAGTCTCCTTAGGGGAACTGCCGGTAACAGTGAGGTGTTTTCAGCTGTGCTTGCATGAAATTTCAGGTAAATAATAAAAGAAAGTTTAAAATGAAAGAAAAAAACCCCAACATCTAATAAAAGGTGTTGGAATACTGCTGTACCAAAGGGCAAGTGCTCCTCTTGAGCTTTTTCTCTGTTTTCATCACTTATCTGGCTATCTGTTTTGTCACTGTCACATTTCTTCAGTGCTGGCTGTTTATGGCAGGTCCCTTGGTGTGAAGCTCTCTCTGCACTGAGACATAAGACCTCCTGGATGCTGTTTCTTCTGCTGATCTAAAGCTAATAAAAGGAATCTTTAAACTGACATGTAAAGCAACTGGGGTTGGAGTACAGCTTCTGGAGTCCATCAGAATTAGCAAGTATTTATAACGAGTCCATTCACAACCTTTTACTAGTGGTATTCTGCCTAGCTAGGACTGGAGTCAGGGAGAGTTCAATATCCCAGTTAAGGATGCAGGTTGTTCTCTTTAACAATCATCTGGCAGATGAACCACATCCACTGTGATTTTGCAACTTGCAACATGGAAGTATAGGGAAAGAATACTATGAGATATATGGGATTCAGTCCCCTCCAGCATGGAGGCCAGAGTGCTAAACTGGAGCAGGACGAATCATGTCCCTGGCTGTAAAATGACAGTAACATCTCTTTCACGGAATTTACATTTTCAAGATGTCTGAATCAGCATCATTTATTTTAAATCTAACACTATGAAGTATTTATTTTGAAGCCTTTTTTTACCTGGGCTGTGTAGTCATAAAGTACTCTGTAGTCCTGTGATGAAGTGATCCCAGCTTTTTCATTTACAAAAATGGATGCATAGACTCCGTCTGTTCTCTCCTCTAGGAAAAAAATAAGGAAAAAATACCCACCACAGAAACAAAGAGTTCAGTTGCTTATAAATGCATGGGATCATATGCAAGAGTTCACAAATACAAGGGTTTCTGTTCTCTCTCTGCCTGGAGATGTACATGTATAGAAAAGCTGCTGTGAACTGTAGGTAAAGTCTTGCACAAAAACTGTCCCCCATTGATGGGATGACAATACACCCATTGAACTTTGTAGGAGGTCAGAAACTAGCTTCAGCCTCATCCAGGTTGGCAAAAATGTTTACCCTGATAAAACACAATCCAAGGAGGGAAATGGTCTGATTAAAATGGTTTAAAAATGTTGCTACTGGGGGTATAAAATTCTAGCAGTTCAGTGACTCATGTAGGGCTTTTTTTTCCCTTTGAGAAAAATGGAAAATACTGTGCCAGTGGGTCACCAGTCATTTTCCAGTGGTTTATATAGTTCTCACACAGCTATTTGTCATGGACATAACTTTTTCCAACGTTTCGGTTTAATACAGCTTGTTGTAATTAGTGAAACTTCTTATTTCTTCCCAGCATCTGTCTGGGAGTTTCCCCTGCTGAGCACCAAATGCAGCAAGTGAGAGTCGGGGCTGTTTCTGGGTGCCCAAGCAGGCAGGTCTGACAGAGGCAGTTGATTTTAAAGCTGTTTGAAAACTGCTTTTCGTTTGGTAAGAACTACAGTTAAAATGCTTTTGTTTACTATCAAATAGTAAAATTTGATAGTAAAAATACTATCAAATAAAAATGTCAAACTGTTACCTTCTACATAGTCAAAGTACTGTGTTTTAAATATCATCTGATAAATTCCCAGTTACAAGGATTACAAGACAACAGTGTGAGATGAGACAGATACTGTATTCATAAGCCAAGTGCCTGGTCTGTTAAAAATTTTATGTATTCTCTTGGGCTTTTTAGTGGTAGTTATTCTACACAAGGAGAAAACAAATATCTGAGTCAGACTGCTGCTCTAAATGTATGGTGTCCCCCGCCTAGATGGAGGTTTTGAAGAGTCTATGGATTATTTGGCACTTTAATCTGGGAAATTTGTTTAATACACATCCAAGCAAAATTCATTTCCAGACTACTCTTGCCTGCCAACGTGTGAATATCTGCTGTACATTTCTGCTCCATGTCAAAGCCTGGTTTAGCAACATGATCTAAACCAAACACATCTGGTGAACTGATTTCCTGCAGAGCATACCCAGAGGAGGGGCTGAAGGAGTGGCAGTTTCCGTGTTGTTTTTGCTGCTCCCATGCAGAAGTCCAGAGAATCTGCAGAACCAAGAGAAGCCAAAACCAAAATGAGTGAACAGGCCTGGGTATGAGCATTCCTTCATCTCAGCTCTCTGACTCAGCCTTCCCTCCATCTGCTTCACACTGAGTAGATGTCACCTCTTCTCATGGCCTTCTATTTTCATTTATGCTGTAGATATATTTATCTTCCGTTCAAAATGTATTTTTAAAAATGCAGCAGTATATTGAACCATCGGCCATCACTAAATTGTGCATGAAATACAGTAGATAATATTTTTTTGTAGAGCCAAAGGCTCATGGTGTGAAACTCCAATTATTTCACGATGTTAAAATGACGAGAATTGTCTGTTGCTTATGAGAGATTAACGTCTCTTTGTGCTTAAGGAAAACCCTGATACAATTTAAAATACAGAGCTTGTGTAACGAGCCTTTCTAAAAGCTGTGAGTTTAAGTGAATTTTTATTTTAATCTATCCCTAGTTATTTCCTATATCACAGCTGGGTACTGAAGACTAAGTAAAGTGAGAAAATGGGTTAGGATTCTCAAGCAGAGATAGAAATAGCATTGCATGCTTAAGGCATATTTAAAGGGTCTGATTTTTCAGCTAGTGAACATTCAGTTTTTCTGGAAAATGGATATCCTATCTCAGCCGTTCCTGAAAGATTCAGGCTGAGCCTCTCTAGGCTCCTTGCCCATGCTGCTCACAGTTGTGTTCTGAATGGCAGTACGATTCTCTTATGTAACTGCACAGGATGCAGCATTGAATTCATTATTAGACAAGATCCAGTTTCCAGCCTGAAAACAAAGTATTGTGTATAACCCTGATCGGCTCACTGGCAAGCCTGGACCACATTTCAAATGGGAGATCACAGCCTGCTTCCTGTCTTTGCCATGTCATAGGGCTTGTTAAATTATAAATCTCTTCTGCTTTAACTATGATGCCCTCCCCACTGTGAGTTAGCCATTTTAGTATAAAATATTTAAACCAATAGAGCCACCGTGCTCTTCTGCTGATATAACTGCATCCATGTTCTAACATTTACCAGCAGAAATGGATCAGAATAAGGAAAATTGCCTCCCTAATCATCACAGTTATTCTGCCCTGTGTTTTTCCCTTTGATCCAGAGAAAGAGAGCAGCTCTTTGTTCTGCTCAGCCGAGTGGTGCCGTAAGCCCGGAGGCATTGCCCCAAAGGACAGCTCTCCCAGCCTTTGCTCCCAGCCAGATTCACCTTCACCCTCCCTGGAACAAACTGGTTTTGCTGCTACGTGCCCTGACTCACTAGGAAAGAGGAAACAAGTGACTGCTACCCATTGCTGACTGAGCTATTGTGTGATGAACTCATCCCTTGTCCCTCTTCCCACTAGGTCATGGCAAAATTACTGACTCCATTTTAATACCTTTACTTCTTCTGTCAAGTGACATTTACTGATGCATAGTTGCCTCTTGCTACAAAGAAAGAAGTAGTAACTTTCCATGTCGTGTTTTCTGTCATCATGCATGGCTGTTGATGTAGAGAAGTACCTGTTTTGGGAACTGAAGTTTGCCACTCACCTCTTCATCATCCCACAGGACTGGGTGGGGCTGCTGCTGCGCCTGTTGGGCTCTCTGCTGTAGTAGTTCTCATACCCTATTGCATCTGCAACAGGGCAATAAAAATGGGATGTTCAAACAGGAAACACTGTGAGAAAACACTGTTTTCTCCCTGCCAGAACGCGACCTGGGGCTGCTGGGGCAAGCTGCGGTGCAGCACCTGTCTGCCCTCAGCCGGAAGGTGGCTGGAGCAGCTCAGGGGAACCCGGGGGCTTGACAAAAGCCATTCCAGCTTCTGTAAACAGCCAAGTCCCTGATGGCAAGGCACTCTCGGCCTGAGCTGGGCACAGCCAGGGGCCTGAGGCCCCATTCGAAGAGCTGTGGCTATCCATGGCTGTTCCTTCTATTGCCTCAAAGTTCAGGACTTAAGGGGGCAGAGTGTGGTCATTGTGAGCCTCAGGCCGTGTTGATGATAGAATTTGCTGCAGCACATTTCGTTTCTTTTTTCCTCAGTGTATCCAGTCAGGAATTTTTGTCAGAGCTGGGGAGATTTCTGAGTGTTATTGCCTGCAGCAATAACGAGCAATTTCCTGGTGTGTTTCCCCACCTTTCATATCTCCCCCATCCGCCTCCTGAGAGCTTATTTGCTGTTTACCCAGAGATATTTGGGTTTTGTTCTCTCAAACACATTTATGTTGCAGTTCCTTCGCTCTCCCCTATGGTGTCGTTAAGGGTGAAATTGAGACCATTTCCAAGTCTAACTTTACAGATGAAATAGTTACAGATGGATTCATTTGTCATCTCAGAGCTCCCAGTGTAGTTGCTTACAGCTGGTGGCCACACACCCTTTCTGCCTGCTCGGTGTGAGAGCCAAACAAACGTGAGTGAAGTCCGTGATACTGTTTTATCTCAGCCCTGATACCAGCAAGTTAAGAAAGACATTGGACTTGGGCTAAAGGTTATGTTGACATTCTCACACTGCGTTAGCCAAGATAATAAGCAGAGCGGGCACACAGAGCTAGTGAGTCTGAAGAATCCCTACAAATAAGACTCACAGTAATCAGGGAGTTTTCTGACCAATTTAAGGGTCTCCTGTTGCCCTTCTGGACTGTCACCTTGGTAGTTTCCAGTCTAGAGGGTATTGTAAGATTGGGTAGAAAAGGAAGTGAGCAAGACCATCAAGAAGGTTTGATCAGGATGAAGGTCTTCTGCCACACAATGCAAAATTACACGTGGATTTCCTCCTGCGTTTTGCAAATAATAGCACAGATCAACAGCTCGCCATGTGCTACAGTGCAAACTCATTAGCCAGAGCTGTGGAGATATTAGGATATTGCTTCCAGAACATGTCATCTTCTAGAAGGTGGCAAAAATAAAAACAACAAAAAAACAAGTCAGGTTTTTCTTTGCCTTTCATAAAGCTCTCAAGGGTTTTTTCCACCTAGTTCTTACTAGAAATGATTTCTGACATAGCCAAGCGCTTTTTGTAGAAATTGCCTAGGTGACTGGAGAATGACAAATCTCACATAGGGAAAAAAGAACCAAAACCAAAACCAAAAAAATCTAGCTGAGAATTACAGATTTCTTAGTATACAGAAGTTTCACACTGTTGCAAGGCACAGTTCTCCCTTCTGCTGCTGAAAATGCAATTTTTCCTGGGTTCTCCTGTATCTGTGAATGTAAATCCTCTATGTGAAGAAGAATAATTATAGGAGCAAAATGGCATCCAGTACACCAGTATCAATATATTAGTTTTAAAAAATTCCCTAAATCCCAATTTTTAATCATCATAAGAGTAATGGCGCAAAGGCTGAGTGAAAAGCAGGCCTCAGATAGCTCAGTGCTGACTTCATGGCAACGCCCAGCTCTGCTGAAGAAGGTCCTGGGGTATAATTCCTGCCAGCTTTGAGCTCTGCAGTGAAATCAAAGGGGTGGAACTTGTTCTGGTACAAGATAATTATCCCCAGGGATGGGGCCTTCATACTGCTGATTTTGTACCTGTACAACTCCTAGCATGGAAAGGCTTTATCAGGATAAAATTTTCTTGTGCCAGTATAGCTTCTTCCCCACTCTGACTGGAAGTAAGTAAGCTCTGTGGACTGCTGAGGGGATTTTCTCTTGATGTAGCACTTGGTGTTAGAGCAGAGAGGGGAAGTTAGAGAGTATCTGCATAGGTTGAAAACGATGGAGGAAGAGATCTTTTCAGCATAGATAGGTAACATCAGCTAAGTCTTTGCTGCAGCAGCTGCCCAGAGCGGGAAGCAGCCTGTAACTATCTTGTGTTCCCTGTTGAAGTACTCGGGTGTGGTTTGTGTTGGGCCGTGTGACGCATTAGAGTGCTCCGTTCCTGCGGAGTGTTTGGAGAACTCCTACCCTGGAGCAGCAGGTTTTCATTTTACAACTGCTCTTGCCTCTTGCGATGTCAATCTCCATTTCAGCCCAGAGGTTTTGAGCACTGAAGTCAAGGAAAAGGCAGCTTTGGCTTGAATGGGCAGAGCCTGTGAACCTGAGAGCACTTCTGTGTGCTGGGGCAAAGCCAATTTCATTCAGAATTTCCCCCAGCCAAAGTCTTGGCTTATGCAAACAACATTCCAAGAGCAGAAAATTTGTTATTCCCCATTGGGCATGTGGAACAGAATAGAAAACTGTGTCTTCTCTGTGCTGCAAATGAAGAGGCAGCACCTCTGTCAAGGGGACACCGGGGTGCAGTTACATGGTAAGTTGGCTCTGTCTTGTCACCACTGCAGGAAGCTGAAGGTGCCATTTCTTCAGGCAATTTGCCACCTCCTTAGCGGTGTTAGTTCAGCTGTACTGTGAAATGAGCCTGGTTGCAAAGCCAAAACAAGTTTTTTCTTCTTTGGAGGGTTATTTTTAAGCTGGATCATTCCGATACCCCACTTACAGCGCCACACAGGCAGCGACGGCAGCACAGTGAGGGGGAAGTGAGTCGTGGCAGGTGGGAACAAATAGTTGGAGCAGAAGCTCCTCCAGCTGGTTTCACCTCCAAAGGACATGTGCTGCACAAGTCATCTGACAAGATCAGTAGGAATAATTACCTGGAGGTTGTGTTCCTGTCATTTTCGTCTTAATGAAGTAGTCTATGTCTGACTCTACAACACAGTTCTCCAAGCTGACCCGAACCTCTTCATACAGCTACAAAACAGAATCCAAGAGTTTCATTTAACTTTTAACATTTCATGTTGAATTAACAAATAATGCTCTTGTAGTAATTTTCCCCTTAAGAGATACTTAATACTTGGTACATGTCTGACCTGGCTGATCTTTAGCCTGTCCCCTGTACAAATATTCTTGTAAACACACATGTTTGTTTGTGCTCTGGATAGTCTTTAAAGAGAGGAGGACAAAGGCAGTTCAGGACTTTTCAAGGCAATAAAGAAATTAATAGCAGGAAACAACCATTCAAAGTTAAATCTAGTGTATTCTTTACATCTTCCAGTTTTGAGGCCACGACTGGATGCCTTTTTTGAAACTGTATCAGAGCCCAGATACACTCAACTGAGTGTTTTGGTGGCAGGAAGCATTCCCCAACAAACCGAGGAGGACACACGGGAGTGTCACCAAGCGTGACACAGACTGTGTGCATCCAGACACGCATCTGGTTTATATCTGGAGAGAACAGGAGTGAGCTATTCCCCTGGACACAGTCAGCACTGCAGAGAAGGGCAAGCCAGGCCGTACCTCATCATCCTTCACACACTGCAGGGAGAGCTGGTTGCAGTGCACCCACAGCGAGTTCCGCAGGATCGTGATGCGGTCGCACTCCTGGAGCTGGAAGACCTAAAGCCAAAAAGGAAGCTTGATGTAGCCTTGTGGTATTGAGTTACTTGCTTTGCAGGCTGTGACAGGGCTGGGGATGCAAACCCATTCTGAAGGCCCCATTGTAAAGGATGTTTCTTCAGTTAGTGGAGAAACTACATCTACTGTTCATGCTCAAAAATTTGTTCTAATTGGTTGCACCAAATTAAAGTTATGTTTTAGAGACAAAAACAAAGCAGGGGAGAGGAATCCAGATCCGGATTTGACTGCTACCTCTACTGTTGAGGGTTTCAGAGTCAGGGTCCTGTCTGCCCATCACACTGAAATCTTGATGTTTAACAGATCAGTAGAGTACTGGCATGAAAGGGTTGTATTTATGTTAGAGGTAGAGCCGAAACTATCCACCTCTGCCATCTAAAGTGTCTCTCTAAACTTTTCTCTTTTGAAAGTACTTGAGGCTCTCTGAAGTTGACTCTGCATATCTAAGGTTATTTTGGTGGTAAAGAGAAGGCATTTTTCTGTCTTCAGAGTTTACTCCCTTCCTTCATCTGTCTGATTTCCTCATGTTACTGCACTGCTGAGGAAGAATGAAAGGGGGTAGAGAGAGAAGTGTGAACTGATTTGGGGGAAGAGGCAGATAAGCTTTTTCTTTAAAAACTTTAAAAAACCCAAATCACCCTGATCTCTACGTTGTACTGTTATAAGTAGAACATCAGGTTTTGGTTTTCTATGAGGTGTGAAAAGCTCAGATGCTTCCAGCCATCTGTCTCCATCTCCATTTGCTAGTAATTATGTCCAGAACACCACAAATGTATACAACATTCAGCAGAACACTCAGTTGGGTGTGCTGCCTGCCATCTAATAACTTACCAACTAAAAAAACCTAGAAAAAGGAATTTGTCAAGGGAGTAAGCTGGTGTGGGCACTGGTTTCTGAGAGTAAAAGCTTCTAAAGAGAACCTGCAGGGTAGAGAATGAGTATTTCAATACCCTTGTGAACAGAAAGCCTGTGGCCCTCAAGGCTGCCGAAACAGCACCAGAGCCAACTGGGAATTTTCCAGGTAAATGATGTCCTGTCAGGAAATGCAGTTAATCCAAGAGGGAAGTGTAGTGACTCTGGGCACAGCTGGGTGTTTTGTTTGACACATCCCTTGTGCTGCTGGAGAACCTGGGCATCTCATGACAATGTGGCACAGCCCCTGAGACAAAGGTCACCCCAGTGCTGCCACTTGCCAGCCGACATTTTCAGGCTGTGGTTGTCCAGCACTCAGAGATCTAAGCAACCCCAGCACTTCCAGATTCCCCACTATGCAGCCAGAAGTGTAGGATTTTAAGCTGCTTCTTGTACTAATTGCTAGTTTAAAAAAAACCCAAGAAGTATCAGTTCTCTCTACAAGCACTTTTAAAAGAAGGCATCAGAGATGTCCTTCCTTTATGAATGGCTCTTTGGATTAAGCGGTGGGCAGGTCACAAGCTCTGTGGGCTAGTCAGGATTAACCATATGGGACAAAATAAGAGTGTGAGGTTGTGGAATGCTTTGCTGGTTTGTTGGCTTTTTAAGAAGGGAGAAAATATGCATCTGTGGAAATGTCTGTGCCAGTTGTGGAGCTTTTCAGCCCTCTCAGATAGGGAATATTTAAGAGGAAGCAGAGATGGAAAGCTATGCTCCTGGCATTTTATTTTATGTGGAAATAAAGCTTGCAACAAGTAAATATAGCAAAACCAGACTTTAGCAGATGGGCAAATGTACTTGAAGGATTACTGTGATCAAATGTCTGGCTGATCAGGATGCCAACCAGTTCCTGTAAATTGGTGTGCAAAACTTAATAGCCAAATGTAAATCTCCTGGGCCATCCTCAGCAAAATGGAAATTGAGACTTCTCTACCACCACCACCTTTCAACTGAAAGATTACTCCATGGCAGAGGACAAATATTCTTACAGGTGAATTTAAAGTGCTGTGAAACATGAAGACTGACTGGGGTATGTGCCAGTTCATATATTGCTCCACCTCTCCCACCTCTGCACTTACTCCCCTCCTTTATTTTTACACAGATCTGCTGACCAAGCAAGGAGAGTGTCAGTGAGACAGGAGCAGCTATGTCTAAATAAGCTGTAGTTTTTGCAGTAATTTTGCAAAGACATCTACTGAGACACCACATAAAGCAAACAGCAAAACCCTTGGGATGATATTTCAGGGCTTAGACTGAAATCTTCAAATCGGATAAAATAAGGAGTGTGCAAACATCGCTGCAAAAGTCAATGTTTACCTCGCAGGTTTTGATATGTTCCTGTTCCCACTCTGTCCTGACCTTATCCAGCTGCTCGATGTTCTGTTTGTACACGTTCTCTGTAAACACAGACACACACAACAGAAACCCAACAGTTAGGGAAAAGTGATACAGCCTTTCTCTCTTTCCTCCTATTAGGCCTTTACTGTGATTCCTGCACTTCAGGCCTGTGGTTTGCTTGAGTATCCCAAGAACGTGTGAGCTTGAAACTGGTGGGGGCGCAATAATCTTTGGGTTTTTTTCTTTGTAGCTATATACTAGAGTATGGATTCTCTCTGTGTGGTTTGCAGATCATTTATAAACTTTACAGCAGGGATAATGCAATTCAGAGATGAAGAGCCTGGACCATGCTTGGGCACCGAGCATCCTTAGGCTCTTTCCATTCCAAGCCAGCCAGGTAAACCACGTGATTTGGTGTAAGCTATTCTGTGAGTAGGGAGGGACAAGCCTGAGCTCATGAGCCAGCTCAGGTGTGTGCTAGCCTGTCCTTCTGGGCATACACATTTGTGGCTGGAGATCACTACTGTGCTCATGCACATGGGGATGGGGTATCTGGTTTGGGCAATTTGAGTGTCTGCTGTGCTTTCAAACTTGCTTCAAGAACAGCTTTTCTTCCCTGGGTGAAGTCCCTAAAGGAAGTCTTCTATAAATTCTTAAATGAAAGCAGGGCACTGGCATTTCCACAAGGAGAGTGAATGCAGATGACTGTCAGTTTGCTGCTCTGTAGAGGCTTCTTCATTAATCTTTGGGTAGGTGACTTTGGGGACCCTGACTTGAGAGACAGCCTGGGTGATTTGGATGGTGTTCTATCAAAATCCCGTGCTGGTAGATCTTTGCTGAGAAGAATCATAGTTCAGCTGCAAGCAGCATCACCTGCTTCATTTGCTGCATCTCTGCATTGCTTGGCTTTGTTCTGGCTCTGAAACAGGAAAAGAAACACCCCAAATTAATTTCTGACAGTAGTTTTGCTTCTGCCCCAGTTTTTTGTGCCTGCTGTCTTTTCCCTTCCAGGAGAAAGGCTCTAACTTGCAAGCACTTCCTGGCTGTCCCCCCTTTATGCATGGTTCTGCTGAATGTGTGCTATGGAGAAGGGACCACAATTTCCCAGGTGCAGCCATAGGTCCAGTGACTTCAAGGGAAAGCTTTCCATTCAGACATCCCTGCCAAAGGAGCTCAGAGCCAGCATGATCCAGCCTGAAGCTGTGCCTGCTGGCTGAGTTGTTTTTTCTCAATTGTTTGATGTGCTTTTCTAATAGATATTTCTAAGCAGAAATAAACGGCAGTTAAAATTCTTCATCTTTCAAGCTCCTCATGTAATACACAGATGAAAAGCACACAGCTTTTAAAATACTTTGCAAATGCCAGATTATTTCCCATAACAACTCAGAAGCCTAAAAGCGAAATTCACTCTAAGTAGAACTTCTCTGTTTTAAAAACCTGCAGCTTTTAGCAAATGAAAAAGCAGCCATCACTGACAGGTCTGTACTCGCGGGTCTTTCTGCACAGATGGTGATGACAGCACAGTAATGCACTGCTCTAGACATCAGTGTAATACATTCCTCCATCCTGCCCTTGAAGACAAGGCTCAGGTAGGGGTTCTTACGATCATATTCCTCATCACAGCTGGCTGCGAAACGTGTAGTAAGCTGGGAACAGAAGCTTCATTCTTATTTGCTTCCAAACTGCTTGCAAACGCTGAGCAGAATTAAACAGCTTGTGAGCTGCCTCTGTGCATTCCCAGCGTGCTGGAATGTGCGGGGAAGAAATGGCAGTGGGGCACCCTGGGATCCTTCTGCATGAAAGGAGCTGGGTCAGGTTTAGCTGCCATTGAAGCTGTGAAATGTTCTGGTGTCATTTTGGCAGGGCCAGGATTCCATCCCCTCTTTGCAGCTAAGCTGCAGGGGTTTGCTCATCAAAGATTAGGGAATGCTGGAAATAAAATGTAAAGTTCTGATGCTGTTTTTAGAGTCTCCACACCGCCCCCCCACTCCTTGAGATGATTTTTGATCCTTGTGCTTACACTGCACTGATTTTTATCGAGCCAAAGGGAGTTCATTTATTTTGTTTTCTCCATCTGTTTCACTGTAAAATGTTCCCATTAAAAGTTAGTGAATTGTCAGCTACAAGTATCAGGACGATGCAATGAAGGACTGCAGTGCCTTAATTTCCAACGATTTATTTTTGAGTCTGTAAATTTAGTTGAAATTAAACTCACCATAAGGAGAAAAATGTCGAGGAAAAATATGCATTTTAATGTAAGATGCTATGCCTACTAAGTGTAAGAGACCAAAAGGCAAAACTAACTGCATGACATATTTTTGACTTGTTTCTTTTGCTTAATGAATAATTTCAGAGAAAAATCTCATTCAGTTTCCTTTCAGGATTCATAGAGAAATTGGATCACAGCCTGGGATAAATTAATTAGATAACTTAGTCCCTTCTCAGAGGATTCTGTGGGGTTAATTTGAAGACAAAGCAGCCCCTGGCATCCTGTAGAATGTTTGGTTAATTGTATTCTCTCGTACCTTGAAAAGGTAAACCCCCCAGTTTTCCCTCTAAATAGCACTGTCATCTCAGGTACCTTTTCTGTTTGCTTTTGGTTGCCTGAAGCACTGGTGCGTTCAAAGGACTGCTCAGCCTCATCTGCCTCTTTGCACTTCTGCTCGTAGGTCTTCTTGGACTGCGTGGAAATGAAATCAAACGTGAGGGTTTGGCTGGGGGAACAAGGCTGGGTTCCCCCCACTGTGATGTTCCAGGCACTTTCTGTTTTGCAGTTTGAGGGAGCAAATCAGTGCCCAGTTTGGGCAATAGAAAAAAATCCCAATGACACCAATAAGGAGATAGAAAAATAGAACTGAAATTTGGAGTAGGGGCTGGCAGCATAAATTGTGTCCTTTTCCTGCAGCCCTGAAATTGTTTGCTTGGTACAGCTGCAGCTCCCTGCAGGGGTCAGGAATGCACAGGCAGCTCTACCACTGGTGCATCAGGCATCTGCCCAAGCAACCACGGAGAGATGAAATTAGGAGCCCGCATTCCCAGGGTGGCAGTGGGGGTGGGTTGTCATCTCTGCCCTGTGACTTGGAGCATCAGGTGGCTGAAGTCAGCGCGTTGCCCATTGCTCCAAGCTGTGAGGCAGAGCCAGCACCCCATAGGCAACAATCCTGGTGTAGTTCTCAGAAGCAAGAGAAATCTTTATTTGCACCAAAACATCTCTGTATCTTAGAGATGCACTTAGAACAACCACATTTAAAAAAAAAATGGTTAGTACACCTCCAGCTGTAGTACTGACAGGTCTGCAACTACTTTTCTTTAGAGGCAGTTGCCCATCGGAAACCAAACCCAGCTGCCTGTAGTTTCTGTACGTGCAAGCTTTCCAGCTGGAGAGGGTTCCTCCTGCCTACAAGATTCCCTCACTGTTCTTAAAGTTGTATTTACACACACTGAGAAATTATATTTACTCCTCTAAGTACCCTTGCCTAGAAAGAATGAAATCCTGTTTGACCTGGGGCACCGTTCATCCCATATTAACCTTCTGGAGACTTTTCAGTGGGTGCAGCAGGGAAGATGAGCTTCCTCCTCAAAGCAGGAATGACATCTTCACTCTCAAACACACTCTTGCACACTCACACAGCTTTGACCTTTCTTTAAATAGAGGTGCGTGCGATACAGATTTTAGTGGAGCCAGTTTGCCTCAGGAAACCTGCCCAAGCCCTCCTTGCTTACCTCCATTGTTTTCTTATAATGGGACAGTTTGCTCTTTTGCATACGCTCCATTGCAGACTCGTACTGTAAGAAACACACACAAGTCAGCATTTCTTGCTTCGGACTTCTTCCTTCCCTTTCCAGCAGCAGGATTAGGAGAGCCATAGTTAGGGCCTTTCTATAGGCCACCTGCCTGTGGGGAAAATTACTTCACTCTGCTTTTATAAATGACAGGTTTCTGAGTGATACAGAGCGCATCAAAGTGCCAGGTAAAAAAATAATCCCAGATAATTCTGCTTTGGTGGTTTCCATTAATAGCAGAGAGGACCTAGATCTTCATTTTCTTC
Source organism: Rhagologus leucostigma (assembly GCA_013397725.1). Taxonomy (NCBI): domain Eukaryota; kingdom Metazoa; phylum Chordata; class Aves; order Passeriformes; genus Rhagologus; species Rhagologus leucostigma. The sequence goes on from VZTD01005270.1 coordinate 305,292, forward strand.
CTCCCTTTTTTTTAGTTAAGGAGATGAAATAGTGCAACACCCAGTCACAGTGCTGCGGGCTCTGCCAGCAGGGTTCCTTTGCTGGTGCCAGAGCATGATCCCACATCTCGGCAGACCAAACTACTGTCTCACCCACATGAGCACAGGTCATTTTCAATACAAACAATTCCTGTCTCTCTTATGTTCCACTGCTTCTGGCAACTTAATGCTCAGCGTGATTTGATTTCCACACTGGAGTCATCTGGGCAGTGCTGGAAGGACAGTGCTGGATTCTCTTTTATGGCTTTAGTTGTGATATGCCCAGCTTCATGTGACAATGAGATATGCTCCTAGTGGTATGGGATGGGTTTCTTCAGGGGGACTTTTGGTCCTTTAATCTTTACATTCTGCTTAAGCAAAACTCTCTCCAGGGCTACCCAGATGCTTGTTTCACACTGGGCACAGTCCTGAGAGCAGCTACAGTACAACACAAATCACAGCGTTTTGGGAGGTTACCAAAACTGCTGGCACCATCCAGCATATCTCATGTTGGCTTCCTCATAGCCACATGCTGGACAGAGAAAAAAGCTTATCTAAGGCTCCAAAGCAGTTTTTCCTTTTTTTTTCCAGGCCCCTCAAACTGTTCCCAGTCGAGTTTAGGCTTACTGTTCTCAACAGGAGAGAGCCTCTGCACATCCCAGTGGCAAAGGGAATGGGGTACAAACACAGATGAACCTGGTGCCCACTGTCTGTCTTTTAATGCCTTATTTACTTCATCAGATCACTGCCAACCTCAAATCTCAGTAGCAGCACTGGTTTCACCCACTTTCATATTCAGAATTCTTTGCTATTCCAAATTCCCATGTGTCAGGGGCTTGTAGACACAAGATTTTTGTGGCACTGGATACTGGTTATATGCATTTTCATCTGTTTAAAATTAGCAAAGAAATTAATATTTATTTTACTCCTCCATCGCTCAGTGCTGTCAGAATTAAGGGACTGTCCTGTCTTTGTCTTCAATTCCACGGACCCACAGAAGGTGTGAGAGCGGTCACTGTTGAGAGCTATTTTCCAAGAGACGTAGGGCTTGATAAGGTCATAGGGGATGAAATGGCCTTAAATATACGCAAATTTTTATTATACAACATCAACTAGTGCTACTTATTCCGTGTATTTGTTATTCAGCATATATTGGTGTTGCATTCAGCGTGATATTAATTTGCTTGCCTGTTTTTAAACATTTGTGTTATGCCTTTATTTAATGCGTGTTGTAGATCGTGCAGAGTCGTATCAAAGAAACACATTAGCAAGGGTATAAAAAAGAGAAAAGGAAGGATTAAGTTCTTACAGAAATAATAATAACAGTATCTGCAGTTACACCAGAGAGCGTAAAAGGGACTAAAGCCTCTGGCTCCTGAGTTCAGAGCACTACTTTGTTTCCAGCTGGGATCAGAAAGAGATTTTTGTTCCACAGTCTCATCTATAGAGAGAACAGAGCATGCTGGAAATGCTTTATCATCTTTTGCAGAATTCCCTGCCTATGGCTGGAGAAAGGTCATCGGTACAGACCATTGACCCAATCTGTTTGAACATTTCTCTCGTTTCTCACCTTTTTTCTTTGCTCTTTCTGCCTTTCTCGGAACTCCTCTATTCCTTTCAGTTCTTCTTTCAGCATTACTGCCAGCTGGATATGAGAGTTTCCAACATTTTCAATTTCTAAAGCAAATCAGAATTCATATTCAGTCAGTGGAAAGGTCTTTAAAGATAAAGTCACATTTTTTAGGAGATGTTTCTGTGATGTGGCTGCTCTATGAGTTGTCACAAGCAGGGCAGCCTTTAAAAAGGTTTCTCTTTTGTTTCTGCATGCGCTGACATTGCTAAGGGTTCAACAGCAGAGTGACTGTGTTTCTTCCTGGCCCCATTTACACCAGCTGCCCCCTTCCTTTGGGGCTGAAGGTCAGGAGTTGTGGTGCAGAGAGAGGGAAGGAGATGTGACGTCCATCATCCCTGTGTCTGCTTTGCCCTGGCTGTGCTGCTGGGCTGTCACTGCTCTTGGGAGCGGCTGCCGGTGGTAGCCAGCCATTAGATGAAGTTGCATGCTGAGAATTTCCTAGGGTCAGCCAAGATGGATTGAATTTCAGAGCACCTGGCTGGTGCTGTTTGAAATGGCTGGGAACTTCTCTGCATTTGTCAGCTTTGGTGCCTCTGAAATGGAACCCCGCATTTTCCAGAAATGTTTAGCTCCCACACCCAGGCCCTAAAAATACCCCAGTCCAGCAGCTGCTTTTCAGGAGTGAGTTTTGATGTAAACAGCAGGTGCCAGTGACCAGGTAGAGTGTCCTATTAGCTCTGATGTTGCTGCACTTTGTGTGTGTGAAAGGGTTTCCTTGAGCCTGGGGCACATTTAGAAAGCTGGTTTGGTGTCAGTGGTTTGCAGAAGAGGGAGCAGAGCTCATATCTTGTGACTTGATGCAGATCTTAAAATTTACTTGAACAACAAGCCATTTTCTTTGCCACCAGAGAGTGGCTTGAGTGCCCAGTAGGCACGCTTTCCCTCCACTCTTTACACTACAGACTGGGATAGAAAAGCTGGGAATAGAGGGGGGAACAGGATGAACACATTGGGTGCCTGTGTTTCCCAGGTCAGAAGGGGACAGGTACATACTTACGTTGCTTGAGCATCTCGAATGCTGCCTTCAGTGTGCTGTGGGGCAGAAATAAGACACTTTATTAGTACTGGCTTCTAGGAGTGTGTTGTGAATCCAGGGAAAAAACTTTCCCTCAGAACCTCAAAGATCCACATAGAGATAAAACCCTTAACAGCCCCGTAATAAAAGCTGACCATGCTAACAAGCACAATAGCATCAATCTGTTACCATCAGGAAACGCAATAAAATGCTCCATGAAGCAAGCAATTGCACCACTCCTTCTGTGCCCCCTTTTTCAGTCGCGCTGTATTTGTGACCGTGAATGTTAACAGCCTCTCTTCTTGCACCTTGCCGGTAAATACGAATGAAACGCCGGCGGCCGGGGGGGAATTGGGGTTTTGGAGCAGCGGCCTGAAGGGCGGAGCGAAACCCGCTCGTCCCTGAGCGCCGAATGCGGCCCCACTCCCGCCCTCGGCGCTCCATCCTGCGCCGCAGCACCGCCCGCACCGCGCCTGCCGAGCACCCCCGTGTGGCACCGCTGCTGCCCTCGCACCAAATCCCGGCGCTGGCCGCGTCCCACAGGCACGGCATGAGGAATAGACCGCGCCGTGAAAGCCGGCCGCGCTCTCAGCGCGGGGCTCTTGCATGCAGCCACATCGCTCAGCGCTGGGGCTGCAGAGGGGCACGAGGGGGAACCACAGATTGATGTCCAGTCTTTTGGCTAGGGCGGAGTCCAGTTCCAGAAGGCGGCAGAGATAGCTGCGTAGGTGTGACGAGACAGCAAAAGGTGTGTAAAAGGCATTTTCAACTTAATAAATTCCTCTAGCTCTGAATTTGCAGGCTGGCACGGCATTTGCACACACACAAGCTAGGGCTGGGGTGCGATTTGGAAGCTTTTCAGAGGTAGAAATAATCTCTTCAAGCCCCCAGAGTGTGTTGTTCCTGGAAGGAATCAGTTCTGGGCTCTCCATGGAGCCCTGGTCTGCCCCAGGGGAAGAGCTGATGAATGAAGAGTTTCAAGTGGCCTTGGCTACTCGGAGAGCCCAGGAGACGCTGCTATCACCTCCCAGCCATGTGCACCCGCAGATGGGCAGGGAAATCTGCATCTCTTGGGCCATTTCGGGAGCCTTACGAGGCACAGGAAGGATCCTAATTGCCCTGTGTTAATTTAAGCTGGACATCTGTTTCCTAATCAAAGCCTGCTCTCCCAGCAGCGAGGCTGCCCTGCCAGCCGTAAGAAAAGTGCACAGGCGAGGGGAGAGGTTGGGCCTGTCCTCAGCAAAAACTGCCTGGAAACCCATTCCAGATCTAAGTTTGTAGAAAACTTTCAGACAGAAAAGAAGAGCTGCTTTATTTTTTTCAGATTTCAGCTAGATTGTGGTGAATCTCCTGCGATAGGCCAGGGAGAGCATTCTAGGTTGAGTATTTTTAAGTGTTTTCCTAATAATACTTACACATTTGAAGGTTTGTTTTGTAAAAAGTTAGTCTGGTGTGAAATTTTGATGGAAACTAAATTTTCACACCACAAAGGAAACAAGCAGTATTCATTTCAGCTAATTAAAAGCTTGACATTAAAAGACAAGTTGAATATCAGAGAGATAGCAGATAGAGGCAGAGATAGCTCTTTCTCACCTAAAAGATCTAATGGATCATTATGAAAAAATAAATATATATAAGGAATAAAAATTCTCTTTTCCAGTGGGTAATTTCCAATAGGAGGTGGGGAATGTGCTAACAACTTCATGCATGAAACAGGTAAATACTGGAATTTAAAAAATAGGGGGCACTTGCAAACTGCATATACTGTTTGCACTATGTGTTGATCTCTTTTTCTCAGAAATTTTTTTCCCTTTGCTGTTGGTGATTCAAGTTATGCAAAAACTGGCAAAATTGCTGTAGTGGATAATGAAAAATAACACTTTCTCAATATATATCAAGGACAAAAGCGATTTGCTGCTTTTTTGGTTTCCAGGCACCTGAGCTACCAGAGCAGTTCGTGGTCACAAGCCACCCATGGAGCTGTTCTCCTTTTTGCTGGCTCTGTGTAAGGCCAAGGGGGTCTCTGGTGTAATAATGCATCTGGCTGTGACCCAAAGAGGGATCAGTTTGTCCCCTGCATGGTCTCTAACGGCCTTTTCAGCAATCTCTGGCTTTTTCCTCCTTGTGTGAAGGATTGCTCCAGCCAATTCCACAGCTGCTGACTGGGGCGAGTAGATTGAAATAGACTTAAGCCATTTCCGTCCTTATTTTTACAATATTTTTCTAAAATCAGTGAATTGGATCCCACATCCTTACAGGGCTTAAGGGGGTAGCAAATACGTCATCATGCCAAGCTATACATGTGGGAGAGAATAAATAAATCAAATTTTGACCTGTGGATCCATCAGGACTCCCTTTACAACTCCTGGGCTGCAGCAGCAGTGCTATAGATTTGCTCCTGGATGTTCTGATTATATCAGTGAAATATTTCAGTGCTTCACAGGGTTTAATGGAAGTGACTCCTGCAGCTGATATACAAATGAGTTTTAATTCTGTCTGTGCTGGTGTGGATGTACAGCACCTATTACCTATTGCTTCTGGGTGGGTTTAGCTTTCTAATGGGATTGATAGGGGCTTTATTTTGAGGGATCCAAAGTGAGGACGTCTCACTCTCCTGGACGCTCTGAAAGTGTTTTACGCTCAGTAGATGCGGCTGCTTAGCATTCTGGTAGAATTGATTTTTTGTGTTTGTCCTGTGGCTAAATTAGAAAACCTGGGGTTGAAAACAATTCAAGCAAAACTGAAAATTTAACACCATTTTCTTTTTTTGCCTTTTTTTTCTTTTCTTTCTTTCTTTTTCTTTTTTTTTTTCTTTTTTTTCTTTTTTTTTTTTTAATTGCTCGCTTCTAAGATTTCCACATACATTCCGGAAAACTGTTAAATCACTCTGGTTAAAGACAGAGCTCCAGCCTTCCCTTTGGGCACCCCCACATGGAGAACCCCGCAGGTGTCTCCTTGAAAATAAGGCTGCACGCGAATTTACTCAGTGTGTTTGTTAAACGACTCCCCGTTGTACATTTAAAGATTGGATTTGTCAAAATTAATTTTGGGCGGAAACAGGAGCGCCTGAATCTGGAATAAGAGGGAACAGACAGAGCCTGTGCAACAGCCACTGCAGCAACTTCGAGGGGGTTTTGCCATCTAGTGGCTACAGTATTCTTACCGGCTTGGTTTGGCTTTTTATGCTTTCTCTCTCTTTGTTTTTGGACCTTGTTTTTGCTGAAAAACTGAGCTGTGCTGGGCAGTCCTCTGTGCCACAAGCACCCTCAGGAGTTGCTCTGCTGGCCTGCTTCACAGCCACCAAAAGCTGAATTTCATGGCACCAGAGGTGTAACCAGCAGAGCCCTGTCAGTGGCAGTGCTTAGGTGACAGATATACTCACCAGGTACACTTGTTGCACCACACTATTTTGTCTACGTTTTTTCAACTTTAAGCTTGACAGTTTGGACACTTTTTCCCTTTTTTGCCTTTAGACACTGAGTAATTCAGAGAGTCCCTTTATATCTTGTACACAGGAAGGTAAAACAGGCCCTTCTAACCGGAAAACCACAGATCGTTTTTAATTTTCTTTCTTTTCTACCTTTGCTTGGTGAATAGAAGTGTGAAATAACCCCACCTTCCTTTCTGGTAGGTTTCTGTTTTGACGTTGGTATGATCTACAATTTTCAGTTGTTCTTGTAATTTTTAAAAATACCCTTCCTGAAACTGCGAGAAGGCTGTGCCAGATGAATTCTACAGACCAGTTCCTAGCAATCCTGTCCACCCTCAACCTCCAGTAACTTAGATCCCGATAGCAGAGTTGTGGAACCACCGCAGTGACAGTCCCCTCTGCGGCCACCCTTACCATCTGCCTTTCCTCCTGGCACACAAGGAAGACCCAATGTGGTTTTACCAACAATTCCTTCTGTGAAGCCCAGGGGTGGTAGCAAAGTGTGGGGAAACACGTTCAGAACCATCTGGTCTCAAATAATTCACACCTGGGAATTATGTGTGAACCTGTGTCTGGTTCAAAGAAGAAATGAAGGAGGAGGAGTTGAGCTCTTTTAACGGGGAGGTAACGAAGTCGCTACCCAGTCCTAGGCCAGGCACACAGCAGGGTTTCCCATGACAATCATGTCTCACCTTGTTTAGCGGGCACGTGGCAAAAACACTGAAGAATTAATTTTGCCAGGATGTTTTCTTGTTCTCAGAGGAGCTATAGACACAAAGGCAACACCCCTCAGTGCAGCTGGAAGGATTTCTGTCCAGGTCCCAGCTGGGCTGTGGTGTGGAGCCACGAGTTGTGATTGCAGAGGCTGCGCTGTGCCCCAGGCTGGGCTCGGTGGCAGCTTTGGGATTGTATGACTTTCACAGAAGTAGCAAGCTGCGTGGAGGGTTCCTCACGTGCTGTGGGGTGTCCACATCCATGTTTTGGTGCTTGGATATTTCCAGGGATGTGTCAGGAGTGGCAGCAGCCCTGAACTGAAGGGGAAGGGGGCTGTGTCAGCACTCCAGGGCTGGTTACTGGGAGCACGGACACGTCACCCCAGACTTTGCTGGGGCAGGGGAGCAAACAGGAAGACATCTCCGTGTTCCTTCTCCTCCCTGTAAATCTGTGCCCATAGACAACAGATTAGATCCACTGTGGCTCCAGAATGAGCTGTGCCATCCAGATCAAAGGTGAAAACAAATTTTTTACCTTTAACATAAAACTAAATTCCCTCACATCTCTCAGAAAGACAGCAGCACTGCTCAAAAATGCTTGTCCTCATCACCAGAGAGCTTATCTAGATCAAATTTAACAGGGACTGAGCACAGGTTTGGGTCCATTTTCAGTCTCCTGAAAGTTCAAAGTACTAGTGTATAAATTCTTTGTGGGTTCAGAACATTTGGGTGGAGAATAACCAGCCATGGAAGGACGTGACCTTCCAAACTGACTTCTAGCTTCAATTCAAAAATGCCGGCTTTGTGTGGAATAATACAGAGGATTCTGTATATTAAGTGACAGATACACTATTTTTATCCACAGGAAGCAGCAATTGGCATTTTGTTACAGATGCCCTCACCTCACACTCACTGAAATGTTCTATTTCAGGCTTTGCAGAGAAGAGCACACATGGGCTTGAAGGAACTACCCTTTCCCGAGGTCTTAAGGAGATGGCAGTGGAAAAAATGGATGAAGAATGTAGGAAATCATATACATGAGAAGAGACAAGCAGAGCAAATGACAAAAATAGCTGTTGTCAGCCTAGGCAGAATTTAACCAGCTAGTACGTGTTTACATCAGTTATTTCACAGAAGAACAGAGTTCCCAGAGGCTCTGGTTCAGCTGAAGCTGAGGATGTATCTGAGAACTGGGCTCTGGAGCATATTCTGCTTTCATGTTGCTATGCTGAAGAGTTGCCCAAAGCCACTGCGTGGAAATTCCCAGTCACCTTGCAGCCAGAAAGGTGTTTCCTCTAAAAGGCACAAGCTCTGCTGAGAATCATCTCTAGTGTGAGAGGCATCATTACTGTGTACACTCCCAGCAAACAGTTGCAAATGTGATCTCAGTCTACAGACTTGGATAAAAATGCCCAGTTTCTGTACATCCTCTGCCATGTGTGCACCACAGAGAGTACAAATACTGCAGTTTAAACTTCAAAACCTGTAGTTCTCTCTCCTCTGCTGGATATGGCTGTAAGCTGTCATTTCCAAGAAAACATGGCTTTAGGTTTGTAATCACCTTTTCAGAATTTCTTTTATGAGTAGAGACTAGGAAATGGTGATGCAGATTTAACTTTTTTAGTTTAAAAAGTGGGATAACAGGCATACATTGCTTTACCTACTGACTCAGTGGATGCTAAAATGTTTCAGGGTTCTAAATAAGAGAAAGACAGAAGACAGCACTGGAGGCTATTCCATATAAAGCTGCTGGTGGTGTGGCATCCTGTGAACTTACTAATTGCTATGGCTAGAAGATTATTTAGAAGAAATATCTTCACATGCTTGCCCTGTTGTTCTACTCTTCCTGTGGGAATGTAACGTTGGGGACAGAATATTAAGCTGAAGGGGTTAGTCTGAGCCTGTGTGATCTTTCTTGCAGTCTTAGATCGAAGTGTGCGTGTCTTTCTGTGCACTGGAACGAGCTTGCCAAGGCCTATAGCAACTGCTGAGCTAGAGCTGTGCCACGGGTTGGGAAGAGGGTCTCCCCGTTCCCTGTGGGAAGGAGTTTGTACCGGCTGCAGTGCTTTTGGCAAGAACGAGCAGCCGGACTACTGAATGATGGTGTCCTTTGGCTGTTGGCACTTAGAGCGAACTTTTCTTTCTCAAGCTGGAAGCTGGAGTGTTTGTTTGCTGGGTCAGTGGTATCCAGCACCAGCTTCTTATAGAAACCACATCTTGGCTTTTTTAAAAAATTAGAAATAAAAGGTGCAGCGTGTCTGCCTTGCTGGTTTTGGTGCTGTCAGACACGTTCTGGCCTGTGGGCTCCCCGCAGCCGGTTCCGACCCCGCTGCGCACAGGCACGGCGAGGCCCTGGCTGTCAGTCACACCTCCAGCAGCAGTGCTCGCATCTTGGCCCCTGCTAGACCTGTTTCTGGTCTGAGGGCTCCGCAGCGGTGAGGTGTGGCCTGGAGCTGTCCCTGCCAGGCTGGGGCAGTGCCAGGCCCTGAGGGGCCAGCTCTCCGTCAGAGGAGCTGGAGCCATGCTGAGGGAACAGCCCAGGGATATAAGATGGGATCCTGATGGCTGCTGTCACCTAGAGTTTTCTCAAATCAATAGAAAGTGGTCCCAGAGTTGCTGTTACATTCCAGTAAGCCTTCCCTACAATCTTTCTTTTGAGTCAGCAGCATATTCCTTCATCTGTGTCTTCGGTGAACAAAAAAGGGCAGTTAAATCTATTTATACATTTAGCTGAGTTCAGCAAGTTGCTCCAGCTGAAGCAGAATTTTGGGGGAGAAGGGGCAAGCCTGAAAAAATGTTGAAATTGGGGTTTTTTTGATTCAAAAGTAAATGGGAGGCTTGGGAGAGAACTGTTTTCTGCAGCAGTGGCCACTACCTGGTGCAGTGTGCCATCGACTTCTCCAGGCTGCTCTGGTGCTTTGGATTTACGCATCTTGCTTATTCCCTGCACCTTGTTTTGTGCCTCTCCTGTGCTGAATTATCAACCTGGGCCTTGCAGTTGTTTCTCTTAAGGTCTTCTGGGAATTTTGTCATACTGGAAGGTTTTGGGTGGTTTTTGTGGATGCATTTTTTATGTTCCTTTTATCGATTTTTTGAAAGGGTATCAGGTACCCTCCTGATATTGAGAACTACTGGGGTGTGAAATAATTTCCCAGAAGTGACAGAAAGCCTTAGTATCTGAGATGTTTAAAGGGTGGCTAAATTTAAGACTAGAGGATAATAATTTTGGATTAGCAAGAAAATGACTGAGTGATCTAAAATCAGTAATTCCTGCTCCTCTGCCACACATAGCATGGCACAGGAAGGTCTGCACAACGTTCTGCAAAAAAACCTGGAAGCTACGTGTTTTTTTCTGGTGATTGGCAAATGGAAGTTTTAGGTACAAATACATTAGACTTTAAGAAATAGTGCTACCCAAAGCAGCATTTGAAGGTGTGAACAGCCCTGTTCAGCCTGTCACGTACTTGTAATTCCATTAGGAGACAGTATGCTAGATGATAATAGGAGCCCTATAAAGAGGAAACACTTGGAAAAATGCACTGGGACAGCTGCAGCATAGTCCTTTCAATCTTTCCTTATTCTAGGTAGTACATAGATTCCCTCCCTCAAGTCTCCCTGATGGACTGACCTTGGGAGCAGAACTGCTGCCAGCAATCAATGTCATAGAAACAGAAACTTCACACCGAGGAGGTCACACAGACATAGAAAATTCACCAATCTTAAGGCATCAAAACCAAGCATTTCATTTTCTTTAGTTGTTCCAGCCCTGAACAGACTTTCGTTTTCTGTGATTTTGTGTTTGCTCCAGACAAATGCCCTTCACTGCTTGTCTGTGTAATTCCTTAAACAAGCAGAGGATGCTGGATAAGAGAGAGCCAAGTGTCAGAACAGGCACAGTGAGACACTTTCTCTGATTAAAATATCAGTGCAGAGCTGGTCACTCCCCAGACCAGGTGTGAGTTATGGAAACACAGTAAATCAGCTCCACAGCACAGCTTTGTTCGTGTATTCAGCCTTCCCTCCATGCCAAGCTATAAAATTGCCAGATCAGAGTGGAGCTGGGCCCAAGTCCAAACTTCCCCCAACTTAAGGGGAACTTGGACCCATATCCCAACACTGGGACTTGGCTGTGCCTCTAAATCAAACTCTCATAATCTCTTAGGAAAAGTCAGACCCATGAATTGTCCACTAAGTCACTGAAGGGCAGCCAAAGCTGCTTGTTGCTGAACACATTTGCTCTGCCTGCCCTGTATTGCCAGTAAAGGAATTGAGGTGAAGCCTTTCTTTAATCCCGGAATGCTGATCTTAGCCTTTGGGTTGAGAAGACCCTATCCATCCTTAATCTGATGTTTTAATTTGAGAACATTTCTTCTTCTCCTTCCTTTGCACCGATTAGGTCAGTGATCTGAGACACCAGGAAGGCAGAACCATCTCCTAGGACTGTGGTATCCCTGGGTGCTGCTCAGGGGCAAGGCAGAGCTGGAGCACTGGCAGGGAAAGCCTTGCCTGTTCTCCCGGCATCACCCAGCACTTGGGGTGACGCAGCAGTGTCCGTGTCAGCCCGGCCGTGCCACCAGCGAGTCCCATCGGTGCTCGGGGTGACCGCTGGCACTCGCCTGCCGTGGCAGTGTGAGGCTTTGAGGTCAAGTTTCCCCATAAAATATGAACAGGGAACCACGCTTGCACTGGGAGTGATAAATCGACGTGAAAAGGAGACTGCAATTAAGGAATGAGATATGGGATGGATGAGGGTAGCAGGCCCCGGGGATCAATAGAGCTGTTTTGTGTTTAGATTGAGGTCTTCTCTTTCAGGCTTGTCTTCCGTGACCCCACATCTTCATCCTCTGCCACCTTATTACTGTATTATTACTTGTTACAATAATGACAAAATGTCTCATTATTGCTGCTGCCATCAATAATAGCAGCAGTTTATCAGCAGTGTTTATTAAGTTAAATTCCATACCAACATCTATCTTTCCCTCCCAACACAATTTATACATGATTTAAGATAGTAATGGAGGAGACAGAGAAAAATATATGTCATCTTAGTGTATTTCAGTAGTTCCACTGAATTATTTCAAATTAAGTCCCTTCAAAGAGATTTAAATTTTGTATTCCTTAGCTAAGCCTTTTTTCTTACTGCAGAAGCTGATTTTGGGGGTCTTTGTTCTGTCACAGTCTCTCAGTGTTCACTAGCTTTCTAGAATTGTCAAGCCACCATCCTAAACATTTCACAACCTTTTCCTTTCTCTTTTTTTCCCATCACTTAGTTTGCTTTTGGAAGCAAATATTAAACATTAAGAATCTTGAAATTAAAAAAAATTTCTCAGGAAAGGACTTGCAGTTTTCAAATAGAGATTTTGTGAATCCTTCTGTGAAGGACTGTGGTGTTTCCCCACTTTTCCTGTACATTGTGAAGAGCTATGTAGTGCACTGAATTGAGGGGCTGTGGCCCCATTCATAGGCAAAACACAGGAGTCTGATATTTCTTCCAAAATCATTTTGTTTGCACTAATAATAAAATAATTCCTTACTTGATTTCTGTTTGTCCTCCTGCTTTTCGGGCAATTTGAACCAGCTCTTTCCCATATCTCTCTTCTGCTTGCGCTCTGTTAAAAGAAAATCTTACTCAATTTCTTTTAGTGGTACCAGGATCACATTTACACAAATCTTGTAATTGTATCTGAGGTACAGAATATCAGAAATGCAACTTATTTAATTTCTCTATCTCCTCAATCCTAGTGCTGTTAGTTAACCCCTGAAATATTTTGGGTAAGTTGTTTCTAGAAGAAGTGAGATAAAAATGAAGCCCATCTTTGTGGCTTTGATTACTGTGGAATGCTATGTACAGCTCTGCCCCCAAAACACGGATCAATGAGGAGAAGGAGGTGAACAAAGATGAGGTGAAGGTGTTCAGAACAGAGCAAAAGGAACCTAAAAATGACAGCTGACTTGATCCATGAAAACACTGGCTGTGAGGGGAGTAGATTCCAAAGGATCCATTCAAGAGATGTTGAGAATAAATGGGAGCCAGGGGTAGCAGGAGTGTTTCTGTCCAGGAGAAAGATGAGGTGCGGTTTGAAGAGCTGCAGTGGAGGCCGGCGGGGAAGGAGCCTTGGTAGTTGTAGGGTGAGGCTGGGGCAGTTCTGTGGAAGGGACAATATGCGGGATCTCGTCTAATGGGGAACTGTAACTGGTGACTCAGGAAAGTGGTTCTGTTTCTATGGTTAATAAAGAAATACAAATATCCCTTTGCTGATTTCCCTTCCCCCAGCACTGGAGAAAACTATTCTCTTTAAAAAAAGTATTTGTACTAAATGTGTTACTTCCTTTCTCCTGGGTGCAAGGCCAGGGTGGAACCATGTTAGTCTTTGAGTAGCTGCTAAAAACTATTGAATGGTCAATAATAAATAATGAGCAGATACCCTGGTGCCAGCATCTGAGGGGAGGGATGATTTTGTTCAGGATAAGTCCAGTTCTCAATAGCAGTTTCAAAGCATTTCAAACCGTTTTGGCCTGAAACTTGGCACCTTAGAGAAACGTGCTCTTTGTTCAAAAAACGGATTTGATGTGGGTGCAAGGCCCCACAACCCTGCTGGGTTTTAGTCACATCAGTCTTCCCGCTCGGCCAGGAGGTGCTTTGTATTTCTCTTTTATGAGTTCCAGCAGTTTGAATGCTGCTTTGCAGCTTTGCCCCACGGCAGCTGTTGGGGTGGGTCCCTGAGAACATCCCACCGCCCTTTCTGCTGCGCCTGGGCTCTGGGAGCACCTTGCCTTGTAGCCAAGGTGCTCTGGTGCAATTTCCACCATCTCCTGTGACTTGAGGCAGGCTCATCCTGGGACTCTCCCCCAACCCGAGGAGATCAGCCGGGCTGCTGGAGCAGCAGTGCTGGCCCTGCACCGCAGGAGCAGAGTGTTCCTGGCCTCTGTCCACGGCTCCCACGTGTCTAATGCTGGATGTGCTGTCCTCCTGCACTAGGAACTGCTGTGCTTTAGTGGGGTGTTCCTACATCACTGTTTCGGCGTTCCTGCTAACAGGAACAGGGTGCAAAATATGGTGAGAGGCCACGCAGAGGCACCACTTCTTTTTCATGTTAGATGAATGAAGTTTCATCAAAATGGAAATACACTCCAGACACATAATGCTGCAGAAGAAGAATAGATTAATTTTCTTCTGATTTTAGTCTCAAGAAACGCTTCTGCGTCAGAGGCTTTGCTTAGTGCCAGTGCCTGTACAGCAATGAGAATTAGTGCAGTGCTGCAGTCCAACTTTGCTTGCTCAGTACACAAGTGTATCATGGGAAAAAAGCATGGCCAGCTTTTAAGCCAGTCCCAGCTCCTGAAACCTCAGGCATGGATGGGACTGGACTAGCCCAGGGTCAGAGGAATTTGACAGGAGGCTGATACCATCTCTTCACATCTTGGTGCTGCTTTTCCCACTTCCCAGTACTCCTGCACACAGCTTCTAGGTTTCCCTGCAGCCATCCAGAGATGGAACATACTTTGTGTTTTAAACCCGGGCTTTGTTCTGGAATACAACTGATTTCTCACTCCCAAATCTCTTAGGCCCTTCTCTGGGCCAGTTAGGGGGATTTGTGGTTGGAAAACTGATGGAATGTTAGTGTGGCCAGGGCCAGGGCCAGCTGGTTTCAGGACTCAGGGCAGCTGCTGCAGGAGTCCTTGTTGGTATTCCAGCATGAACCACGTGGTATGGGCAGCCTCTAGAAACAGAGATTCATCCCATCCTTTGATCTTCTCCTGGGTCATTCCTGTGAATAATGTGAGGATGAGCTGAAACAAACATCTGCCAGCAACAAACTGGAAATCGTATCTTTAACTCGGTGCCCACTTCTCTTCTCCTTTTCCTCCTCCCCACCACACTCGTACACTCACAGGCACACACACGTACACACTCTCTCTGGAATGTCTTGGGGGTGTAAAAAACCTCATGGAAGCGTTTGCAAAATGACTCTACATGTAGTTTTTCTTCTTTGCGGAAGGAACTTTGTGCCTCCACCACAAACCAGGAAAAACCTCATCCTGCAACTTGCAGAAGCCTCTGCAATGTTTTGGAAGGAACACAGGCATGCCTAGCATCCGACGCAGAATTGCACCGCCCGAGGCCTGCAGTGCAGTTCTGATCTCTGCAACGTATGAGGCACAAAGGAGCTATTTTAAACAGTTGCAGCTAAGCTGCCATCAGGCAGATGTGACTTCAGGACTGTGTGAGGTGTGCCAATATAACAGGCTTCCACTGGCGGTCAAGAAAAGCAACTCAAATAGCTTCAAGTTTTGATGGGAGACTTCACACACTGTGAAACAGCCACCTTTGAGTCTGACAGCTCACACTCCCTTGAAAGTCCCAGGGCTTTAAAATTAGCCTTCAGAAAACCACCCTAAACCCAAAAAACCAGGTGGGGACAGCATGGGAAGAAAAAGCAGGCTGTGAGTGAGGAAGGCAGAGCAATATTCATGAGATGACAGTGCTGAGCTGAGCTGCTCGATATATAATCCATATTTGTGTGGTCTTTCCTACATGTCATGCGTGAGCATGTATGTGCCTCACGCTACAGGCTGGAACTGCTGAAGCCACTTAGAAACAGAACCAAATTTCAGAGATATTTTTCCAAGTCACAACTACAAAAATGAATGGCAAAGGAGCCAGAGCAGCAGTGTGATATGTATTTTCTCACCCACAGTATTGTCAGCTGTCCACAGTTGCTGTTGAGCAGCACCAAGAAGCACATAAAGCAGGGACATAAACTACAAAATTGTTACTCGAAGCCCGCTAAGGTTGATGAAGGACATGGGCTGGTTTCAGTGTCTGAGTAAGGCTTTAGCTAGCATATTATGTAGCTCTGTATTTGAAAAACACCTCATTTTTGGTACTGGCAGGAAACTGAAAGAGTGCCAGTGGCAACCGCATGTTCAAAGAGAAACAAAAATGTGCAAGTCATTTTTGCCCTGCAAATGGGGAAACTTAAAAATGCTATTTGTGGATGTAGGTGCTACTGTGTGATTCTGGACCCATAATGAGGAGTCTTAGTGGAGCTCTGGGTTTCTGACTCCTTCAGCCTTCTCTTCTCAAGTCTTCGAGATTTCCATTTGTTGTCTTCACATCACAAGGCTGGGATTCAAATCACTCAGGCTTTTCTATGTAAGCTCATAACACTACCAAATTGAGAAACAGCCTGCTATTCCCTTTCAGATGCCAAATGACACAAAAAGGAGGCTGTTCACACTTTTTTTCACTTTGATTTTCATACCTCTGCTTGAGCAAATCCTCCACATCTTTGCACATCTTCTTCCCCTCCAGTAGCCGCTGTACAAGCACCTCATAGCCGGTGTGGAAGGTGAACTCCTTGCACTGAAAACAGTAAGAAAAAGTAGAAGCTGTTAAGCACATCAGTTCCTCTTACCTTAATCTAATTCTTATTTCATAATTACTCTTACCATGTTTCTAGGAAGAATGGTCAGAGCCAGCTCAGGACAGATATCGACCTGTGGGGCAGTAACTGTGCCAGCTGGTCAGTGGGGGGAGTGTTTTAATGGGAGGATTTGTAGCACAGGGAGACAGGATTTCTGTGTTCTACTCCTGGTCCTCCCACTGCCTCACAACAGGATCAGGACAAGCCATTTTTCCACAGAGAGCCTGAGTTAACCGGTACATCGTGATAATGTTATTGCAAATGTAGTGGTGACTGTTTTCTGAGCTTTATGTTACAGCATTATGGTAAAATCACGGGCTCTGAATCCATAAAGAGAAGGAGTGTGTTCCTTCCCTCAAGCAGTTTATCTACAATACAAGCCCTTATATATGAACTGAATGCAGTTTATACATCCATCCACGGTCCCCTAAGCAGTTACCATTTAATAAATGGGTTACTTTATTGCTTTCCACCACCGCGGTGAAGAAGACAGCTGCTTCAGTTTTGGTACTTGGAAAAGATCCTCTGGCAAGCAACTGCTGGGCATTTGAGCTTGTGGCTTTGCTTCCTTGCTGCTGGGGCTGGAGAGGCACAGGGGAGCTCTGGGGATGAATGGTGGTGGTTGATGGCAGCCTCGGTGCTGCTCACAGAGGCCTTGGGGCTTCTGTAGAGATTTGCAATCTAAGAGCAGGTTTTTTTGATTCTCCAAGAGCTAGGATAAATTTCTGCAGAGAATCCCTGTAAACCTACAGGTTGTGGTAACATTTCCGGTGCTACAGGTCAGTCCATTATAGCAGCCATCACCCCTTAAGAAACAGGATCTAGAGCCCAAAATCTTAGTTTTCCTAATGTTTCCAAGGGCAATTTACACACACACATAGCAGAGAGGGATCCTGCTGTGAAATAAATGAGAAGCAGCAAGTTTTGCCGTTCAGAGAGGAAAGTAGGAAAGGTTCTTGATAATACCCTGGCAATGGACCCAGCATTTACCCCCTCGCCCTTTTTTGGGGGGGAAATTCCAATGGCAGAAGGCATCACTGCTGTAAACAAAATTATTATAAATGGCTCCCTCTGCCTGGCAGAAACTCTGGTCAGATGCTTCATAACCAACTCACAGCCCCAGCATTTTAATTGTATATTTTCAGATGCAATCAGCTATATCCCATAGCCATGTCCACAGCTTTCTTGTCCCAGAAATGCTGCCCATGAGGTAAGTGAAAATATCCTATGGGTTGGTATCACCCCAGCAGTCAGCCACTGCCACAGGCATCAAAGGGAGAGTGATAAGCTCACTGTGAAGTTAGCCTGCCTTTCTGTTCAATATCTCTCTTTGTTCAGTAAATGCTAAAACTCTCTTGGTGTCTTTCCCCACCTCTTTTAAACTGGCGTAGTTGTTATACTGAAAGGATGACAAATTCTTTGTCTGAGAGAATGCTTATTAAATTCCTTAAACAGAGAATGCAAGGACAACTTGTTATCAACCCAAAAACACACACACACAAACACAACAGTGTGCTGGGGGGCAGCCTGATGGGCTGAGTCCATCAGGCAGCTTCATCAGCCCCTAGAAGCATCACTGCCTCCCAGGTTCCTCTGGGTTTTGTTCCTCTGGCTGGCCCTTGTACAGGGATTTGGCTCCTAAAAAAGGACTTCCTACCACAGACATCCATTTAATCTATCTTAATTTTGGGGGGCATTCATCTCAAAATTTGCTTTATTGTCCTCACTCTGAGTTCCTAAAGAATGTGGAGGCCCTGTTTCAGAAACGCCGGGGTCTGAAATCCAAACCAGGGCTCGCAGGCAGCAGCTCTGGCTGCGCTCTGAACAGCCCATCCCACCCGCACGGGCTGCAGAGGGAGGGAGAGGAAACGCCACAGCCAGGGTGAGACAAGTGTGAGCTGCTCCGGTCACTCGTCCTGCAGCACTGCTTCTTAATTTCCAACCACAGCGGAGCCATAAATCACTTAGGCCTCAGCTTACTTACACAAATGTTTCCCTTTCATTTCAACAGCTCTATTTCTTCTTTCACGTGTTGTACAACTGCATCCCCTCTCAGCCTCTTCTTGCATCCAAACAAACCTCCTTTGCCCTTTCCTGACATACTGCTCTTTCATCCCAGTGATTCCCATGTGCTGTTATAGCACCTGTTCAAGGTTGAATAAATCCCTGTCGGACAAGGATGATGCTTTACCACGCCAGTAAAGACTAAGTGATGCTTTGTACCATGGCATTAATGTCTGCTCTCTAAGAAGCACTTTTGGTTCACCAGAGGATTGTATTTGCCTTCTTCCACTATCAAATCATAGCAGTGGCACTTAAATGAGCTATCATCTACAGATATACCTGCAATTCTCTCCTCTCCTGCTATTTTATTCAACAAGGTCTCAGAGTATATTGGATTTTTTCACTACTGATCTCTTACTCTCATTTTGTACTTTGAAACTTTGATTTTTATCTGTGTTCTGTTACCCCAGGCTTGAAGGTTACCAGATACCTCCTGTACAATATTTCATTCTGTTTGTTTTGAGCACAGCTATTTCCAGCCCATTCTTCATGTCTTATGGCAGTATCCAGCACCTCCCCCAGATCAGTCTTTGCCCACTTTACAGTTCTTCCCCTGCTTTGTCTGTTCAGTCCTATTTTTTCTTACTCAGTTTCTTAAGGATTTCATGTCTAGCACCATAACTGACCCCACGTTTTCCTTGTCAAGACAATCAGGCAGCAAGATTGTATCTCATTAAACAACCATCTAGCCTTGCTAAGCTTTCTCACCTCTATTCTATTTTCCATTCTCCATTTTGTGTTATAATTAGCACCCACATTGAGTGGTTTTGCAAAGGCTGTTAAGCTACACTGCTTAGACAGTGCTTGGCACTTCTCAGAAGGGATTTTGTGATGATTGTAAGAACTAATGAATAGCGAAAGAATTTTTTATATATATATATACACACATATGTATATATTTAGAAATTAGAAAAAAATGCTTTAATTAGATAATAAATATAGTCTTTAAATGTGTAAAACATCATTTGCTTATACTAAAATCTAGTTGCTTGGAAGAGGGCGATTTGACTCACCACCAGTAATTTCTCTCATTGCCAAGAAAGGGATTCTGCTTAGTCGAAGTTTGTGTGGCTGTGAAAGAGGATTTAATCCTTGCTACTAAAAAAGATTAGTTATTCCTTGTTGTCCAACAGGCTTGTAATCACCAGTAAGAAAGTGCTTGACACAGGGATTTCAGTGTTGTGGGCAGAGTCGCATTGTCTTGAGATTCACCTCCTAACTCTGCACGTGTGCTCTGCTCTCTGCCTGGGGATTTTCTTCTTGTTTTCTTCTTGAAAATCACAGGTAAAGGAGGGGCAGCCTTTCCCCTCCTCTGCCCAGTGACAAAACTTGCTTCCCTCTGGTGCGGTGAGCAGCCTGTTCCTTCAGAGACAAGGGAAATGTGAAAGGGAGTTCAGTTATGACTGAAACCCACAACTTCTGTGCTCTAGTTTAACCAGAGCAGCTTTTCCTAGAATACTTGAAAGGAGGCATGGAAGCCTGCAAGCAGAGGTGATGACAGTAAACATGCTGGGATACACTTTATTCTTTCCATTCCTTTTTCCCTCTGAGGCTTAACAATGCTGCTCCCTCCCATTAGCACTTTCATGTGAGATCTGTGCCTTGGGACTGCGCCGTCTCTCCTGGTAGGAGTTTCTCCATGGGTAACCCCGCAGGCAAATGTCAGGAGTTAATTGTGGGAGAGATTATTCAGGGCTGGCTCTGAGCTGGTTTCTGCAGCTATCAAGGAGAGGCTCTGAGGATTTTGATTTGGTAGTGATGGCTGCAAGGGAAGACTGGTGGTGTCAGTTCCCTGCCCAGAGGGTAGAAGGTACCAGGATTGCTGGGGGGTGACATACTTTCTTCTTACCTCCTGGTGGCATCAAGCTGAGTAACCTTGTGTCTTTAACTCACTGAGAATCAGCCTTATTCCAGAACACAGCCACCCTGAGCCTTGTGCTGCTGGGTGCCCAGAGGGAACCGAGAGGCTTTTTGAAGTGCAAGAGTTTACATTTTGAAGTGACAAGGCTGCTATTACAATAATATCAAGGAGGAAAGAACACAATAGATTGGACTGAAGCAAAACCATCCAAACTCATGTGCAAGGCACTCACTCCGTGGTACGCCCTGCCCGTCCAGCTGGTGATGGTCAGAGAGTGACGTGAGCTCATCAGGTCACTGTGGCTGTGCCATGGCAACTGTGGGCTTTTCTGTTGTGGCTGCTTTCCCTGGAGCGTTTCTAACCATCCTGGCACCCGGCTTGCCCGTCCAGGACTTTGTTTAGAGGTAGTTTACATACCACAACTCGTACCTCTCCCTGCTCCTGCAGGATTAGCTGGCTTGGCAGCATCTTAGCATCTCCCCCAGGGCAGCCTCTGCTGCTGGAACCGCGCGTCCTGTTTGGGGAGTGCCATGAGCTCCACCCGGGCTTGCTGCAGTGCTCTGGGAGCTGCAGTGCTCTGGGAGCTGCAGCTCTGCCTCTCAGCAGTAAAGGCCTCATCCCAGCATCTCCAGCTGCAGAGCCTGCTCACCTGCTTTCTGTAAGGAACTGGGTCCAGGGGGTAACAGGGAGAGTAACCCCAGGGTACAGCACGGCAGTGGCACCACCCTGATGGGGAAGAAGAAGGGCTGGAAAAGGAAAAACTACACAGCAGACACTGGGTGCATTGCTCAGTACCCAGCAGGACAGTGCTGAGCTATCGTGGTGATAAACACAGCATCAAAATCCACACACGTTACCTGCTCTGCACCTCGCAGGTGGGCCTGACTGCCAGCGGGCCTGGCACGAGCACTGACAGCTAAAGCAGAGCTCTCAGGGGTTCTTTCGGCCTAATCAGCTTCCTAAATGAAGATTTAGGAATTATTTGAAGTGTATTATCTGCTAATATTCAAAAAGTCTTTTAAAACACCCACACTTTCTCTCAAGTTTGAAAGTATTTAGTTGTGAAAGTTTATTCTTTGTCTTGGTTCCTAATGATATTTTTCCAAAACTTACATCAGAAGTGTTCTCACATGGTTTTGGACTGAAAATGCTAAATGCTGCTACCTGATCC
Organism: Rhagologus leucostigma; assembly: GCA_013397725.1. Lineage (NCBI taxonomy): Eukaryota > Metazoa > Chordata > Aves > Passeriformes > Rhagologus > Rhagologus leucostigma. The sequence goes on from VZTD01005270.1 coordinate 326,625, forward strand.
AAATAAACTGTTAACACAGATTTTCAAAGAGAAAAATAATTGAAACTGAATCTGTTATGGCTATCTTTGGAATTTTTCTCTAAATCAAACTTCTTTTTGCATTGTATCTTGTTTAGTTTAGGTAAGCTTATAACAATTTTAGTAAAATAAAAACTTAAGATCCACCTTTCCAGAGTTAAAAAGGAAATAACTACTGGTGTGAGGAGGAAGTTTAGGGAGAACAGGGCACAGTGAAGTTTTGAACAAGCATCATTTTGATAATATCTTTTTCAACTGTCAGAAAGAAATCTTTTCTACCCACAGTGATATCACACATGATATCTCAGTCATGGACTGAAAGTAACTGGTTCTGACTGAGTTATATCAATTAATTGTATTCTTGCATCATACCACTGGGTACTGGCCCTGAGTGTTTCTAGATCTTGTTCCCTTGATCTGCCAGTCTCCCTGTCAAGTGCTCTGCCAAGGGCTTCGTATGTGTAGATGAGCAGCAAACAGATCTAAGAGCCAACAGCCAAACATGACTTAGAATCTCCAAGTACATTAGACTGGATATTTCCTATCATGCCATGGCTTTTCACTGTAATTCAATCACTTGTTTTGTGTTTCGTGGGTTTTTCCCCCAGTATAGTTTAAAATTTCCTAGTGTTTCTAGAAATATATTCCTGATACGAAGTGTTTTGGGAAGTTTATTGCTGTCTTTCTGCACACTCATGCTCTCCTGAAATAAACAGGACAGCAGCGAGCACCACTACTTTGTGTGTGTGCTGGCCCAGAGAGTGCTGAAATCCCCTGTGCAGCTCTGCCTGACGGGGCTCAGGGGCTCAGGGCCTTCGTGGCCCTGCTGCGATAAGAGGTGGTTTGGTGCTGCTTCCTGTCACCCCGCTGCTGTCCCAGCTCTGCTCGCCGCAGTGGCACATGAAAGAGCCCTTTTTCAAAACCAACCCCAGCTTCTCAGCCTGGCCCTCCGCTGCCTGGCCCTGGGAATGTGCCAGCAGCTGAAAAGGCAGCTCAGCGACCCCAGTCTGAACTGAGCACACACGTGGGGGAAGGTCACCGTGCCCAGAACGGTGCCGCATCGGAAACCTCTGACTGAAACATTCTCCCCTGACCAGTGCTGGCTGTGATATGAGTCCTTCTCCATACATATTCATGTCACAGTCAACTGCTTAATGGGTTTAAAAGCATTTGCCCGTGCTGTACTGTGTAAGAGCTCCTTTTTCCTACTGGCTGAAGTCAGTTGGAATGGATGGGAATGTGATGGCTGCTTGTTCTTTCCGAGACTGACTACAGAATTTATATGAGCTTAAAAATTTTTTTAAGTATTGATTTTTTTCTCACATAAGCAGAAAAAGCAAGGAAGAGTAGGTGGGTTGAAACTGGCTGTGTAAGATTTCTGTCCCTTCTTGTAAATTCACTCGTTGTGTATCAGAAACATAAATGTTTGCTTAGGATGTAGGTAGGGACATTTTGGTGATAATTCCAAGAGTTGACTTGGGCATTTTCCACAGGAGGCTTAGTTTGCAGTTTGGCTGCAGCCTGTTACCTAAATCTGACGTGCAGTACTTTTCATAGGGAGCAAATGGTATTTATTGCCAGGCAATAGCATAGAGGCAAACCTTGAATGGGACCTTGAAAAATCAGAAGGGAAAAAACACTGCCTCTGCAGCATTCCAATTGCTGGGCTGCCGGACTGCCTCTCCCACTGCCCCTGTAGCGAGGTTCTCATCAGACTTAAACCTGCAGCAGCTAGGATACTCAGAAATAAAACTGAAATTGAGATTCACAAACTATACAATAGCACTGCAAATGACATTGAGCAGAACGGTAGCTCCCCAGAGGTCTTTTGCTCTTGACCCTGCGGGTTTTCTCTGAGAAGGAAATGGTTGATTTAGAGTTCTGCTGACAGAGGAATTTGCTCCTCAGCTTCCTGAGCCCTCACCCTCCTCACAACTGCTCATGTGTTATGTATTAGGCATTCTTATAGTCACAGCATATTGTTTGGCTCTCTTCATGTTTTAATCACCCCCTGATTTGCACAGCTACAAAGTGATGGCTGCACAAAAGCCTTCCTCACTTTTGCAGGTGGTTTGCTGGCTGGCAGACTCATGGCACACAGGGAACAGCCTTGGAAAGTCTCAGTTCCAGTCTGCTAAAAGGACTCTGCTTGTGCTTATTATCTCCATTTTAGCTTCCCTTCTTAATAATTTGATTAAACATTATTCTGAGTCCAGTTCAGAGCCCCAGTGCTCCTGTGCTAGCAGAAGGAGAAAGAAGCCAGCAGACAGATATGCATCACAACAAAGAGCATGACAAAAAACTAGGAATCCATTCAGGAAATCCATACAGAACAAACCTCTGGAACACCTCTGTGATGGGAATAGTAAGAAATGGGACAGGAGGAAGCAGAATCCCTCACCAGTTTTAAATGGGAGTTTGATGTGGCTACATGACACCAGTTTGAGGTGGCAGCACCCTTTGTATTTTCTCCGTGTGGTGACTTCAGACAACAGCTAAATCCATAAATTAAAGTGGCTTCTCCTTGGGAGCCAACAGAGAGGCCAGAAGTGAGGATTTGCACCTGTCTTTCAGAAGGCACGGCACTGTTGCCATGGTCCTTCTGGAACACGACAGATAAACGTGTCAGTGGTGAAATCAGATGTTCCTTCAGTCTCCTACCGAATAACATGAGCTACACAAGAGAAACTGGAAGAAAAATAAGAAATAGAATCTTACAAGTAGAGGATACTTCTGTTTTACACAAAATAATGGTCAGAGACTCCTTTTGTTTCTATTCTTCTTTAGTTCATCCGCTTCCAGGTTCCTTCTCTGTTATGAGGGCTCCTCTTCTACAAGCACCGTGGGCTCAGCCCCAGACCACAACCTGAAACAACTTGAAACAGCCCTGACTTGCTCAAGCACAGAGACAGCTGTCCACCAGGTCTTATAGAGCCACTGGAACCAGACCTGCTTAGTCAGTACATTAATTTATTAAGAAACTACATGTCTTTCTCCTCCTTGTCTTGAAATGCTTAGAATTGTTTCCTGTCAGTCCTGAAAAAGGTACTAAATAAAGCCCACTGCTGAACCCATGCTCTGCTTCTCCTGTGAGCTAAGCATTTTGTTACTGGTGTCTCCTGGCATATGGGGAAGGGTAAAACTTCAGGAAATATTCCCAGAGTCTTGCTGTACAAGGGGAATGAATTAAAGATTTACTTCACTTCTTAGTAAAGATTATTTCAATAGCTACATGTTACCAATTCCATTTCACAAGAGATCTTTGCCACCTAAATAATAATTTTCAACATATCCGATTACTCAATATGGTGCAACATTCTTACACTCCCTTAGTATCTGCTTGAGACACCCCCCTGCCACAGCTGCCACACCGTCCCCCATCTGCTGCCTGTGCAGGGAAGAGGAATTTCATTTTAACCTCTTTCTCCAGTGGTTTTGCTTGGGGGTGAACCTCGTGGCACAAGGCAAGGCATGCCTGGACTCCAGGCTGCAGGCAGTGGCTGTGGGCAATGAAAGCTCCAGTTCCTGTTCCAGACTGTGCCTGCCCCTGCAGAGCTCCCAGAACCACAGAGGGGTTTTATGAGCCTGGTCTCCTCCTCTTTGGTTAGAAAATGCACCTTAATTCTCTATCTCCAGAGAAAGCCTTTACCAGATGGGAACTTTTTCATCAAAGCCCAGCTTTATCTTCCAAAACAGCACCCCTACTTCAGTAAAATTGTGTTTTCCCTCAAAAAAGATTCTGTCAGAAACCCAAGTCCTAACCAAATGTGCATCCAAGGTCTTTCAGTGGCAGGGGCCTCCTTTCCTTCTCCTGGTGCTCCTGGGCATTTCCATCCTGCTCAGCAGCAGCCCCAGGGTTGTTTGTCAGTCCTGACTTGTTAATAACCCTTCAGTAATTACAGCACCTCCTGCAAGGAGCATGAAGTGATGAGACTCAGACCTAAGGGCTGCTGACCACCTATTTTCCTTTTTGTCTTTGTCCCCACCCTTTATTTTTTAATTTTCTTTCATATTAGGAAGAGATTAGGCCTGGACAAATTGAGAGCAGCATGAAATAGCTTCTTGATTTGAAAAGCTCTTACTTTAAAGAAAAAAAGCTTGTGTTTATTTATTTGCTCTGAATGGAACAACAGGAGCAGGTATCTCTAAGCTAGCCCAAGCTGGTACATTTTCACTTAATTCCCAAGACTGTTGCCTTTCATTTCAAGCAAAGATAAAGTTGCATGAAGAGCTATGGAACTTTTCAATTCCTCAGTCTTGTTCAGTGACATTTTTCCACCACTTTAAAGAAGTACTAAGCTCCATTTACAGCAAGGGAGCAATTCTTTGGGGAACTGAAAAGCTTTTGGGATCCAGATGCATGTTTTCAATGCGGGTTTTTTTCTTCACCTTGACACCCTGAGCAAGGCTGAGTGATCTCAATACAGAGCTGTGCCCTCAGCCCTCACCTCATCCCAGCCTCAAATCCCCAAACTCTTACTGAACAACACGGCAAACTTCGTACATTATTGAACTGTGGCTGCTGAGAAAAGTTTTATTACAAAACCTAGATTAAAGTGGAGATGAAACTAGTGTTTTCTGTGCCGTCTGCCCGCTGGAATCTACCTTGCTGTGGCAAGACATGGAAATGAAATCAGAAAGAGGTCTTTTTGAGCTAAAGGAGCTGAAATATTACCAAGCAGCCTAACTCGCCTTCCATACCAGCATGCAGTGAGTGTTACTGGATTGAAATTCCAGGTGTTCCCCTGTGCCTATGAAGCAGCACAAGGTCAGTGTCCCCAGCCAGTGACTGAAGAAAGAGAGGCAGCTCTGTGCTGCATTGCAGGAGTGTGAGCCCTGAGGGAGGGAAGAGACGGGCAGTGAATCACCCAGTCCTGCCAGGAAAAAGTACGTTGAAATGAGATTCATAGGGACACTGAGATTCACCCTGGACAATCTGTGATGGGAGGAGAGGCTGAGGGCTGGCACTGCTCAGCCTGCAGAAGAGGTGCGCAGTGTGTATAAATTCCTGTGGGAGGGAGCAGGGGAGATGGAGCCAGGGCTTGGCAGGGGTACCCAGTGACAGGGCGAGAGGCAGTGGGCACCCGCGGGAATTCAGCAGTCGTGTTTAAGCACAGGAAGGTTTTTGCTGTGAGGGTGGTGAGACACTGTAACAGTTTGCCCGGAGAGGCTGTGGAGTCTCCATCTCTGGAGATGCTCCGAGCTCGGGGCTGAGACTAGCCCTGTGCCGGCCGGGGTTGGCTGGAGATGTCCAGAGGTCCCTTCCAGCCTCGGCTGCTCTGCAACTCTGCCTCAAAAAATGCACCTCAGTGGGCTGCTCTAGCAAGCCAGGGGACACCCTCTTGGATCTCTGTGTGAGGCTCCATCTCAAGCTGTGTGTGACAAACACCTTTTAGGTGGTGTTTGTTAGATGTGACCATGTACATGCGGGCGAAAAGAGTCGATGACTCATCTAATCCATATTTAAAATACATACTCATGGCACACTTAAAATTGCCGTAAATAAGAATCCTTCACTTCTCTGAGCCCAAGCAAAACCAACCAACTTTTGCAGAGCAGCACAGATCAAAACAAACTAGATAAAGCTGTGTAAAAATATTAACAAAGTTGTCACAGTGACTTACTTCATCCATCAACAAATTTTAATAGTCTAAACCCCTCAGTTGCAGCATGGTCATCAGAAAATTGTAATAAAATGTATTTAACTGTCTAATTATTTCAGTCACTGACCCAAGATGAATTCTCTATAAATCCATTCATCTAGTGTTAGTTCATTTGAGCTTCATTTTAGCTGTCGTGCTCTGCTCAGAAGTGACGTGTGAAGCACCAGTGTTTCCATAGCCACAAAGACTAATCAGGTTTTCTACTTGTGATTTCCTCTGGTTTCAATGACTGTTGTGATTGCCCCACCTCCACCCTCCACGGGTGTGTTTCATTGCCTCAGTGAGTGAAGCCTCCTTCCCAGAGCAGCTGGGGGAATGGAGGAAGAAATTACATGTTAAAAATGAGTAGAGCAGCCTCTTCTGTGGAGATGAAGTTGACCTCACAACAAACACAGACATCAGCTGGGCAACCACTTCAGCTTTTCCAAGCTGGTTCCCCCTTTATTCCCCATTTCCACACACGTCCCACAGCGATGACTTGGCCTGGATGTGATCAGGGCTGTAGCCATACACCTGCCTCTGGAGCTCAGGGTGATGCAGGACCATGGCCATCATCTGCCTCTGGAGCTCAGGGAGATGCAGGACGTGCTGACAGCAGAGCCCACCTGTGTGCTGTTGTGCGGGGAGATGATTTACCTTAATCTGCCTTGTGTCAGTAGGGACAGATGCAGCTGGTGCAATGCCATCCAAATCAAACCCGGTGGGACCCGCTTGCAAAGCTGGGATGCCAGGCTGGAAGGTTTGCCGGCCTCATCCCTGCCTGCCCGAGCTCAGCCTCGGGGTGCCGGGCCGGCAGGAGCCTCCCCAGCTCCAGTTCCTCCCAACAAACCTGCCCCGTCTCACTTCCTCTTCACAGACCTGCTGCAAAACAACGGGCCCTGCAGAACTCAACCTCTACAGGAAAGCAGGGTAGCTCCTGGTGTGAAAAAAACTTCCTATTTTGAGTAAAACAATTGATGTATTTCTTCAGCACCTTACCTAATAAGTTTAGGAAATAGTTTTCCTGTGACTTTTATTATCTCGGCACTCTTGTTTCACAGTTAAGACTCTCATTAGAAGTTACATTATTTGTGAAGTTAATGACATGTTTTTTTGGCATCTATAATAGACCATTATGTGAAAAAGCTACAGTAGGAGTTGAGAGACTCACCTACAAAGTCAGCTTTGCACTGAACCTGAGGCTGAACATAGCCTGAAGTCAAAGCAAGAGGGATTAAGCATCTTTGTAGCAGTCCCTGCTCCTGGAGCACTTCCATGGCTCCCAGTGCTGCAGTGTCTGACCACAACCACGGGTCCACAGGCAGGGATGTGGAAAGGACCAGCCCACAGCAGGGCAGGGGGCAAATCGTGCCAGCTCGTGTTCAAGGCCTGCATCTCCCCCACACTTTTAAATGTGAGCTGTGAGAATCCACAAGCCCCGAGCTCATCCCACAGTTGAGAAGGAACAAGCATTTCACACCTCAAGCATTTATTTTTAAATCCTAGGTACCTTAGGAGCCCGTGACACATTTTCAGGATTGACTTGGCTGCTTGAGTTTGATTCAAAGCTGTCTGAGGGAATAGATTTGCTCCCACTCAACTCTGAGCCCGTCCCAAAACCAACCAGCTCCTTTGAAAGTTTTCCACATTCCCTGTTCCCAGGTGGGTATGGCAAAGCCAGGAAGTGGTGCCAGTACCTTCCTACCCCATGGCCAGAAATAGCTGCATTTCAGGGGTTGCAGCTGCAGTGCTGAGCAGCAGGTTGGAGGGAGACTAAATAGAAGGAAAAGGCAATGGCAGGAACTGTAAAGGAAAAGCAACAATGAGTGCAAGAACACAGAGTGAGACTAAGAAAGACACTCAGTATTTTGTGACTGAGGGGGAAAGACTTTCTTGGATATCGGTTTTTGTAACAAAATAAAATTACTGTTGCTCTGCCTGTAAACATAACCCTGTTAACATGGAACTGGGCTGGTATCACACACGCACTCCTCATTAACACGGGAGTTCCCCTACCTGTCTCACATGGTGCTAGAGAAGACAGGTAACATCTGTTAGGCTCGTCCAGCAGCCCAGCAGGACGTTAATCCATCAGCAACTGCCCTGCACTGGCTATCAAACCCGATTTGAATTTTCATCTCATTAACATTTTCCAAAAAATATTATCAGAGGATAGAAAACTTCTGTTAAGAAGCACATTTTAGTGCACACTTTGAGCAACTTTCCCTTAAACCATTACAGAGTGTGTGGAGCATATAGAAATATAAATTGTAATTAAAAAATACACAGGCTCAGGCCATGCTACAAAGAAAACAAAAGTTGAACAAAGTGTGGAAGTTTTAGTATAGTACTATCCCTGCTACACTTAATAAAGGAAAAGAGAGGATAAAACTTAAACCTATTATGAGGAACAGTTTGCGTTTTCCTGGAAGACAGCACACCCTGCTCTTAGGAAGTCTGGAGAACTTTGGGGAGGAATGAATGGTGCTCTTTCTCTGCTAGCTGGGGGAGATCCGCTTTTAGGGTTTCTTTGCATACTTTACATTGAGGTAGGTACTGAAGAAACCCCTGCTTATCCAAAAGTTTACTGATGGTGGAGCAGGGAGCTGTTGCTCAGGGATACCTCATCAGGGTGAAGTACAGGGCGGAGGTGCAGCGTGTCCTTGGGCAGCAGGCAGAGATCAGGGCTCTGTACTGAGGCACCCAGCACGGGACAAACACCTTCTGGGTTTCAGTCAGAAAGGCAGTTTCTGTTCAATGTACAGACCAAATACAGGAGATAATTGCTCACTGAAGCAAACCACCCAAATACATTTTCCTCTCACAACAGAACCTTATGAATGCAAAAATAATTGCTGATCCTGTGATCTGGGGGGCAAGCTGCACGCTTGTGCTGTGTTGTGCAATATCCTGTAAGTTTTCACTTTTAAAAGACTTCTTATTGCATAGCTAAAGCTTCCATCCTGCAACCACATATATTCCTGCCCTCTTAATCAAGCCCAGCAATACAACATTTCCAGCCAAAAGATATGAAATCCAAAGATGCTTTCCTTTAAATAAGGCGTTAGCTTCAAAGCTAAGCAAGGATTTGAGTCATGGTAACGTGATTAAGCACAGGAGAGAAGTTTAGGGAAGAGCCATGAAGAACCGGCCTGGCCAGATCGTCAGCTGGCATTAATCACCCTCACACTACTCTCATAGCTTGATTTACTCTCCCTAAAGACCAAGACATTGAAAACTATACCAAATGTACCAGCCCTAGCAGTCGGGTGGCTTGTTTTCCAAGGAAGTTCAGCGATGCAAGGGCTGAAGCTCCCAGGGTAGCACTGGCCCACAGCTGTGTCCCACCCTGTGCACTGCACTGTGCAGTCAGTGGGTGCATAAACGAGGAGAATCTCGCGTAGGTGTGGTCAGGCACAGTTCATCCTAACAGCAACACTGACTTTCGTATTTCCTCATTTTATTCTTTTTAACTGTTCAAATCTAGTACTGGAGTGGGGTGGGGAGGGCTTCCTGGAAGTGCCCAGAGGATGGTGGTTCATCAAAGTGTGTTTTTGCCTCTGCCCTTCTGTTTTCTACAAAGAGGGGGTTTACCCTGAAGCGTGGGTGGAGAGAAAGAGAGCACAAGCAGAAAGAACAGCCAGGAAATGGCAGGAACAATTCATATGCCTTCATGTCTTTCTTCAAGTCAGTCCTAGGTGCTGAATAAATGATTTCCCAGACAAGAGGCAACCGCACAACATCCTGTTTACTCAACTTCGCAATGTTAGAATTTTGATTTTGAACTTCCATTTCTCAATTGCAAGAGAACCTTGGATTACCCTAGCAAGAGAAATGACTAAGGTCCTTTTACCTTGTGACTGCAGGGAAAGAGCTTGAAAATAGGAGACCAAAAGGATTTTCAAACAAAAGTCAAGTAACAAGTGTGGAGCAGATCTTCTTATTTCAGTATTTGCTGGTTTTAGGTCAGCTGTGATTGTTTGGGCTTCCTTGTGGAGTGTCACTGCTGGTCTTTTCTAACCTGTGCTGCCTCACGGCTCCTGGGCACTGCATGCCTGGGAGTGCTCCTGGCAGCAGGCTTGGAGTCTGGAGGGAGCTGAGCAGGAGCATTTTGCTCGCAGCTGCTGGCTCTGCTCTTCACCAAACAGGAGAGAGTTCAGCCTGTAATTAGCAACAGCTCACCTGCTCCGGGAGCCGCTCCTAGAGCTGAGGACACTCACTGCAAGCAGGTTCTTAGCACTGTGAGACAAATCCATGTCCCTTTCAAAAGTGGTTTCTGGACCTAGCACAGGAACTGGGAATGGCAGTCGTTTCATGGGGACTGGATATATTCTTTACACTGCATCCTTCTGCCCAGGATCAAACACACTACCAAACACTAGGTTTTTGCTCGGAGACAAATTTGGATTTTTACTAAAGTTAGAACACAGAACAGCATTAAATTAGTTTTAAACTGTATAGAGAACCAAGCAGTATTTTAAAAAATTTTGAAATACAGATACATTGAATATAGGAAACACATAGTAAATGCTCACTTACCCAAAAAGCATCTTTAAACTGCAGCTGGGTCATTATTACTGCTCTGTGGAGGGGTAGGAATCCTTCAGCAAGTCCGTTCTGGGGTGAGAGCGGCAGCAGGCACAGCTCTGAGCCTTGTCACTGCACCCCAGCCCATGCAGAGAGTGCAGCACATCCACAGACCTGTCCCTCCTGAAGTCAGGCTGCTGCCAGCAGCAGTTCCAGGCAGCTCAGAGAAATGACCTGTGGCTGTGAAGGGACAAAGGGCAAAAGAGCTGTTGCTCACACACAGAGACACGCAAGTGCTCAGCACTCGCACCCCAAACCTGTTTCTCTTCTGGTAAACAGTTAATATTGAAATGAGGAAGCAAGGAGATGTCAAATGGTGTCAGGCTGCTCCTTGCCATGGGTGCATGTGAGCGGACAGGAAAAAAAATAGAGGGGGAAAAAACAATGCACTAAGTTCAGTGATACGATTTGAGCAGCTACAGGAGCAGAGAGAACAATTAAAATGCAAAGGAAGCCAGCACAATACAGAGACAACCTATTCTCTAACGCTGTGGTCTTGCAAAGAAAAAGAAGCAAAAGAAACGTAGGTGCCCTATTTCTGCAGCACCTTCTGGGGCTGGCAGAGGCCCATGCCTCTGCACGGAGGAAGCTTAGCTCAAAGTTGCATTTTGCAGCTGAAAAGGCTTTTCAGGACTCAGGTTAAATTAAGAACCCTGAGAAGTGTGCAGGTGTCTACACATATGTAGATACCTGGATGTCGCTGTACAGAACACTCCTGATTTGCATGCCCACATGTAAATGTTCATATGAACATGCAAGATACGTGAAATTTAGAAGTAAAATCCAAAGTCTTGAAAAAAAAGAGAGCTAAGAGTTTGTTAGCACCAGGAGCTGAGCGAAGCCTCACAGACCAGTGAAGCAGTAGCACCCAGACCACACCCAGCACCCCAGTGACACCACGTATTTCAGGCAGCTCCCCAAATCAGCTCCTCCAGTTGTTATAACACAGCTGCAAATAGCTGAGCACAGGGTAACACTTCTAAAGCTTCCCTGAAACCCTCTCCAAAGTACCTGTCCTCCAGGTGAGGTTGCCTCTGTTCACCTCCTTAGGATGTTTTAAGCACCCTTAAATACCTGTTTTTAAATACTCACTGGCATTTTTGGGGTGTAGGAAAAAGAAGGAAAGAAAAACAGTCCTGTGGTGGTTGCCTATGCAAAAGCTGTCTTTCCACACCAAGAACACATCAGGACTTACTTATCTGCAACTGATTGACGCTGCTGCTGGGTGTTGCTGTTTTCCTGCTGTCCCCACAGCAGCAGCCACCCGAGCAGATCGTTCAGGAATGGGGAAGTCTCGCAACTTCCCTGGTCTCCAGCGGGACACGGGGCTCTGCTCAGAGAGCTCTGCAGCAGCTGGGGGCTGCAGTTATCCCTACTCATTCCGTGGACAATTTGTAGCTGGTGTTTTGAAGAATTTGCAAGGTTCCTTCCTGGTGAGCTGAAGAAGACAGAGAATGTGCAGGGACTTTGAGAGAGGGAAAATGAAGTTTAAGCAGAGGAAGGCAAACGAGAGTCTGGAGGATCAAAGGTGTAGCAGGAAAAAAACATCATTGCATGAGAGTGGGAGAAGGAGAAATGTGAGGATTCACTTGCAGACAGTGTTGAGGAGGAAGGAATGAAGCTTTCTTCCAGAAGGGAAAATGCTTTGAAAAAATGTATTTTGAGGGCATGGGCACTAGTCATGCTTGATCTGTATGCAAAAAAAAAAAAAAGGATCTTTTTAAAGAGTGTTTTATCTCAGTCGTTCTAAACCTAAATGTTTCCTGTTACTATTTCCAAGTTACAGCTGTGTTTTGAAACCATCTTTGCTGCTGTTGGGGTTCATAAAAAGGCATTGAGTGCATTTTGGCCCTCCAAAATGATATGCTACTTTCCTGTTATTTTTAGTTTGGCCTCCAGCCACAAAGCCAGTTATTTGACTGAACCTCACACTGGGCTCTGTGCCTGCATCCAGCCCACCCAACAGCTCCAGTGTAGCACAGTCACCTCCCCAGCAGCTCCAGGGACGCTCTCTCTCAAACACCATCAGCACGGGCAGTTTACTTTGTGCTGTGGGTGAGTTTCTCAGAATAGCCCAGAGCAGGTCTCCAGTTCAGGTATTTTGATGAGCTCTCAGGAGTAGCTGGTGTGAGTCCCAGCGCTGGCTCTGATGAAGCAGGGCTGCTGGGCAGACCCTCGATTTGGGTCCCTGCTCACAGGTCCTGGAGGTGCTGGGTTATGTCCATAGGGTGCTGTGCCATGCACGGGCAGCCAGGCTTTGCAGGGCTTTAGAAGAGGGAGACAATTTTCTATTCCCCTATTCTCTAAATAGGAACAGGACATCAAGGCCCCCAGTTCTGAAATGCTGTATCTCAGACCTGGGTTAATATCTTGATGTGAGTGGCCAGAGTTCTATGAAGTCTGGAAAGGCTGAGCCTGGGAGGGAGCTCTGTGGGGCTGAGAGCAGGGAGCAAAATCAGTGAGCCTCGCTAGGCTGTGAATGCTGCAATGCCATCTACTGAAACCACCTCGAGCATCCTGCGATCTCCCCTACGAACAGTGATGTCGGTACCTTTGCGACAAAAAGAAGCATTTTAGTGGGCAAAGGGTTGAGACTTTTCAGGATGTTTTGGAAACCTGCAGGGCCTTTCAGCTGCCCTTTCTTACTCTTTTAAAGGGGATTTTAACCCGACCTGACAGGCTCACTCAAATTCAGCAGTGTCAACAAGGAGCCTTAAGTGGAACTCTTCCCTGACAGTCACTGCGTCTCCTTCCACCACTGCTCTTGGAGGTTAAAAATCAGGTGTTCTGTTTGATAAGGCCAAGAACATACTTCCTGAGGGTTTTTTCCCCAGTAATTAAATTGTTTGGCAGCAGAATGTACCATTTGAATACACTCTGTAGTGAAAAGTGAGGATAAGTCTGTCTGCTTTTTAAAAAAAAAATTGTATTAAAACGCCTCAAATTTTCTCATTCTTTAGAATGGAAGTTTGATTTAATTTTTAACTATATACTGCTTTGAGCAAAGCTTTTTATCAGGGATTTGGGTGGCAGGTTTGGACTTCACAGTAGGTAAAATATGAAAATAGCATCTACAAATATTTTTGTGCTCATCCAGGACTCCAAGCAAGACATTCTTCAGAGTAAATGTTTCTGATTTTGGGAGGCTGATAAAGTAGACAGTAAACCTTTTATTCTACATAGAAAGAGGATGAGGGAGTCTATGAAAAGTATTAAGGCAGAATATAAAGAGATGCTGAATACTCAGATAATCCAGGTATTGAGCTGGTTGTAATTTTCAGAAGTCCTCAGGTATATTGTGGTCCCTTGGAATGGTTGTTTGGGAAATGAAAATGGAGACTCGAAGGCACTCATGCAGTCCTTCCCAGCCTCCATAACCATTACATTGAGATACCAAACGATTCCGTGGCTTCCAAACGATTGCTGTAGAGCAGCCATGTCCAAATTCCAACAGCCCAGCCTCTGGTGTCTATCTGAGACCCAGAGCCTGGGGACAGCAGCAGCAAGGAAACCACTTCCAGAGGAAAACCATGGCTAAAATAGACACGGTTCAGCTGCTGAGCTGTGCCTGCCGTTCTATTTCCATACGACTGGATCTCCGAATTTCCATGCGGGAAATGTCAGGGGCTTGAAAATTATCCACAATCATACCCATTAAAAATGTTTAAATCACCTTGCCTTCTGTGAGGAGCCAGTCTCTGTTCCCATGGAAACAGAAACGGCAGCCTCCGAACATCCGGCTTGGTTTGTTCCAGCTCCTCTGGGCCATCCGTGGCTGCGGCTGGAAGCTGGCTCAGCACGGCCCGGAGCCCACACCCGGGCTCTGCTCGGCTCTCAAACACACTCCCTCTGCTCCTGTTAGAAGGAACTGCTGGAACGGCCTTCCAAAAGCAGTCTCACAGTGCAAGGCAGTCCTGCTGGCGTTTTGCTTCAGTAAAATTAATAATTAATGTAAAGATTAATTGCACGGGTTCTGTTCTTACCACTTATCTAACGTTTCATAGCAGTTTCTAATGGAGGCCATCTCGGAAAGGTGGACCCTGTTCTGCTGTTTTATCCAACATCATCAGGCTTTCATAATCATAAAGAACATGAATGATTTCCTCTAGAGTTAACATTGTGATACTTTGTATATAATAAAACGGTTTGTATCATAGAAATGTGGGATCTTTTTGTACTTGGTATGTGTTTAAACTATACTTACCCCTGAAAATGTTTCAGAGACAAAAAAAGGAGAAGAGGAACTGTGGAAAAGTGCAATGTCACCGGAGCCTTGAATAGCACAAACAGGATCTGGTTGTTCTTTGGGAGAAAAGTAGAAGTACTTTGTGAAAGAGAAAATGAAATTATTTGGGTTTTTATCCCCCTCTTCTTGTCATAGATTCAAGTACCAGCTGAAAGATGTTTTTTATTTCTCTGACACTTTTTGAATGCTTTATCAATGCACTGGCTTTCTCCATGCCTTAATTCAAAGGAAATCACTACTCATTTGCAAGTACTGCACATTCATTAGCCAAGCACACAATGCTGGTGGTGCTGAAGAGGTTTCTGTATCTCAGAAAGGACCCTTGGATCTTCATCCCAAACATATCATCTCCAGCAGGTCTGCCTCTGGACCAAATGTCCCTTCTTCAGAGATACAGTGACTCGTTCAGCATCATGGGAGGCAACAGTTTAGATTCCTTCAGCATATTTCAGCAAATATTCTGCATATGTGCTCATTTAGAAATATCACCAGTCAGTTTATATATTTGTTGTTGTTGTTGTTTTAGTACTCCTGGGCACACTGGATTTATCAGACTTTATTTTTTTTTTAAATCAGATCTCACCACCACCACTATGGCAGGAGTTTTACTCACATTCCCAAGGAACTGACGTAAAAAAAAATGGGTAGAAAAAAATCCAACCACTAAAATTGAAGACGTGTTTTGAATTTTTATTACTATGGTATCTAAAAATAAAGTGTATGTGGTTTTGCTCTGAATCAAAATTTCTAACCTTCTACTGGTGACACATCAGCACTTATCCCAAAAGGAATTCCATTTGTTCTGAGCATAATTAAGAGGTAGTATCCTGGGAAAAAAACAAAGCAGAACTAGCTGCTTTTACTCAATAGAGCTGGGAGGAAGGAAAACATTAGTCAAGGAGAACATTGTGACAGCATTACAAGAGTTATTTATGTAGGAATTAAAAAAGCCTAACACACTTCCCACGAGCTGCTCTGTGAGGCTTTGTCTTTGTTTGGAATACTCAGCTCATTTCTTTCCAGGAGATAGAAGTGAATATTTGGACTTTCCTACACTGAACCTGTAGTGCCATTAACCCTTCAGACTATTTCAAATAATCACAAAACGGGACAGCACTCACTGGTGGAGCTTTCAGCTGAGGTTAACTTTTAGAGGTTATTACTATGAATATTATTTATGTAATGCCTTGATGCTTCAGCATTCCACATATCACAAATTAAAAAATAAACACAATTGCTTTTGCAAACTCGTCCAGAAAATGTTAAATGCACACGTTGCTTTTCTTGAATCTTCTTTAGCATCTAAATCAGATGACACATCTGTGGTTGATAAAGCCAAGAATGTTGCCACTGGATATTATGGCCATTGCTCACATCTCCAGGAGCTGCTATGGGTGACCCACCCATAAGTAAGAAATAAATGTACAAAACACAGAAAGATAGAACATTTTAAGTTTTAATCCAACAAATGAAGAGGGTCTTGACACAGTAAAATACCACTGTATTGCTAATGTTCTACAACTGTACATCAAAAATAATTATTGTCATAGATGTAAAAATAGCAAGTTTTATGACAGAGTAAAACAGTATAGAAACCATTCAAAATCAAGTAGAAATCTCTTAAACAACTGAGGCGTTTATGTAAGTATTTCTCCAAAGGTATTAAATAAAACACAGCTAATACTGACTCTAAACATCCCCCCACCTTCCACACACTCTGCCCTAATTAAATTGATTAGAAAAATAGTAGTCTCAGTTACTACATTTTGCATTCTTTCAGAACCATTTAGATTCTCCGTTTTCTTCAAGTACAGTAGAACAACTCTTCACAATACAGTACTACCCTGAAGTAATTTATTTCCCAACACTATAGAATTTTGATAGCAAGTATTTCAGATTAATTTTGAAGGCTAGAAGAGGCCCAGCAAGTTTGCAGGAGGGCAATTAAATTTTGAATGGAAATTATTTACACAAACATTAGTGTACTGTAATTACACCATAAAACTTGCAAGGCAGCTGATGAGTACTTTTAACAAAAGCTCCAAAGGAAAGAAAGGGAAGAAAAAAGATTACAAAATAAATAATCTAAAGTTCTTCATGGTAGAAACGTTCATCATGAAGCTGCCTACCATAATCTGTTGCTTCGCTGTTAAGAAACAAATCCTGGTTCTTAAGAATTTCTGCTTCAGAAAGTTTTTTGTCATCATTCAAATCCATCTCTTCAATTAGGTGCTGAGCCTGTAAAAGAAACAGAACACCACATGCACCCAGTTAAAACAATTCTGATTTTTGCTTATTTATATATCATAAAAAGAGGGAAGTTAAGCAGTAAAATGAAGAACCAATTGCAGAACATTTTAGTTGTAGCTCATTCACCAGTATTTCATAGTTCAAAGCTAACAGGCTGTGCAGCAGCTCTCCTGCACCTCTTATTTCTGAGAAATAGGAGTCCTGGTATTACACGGGCTTTGTTTTCATTTGCTCAACATCTACAAATACAATGATTTAGAGAATCCTTCTGTTCCTACTTTTCCTGATTGGTTTGGCTCAGTGTAACTGAGCCCAAAATAACGGGGACTAACGTCAGCCAAGTGGATTTTAAAAGCACTCTGCATGGCAAAAGCTGAAAGATTAATATGACAAACATCTTGGCCAACACATGTCAATTCCTGAAAATGGAAGAGTAATTTTTCTGGTTTTATGTTAGTTAGCTACCGGGTTTCTCAAGTCATTCTGAAATGCTGAAATGGAAGTGTGATACTCTGATTTCAAACAGCAGTTCATGACTCAAGTCAGTGCTGCCTTCTCTTCAGGACAGGTGACTTCGCTAAGCCTTTACATCAACCAAAGGAAAAAACTAGCACATTAGAGAAACAAATAAAACAAATTATTTGTTGCAGAACTGAGCTAGTACTACAGCATGGCCTTGCTGTAGGCCAAAATTTGAATGATAGCTAAGAACGGCTGAAAAAAAATGCAAACCAAGCAAGCCAACACAGGTATGAACAGACTCAGCAGCACACAGAGCTCATGTCAGAACACTGCTGTTTCTGTGAACTAAGAACTGACCACAGCCAGAAAAGGCCATGAGAAGGCTCACAGATCCCGCTGTACAAAAATACTCCCAGAACAGCTCAGCCTCCAACAAGGTCACGCACAGCAGCACCAGGGGCTGCTGCTGCTGCTGCTGCCATGGAGCTGCTCCTGTCACCAGAGCCCAGCAGGGCAGAGGTGGGAGCTCAGCAATGAGCACGTGGGCTGTGCTGTCTGACACAGAGAGGCTCTTCTCTTCCCCAGGAACACGAGGCCATGGGAAGACCTGGTGTTCCTGCCCTTCTGAACACCAAAATCCTCCAGGGTAAAGCAAAGACATGGAAAATTTAGCTGAGAAGTTACTAGCAGAAGGGCAGAAATCCTCTCTACTGCAGTCAAGGACTGGAAACTGCTACCAAAAAATAAGCTAAAATGAGAATCCACTTAAAAGCTATTATGCTGTTCTACCCCTGATTAAACCATTTTAATTAGCATCATTAAAGTTTGCTTTACACCTTCTTGAATCACAGAGTACTTCCATTTTCTTGTACTTAAGACAAGTTTTTAGTTCTACAAATTATGATGATTTATCCAGTTAGAAGAATTACAATCAATTCCTTATTTCAAAATTATGCAGCTTCTTTTGGTAGTGCATCTCATTAGATTTACCTACAATAACTAAAAAATTACTTATTAAAATTCTGCACCCTTGAGTCAAAGCAGATAAGCTATTTTAACACGTACAAACGCACTTCGTTAATTTACAAACATTTACACAATTAATAGGAACTTCACATTTGCCTAATGCATTTAAAGGACCTGCATTCTTTGTCAAAGTGAAAAGAAGTTAAAAATATATGCAAAGATCTACTGACATTTTTGTTTAATCACTAAGACACAATAAATCTGAATGCTTCTATCACTTTGCTGTGATATCTTCAATATTCTCCTGCAGTAATTAAAAGCTAACAGCAGTCAAACCATGTACCTCCTCTTGTGCAATACCCTGATTGTTGGGTACTATCCAAGACAGCAGCTCTTGAGGGTTGAGTTTTCCATCATGATCCTTGTCATAGTCATTCACAAACCGGTCCTTCTCAACCAGTATCCATTCCGGATCTTCCCTTGCAGCTAGTAAAACACAACTGGCAAGTTTAAAGCCACTCTTCACTTTAAACCAGAGGTTTTCATCTTTTCTCCTAAGCAAATTCACTTATTCTCATAAAACATTTAAAAAAAAAAGTGATGTCACTGAACAAAAACAAACCTTAATGGGCAGAGGAACGTAGGGAAAGCAATTTCATGTGCTGTCAGTATTTATTTGCACACTTGTTCTATACTTACCCAATGTACAGGTATTGCATCCTGCAGCCTAGAGCAATCTTAGACTTGTCCTTAACTCTTCAAGGAATTGAGAAGTAATTCATCAAAACTATAAACACTGCAGACAAGCATGAAGTGGCTTTCTAAGCCTTATGAAAGTCAAAAGTAGTAGGTATCACAAGCAGGTAACAGCTTAAAAATAATCACAATTCAATTATTAAAGAACAAAAAGAGTGAAGTCTCTCCTTCCTTTCTAACATTTGGTTTTGCAAGTAGATGATCCCTTTATGTCACAATTCACCATACACTGTTGCTCCAAACCATGAGCTAATTATGAATCAGAGCCCCCATGTAGCCTATCAGTCATTTTAAAGAGTGCTGCAGGAACACTATCTGCAGGAGAGATGGCCACTTGGAGAGAAGCTGAAGCAGTTTGTACAATCGCAGCTGATTCTCAAGTCTTGCTAACAAGTTGTAATGACAAAGCTGTTATTTTCTCTATTACTGCAACAATTTCACTCCTTTCCAACAACTTTTTATAGGCTGGCTTGGAAAAGCTTTTTTTCATGTTAGAGCAGGAAAAAGATAAAGAACCCTGTAGTTGCATCAGAGGTCTGTTGTTTTTACTGGCTCTGACAAACAAAGATGGTTATAAAACATGAAATTCCAGGTGGCTGATTAGAGTGAAGAAAAACAGATTATTCCCCTGGTTCTCCATATCCTCATGTGGCTTACACAGTTCTCCCTAGCTAGGATGCCATTCAGAATTAGCACTCCTTTGGGCCAAGCAGACTTTCCACAAAACTGAAGTTACTGGGCTTTTTGGAACGGGAACAGTTATTTGCCTTAGCTTTTAGCAAATCAAATTCAGTGTGTAAAATAGTCATTGATAAATATTGATAAGCATCAGGTAAATGTCCTTCTTCTTGTTAAAGAATGAATAGATTAAGTTTAAAGAAGGGCAAGATCAGAAAAAAAACCCCAAACAAGCCAAACAGTGAAGGCAGCTCTTGGGCTTCTGATACCTGGTACAGTGAAGCGACTCCTCACACTTCCCCTCCATCCCTCTCACATCGCACACGGCTCAGTCCTTCCAAAGCAAGCCTGGCAGCTGTCTGCTTAGGCTGATCAAGGCCAGGGCAGTTTACCCTCACATTCCTGCTAGCTGGATCTGCAGATGTGTTCAGGTGGCAAATGAGGTTGCACCTTATTTCAGCTGCATCCCTTGTGATCAGGAATTCACTTCAGTCTTTCAGAAAACAAGAAGCAACTTGCAAGGAAACTGTGGAATGGGCTACACACAAACCACCACCGAATACACATGGGGCAGTCTGAAATAATGAGTCTATTACACCCAGTTCCAGAAAACAGAATTATTCCAAGACAGAAAATCTTACTCAGCATCTGTAGGTGTAGGTGTGAAAAGCTGAAAATAAAGGTGCACCCAATTCTCCCCATTCCAAAAGCTTTTGTTAGTTCCCTCTTTCATGCCCCTTCCCTTTTTTCCTTACTTGGGTCTCTTCTGTAATCACCAAGGAATTCTTCCAGGCTAACAAATCCATCACCATCTTTATCATGTTCTTCTAAAGCCTCCTGAATGACAAAGTCCTTTTGTATACATACAAAGAGCAAAATTAGCAACTCATAATCAAGAGAAACAGCACTGAATCATTTTAGAGCAATGACGTATTCCTTAAATGAAAGGCTCCCTCATTTCAAATCTTTTTGTGTTCTATGCAGACTAGTGCAGTAATTGCTTCCTATGCAGTAAAACAGATCTGTCCTTAAGAGTTTAGAATGTCAGATATCATGAAAACCAAATCTGAAAGATGTCCATAGAGCTGGAATCCTTCAACAGAACTCAAAACTGCAAAAGCATCTGAGAAACATGAATATGTACAAACTCCATCATCTCATTTCACTCTTCTTTTCCGATCTGGTGGATTCACTAATTTGCATTTCTGCAACTTAACTGAATTGTTAGGAGAACTGGTTGGTCTTTTCTCCACCAGACAGCCAAAACTGAAAGCTAAAATCTCACTGATGGATTTGCAGCCCAACAGAGCTGAGGGGTGGCTAAGTCAGTCCAGTCCTCAAAGCTCGGGATACTTGTGCAATCCTAGTTCTGGAAACAGATTTCAAATAAAAGCACTGAACTCCTGCTCCAGTCCCTGACCTCCAGCACTGGATCCACAACACATTACCTGACTTTTAATTCGGGCTGTCCAAGCCATAGCCATAACTGCTCCACTTCCTGTGCTACTGGGGCTAAGGACACACATTAAAAGATGTTGCATCTACACCCACAGGCTGATAAAGATGCTCCCCTAAATCTTACCGTCATGTACTCCACTTCTTCTGGATGTTCAAAAGCAATGTATTCATCCACATTTAGAGCAGGAACATCATCTCTATTAGCTTTTTCAAAACGTTTTTTCTCCTTTAAATGAAGCTTAGAAAATAGATTTAGTTAGAGCCCTTACTGGAAAGGAAAAACAACATTATAGTAGGTGGCTGTAAGCTCATTAGGATATTGTTTCACATTACCTACTCATATTATACTGATGTTAAATTTTCACTAAAAAGAGCTCATTGAGAGCAATAAGAACAACACTTTTAATTGAGGTGGTTTTATTCTAAGAATCGCATAAAACCCTGCTTTTTCAATTTAAGGAGTCATTTAAAACACACAAAAGAGAGATAATGAAAAGACCAAGAATTCTCATTTTCATATGTTCATTCTCTTCTAAAAGTCACCAATTCCCAAAATAGCAAAGTGGAGTACAATGATTATAATTAATGGCAGCCTTGCAAATTCCAAAATTTACATTTTAAGGACATTTAACCTTCTGGATCTACATCTTACTTATGTCAAGGGCTGTCTGTAGTTTAAAGAAGGTCTTGAAAGATCATATGTGTAAAATGTCTTTTCTGAAGCCATTTTAAGGCCAGATTCCTTTACTACAGGACTGCTGTCCGTTGCACGTGATCACTGCAAAGAGAAGTCACTTCTCCAACCTGTTTTAAGTATATGCATTAGCATGCCTTTAAAAAAGAAATAGTATCTAAGCAGGCAAGTTCTTATTTCTGAATGTCTTGCACTTCCTAATTCTGTGCAAAAATTCCAAATGTGCAAAAATTTCCTATTTTTTTCTTGTTTTATTTTGTACAGTCTCTTTAGACAAAATATAGACCCACACCATCGACAACCGATCTCTGCTCAAACTGCACATGATGTGAACTATAAACATCTTGGAATCCCATCCTTAGGTGTATTGTGCTATCAGTGGGAATCTTCTGGGTAAGGGAGTAGCCAGCAAATCAGAGATCATAAACACTTCACAAATAACCATTTGAAATTGTACTTCCAGTTTACATCCTACCTATTGACACTTCCCTCAAAATTAGGCTAACCTGATGAACACAGAGCATAATATGGAACAAATGAAGTGTAAGATCTTAACTATTCTGCAAAATAGTTAAATGTCCTTTTAAAGAAAAGCTGACCTTAGCTGAGAGTTTAACTAGGAAGGCGATTCAGAAGCACTGGCTACAGAAAGTAGTCAGTTACTATACTGCAACATAAGCTTGAACCATTGAGGGAAAAAATAAGTTTTCCAGTGTTTTTTGGGAAGTGACGAACAAGGCTGCCACCTTCTGGTAAATTCCTGTGGTTACCTGATGTCAATTCTAAACTGTATCTTACTCTTCCATCTTGATCAGAGCAGGACCACGGTTTTCCAAATGTAAGGAAAATGCTGAAGGATGCTGACCTGTGTACAGTGCTGTTCACCTACAGTCTACGTTGGAGAAGTCAGCAAGCAGGAAAACCGAGCAAGCAGTCAAGTTACAGCATAACTAAGCAAGCTTATAGATGCACAGCTCTCTATGTATCTATGATGGTAATGTCTCAAACATGGTATCAGTATTTTGACTGGAAGTTCCTCTGTAAGTCTTTTGGTATTTAAAAGCTAGGTAATTTTTCAGTTACATGACATTCCAGCTTTACCGTTTGTTTCTTCAGTGTGTAAAATCCTCTGTTCACTACACTCTTTTCACTTCTGCTAACAGCCTGTATTATCTACTGCTACTTTACTAAAAGCAGAGAAAGCAATCCTCACAGAAGAAAACCCTCTGGCCAGAATAGTCTAAAACCGCATTTATTCTCTCTTTGGAAAACATTTACATGTACCTTCAAATGTGGAACTTGAAAGGAAACAAGTTTTGCTATGTGATGGTTCTTGGTGAACCTTTTCTCCCTGCCTCTCTTGCCTCTTTCCCCACTTAAGCATCTGCTTTCATAGATGAGACTCACACACAACTTCTGTGTTTAAACATCCATTTTTAGATATGGGAGTTGCATTTTCATCGCTCAAAACTGTTTGAATTGCTATTGCTTTCTCTGTGGGTCTCTAATGGACAGGCAACGTTACAGCAGGCAATACTGACAGCCCACGCTGAGTGCTCGAGCAGTAACCGAAAAAATGGCTGGAACAGTGCAACAAAAGGGTTAAAGAGCTTCCTTCTGCTCCAACACCAGTGGTGCTGGCCCCTGCTGAGGGCAGGACCCTGTCAGGCTGCAGACCTCACCCAGTGGATTGCAACCTGGGTTTAAGATGGTGGCTGGGGACTGTGCTCTGCTGTAAGACTGTCAGTACACTTATGCTCCACTCAACCAGCAAAACACACTCAGGAGGTACCATTTCACTGTGTCTTTATTTTGTCGGTAGCAGCTTTAAGACTCCACTACTTTCCTTTAATTACTCCCCTATCTCAGATAGCACAAAGTGTTAAAACATATGCCAGCTGCTCTGCTTTCCCTACCCATCTTGTTCCGTCACAATAAACAAATATTGCTGCCTTTGGCCAACAGCTCACAGGAGCTGACGCTGAAACATTTTACCTGGCGAAATGATTCTTCTTCTTGATCCTCCAGGACAGTGTTCTCATCAAAATCAATTACACGATCATACATTTGCAAGTTATACTCCTTCCAAGACACCAATCCATCACCATCTTTGTCATAGTCACTGAAGTGTTGCTTAGCTTCTTGTGTAACATAATGCTTAAAAGACTGCTGTATCCAGGAGCTCAGCTCATCTGTGAAAAACATTAAAAATAAAACAAAGAGAATTAAGAATCATCTACGCTATAAAAATTGTGAAGATACCACAGATCTATTCTTTCTGGAATATACTTTGTAATTCAGATGTAAGCATACAGGCAAGGTTACTTAAAGCAAACCAGTCTGTTTCCTCCATGCTGTGGCTTTTTCCAAGGTAACTGAATGAGGGAATAGATCACAGCTACAGACTTCAGGGGGTTTGTTAATGATTATGTGGCCATGTCTTTTCAAATCTGAGGGAAATCTACACTATAGCATCTTTTTTTTTTCTCCAGAGCTTTATGAAAATGATGCTGAGTTTGGTTTAGACGGACAACTCTAAATGTAATTTGGTACCCCAAAGAAGCATTGTTCCCATCACTTGGGGTTTCTTTTGAAAAATCCACAAACTGAAATAAAACTTAATTTAGTGCCATTGCCTTAATTACCCAAATTAAAATATTAACTGTTTATGTAAAGCTATTTTCCCTTTACTTGAGGCTGAAATCAAGCTTTACGTAGTTTGGAAATGTTTTTAAGCTCCTTGTTTCTATAGAAATGTGGCTAAAAGAAATAAAACTT
The DNA here is from genome assembly GCA_013397725.1 of Rhagologus leucostigma. Lineage (NCBI taxonomy): Eukaryota > Metazoa > Chordata > Aves > Passeriformes > Rhagologus > Rhagologus leucostigma. The sequence continues at coordinate 351,160 of VZTD01005270.1, forward strand.
AATATACCAATGAATTGACAGAAGTACATTAAAGTTACTTCATTTAAAGAAGATTGGGACAACATATTCTCCCAGTATCTCTCAGTTATTTTCAGGTGCCTGGAAGGGAAAAACATCTCCCTCTGCATTGCAAAAATTATACATCTTAATCAACTCAACTGAAATCCTGCTCTGAAGAGTCACGATGACTAATAAAAAGTCCTATAGAAATTGCTACTTTGACGCAGAAGAATCTTAAAGCATTTTTTAAACACTAAAGTATCTTATCCTGTCCTTCTTGGCAGAGGCATCAATACAACTTTATTAGGTTTATTTAAATATCCTTGAAAAGCAGCAAGATATTTTTTTAACTACTGAATTTCTATTAGCAAAGGAACCAGCTTTCTAACAGATTCTGCAAATTTACTGAACATGCAGAGGTGTGTGTGCCACCAAGGCTTGTGCACAAACCAGCACTGCCTTACAAGAAACTGCAGCATGATTTCTTAAAGATGGGCAACATTAATTAATGGTTGATTTCCCAGCATTTAAGGTGTGAGCCACAGCCATGTGACCACATAATGTCCAGTGCCATTAATCAAAAATACTTAACACTCCCAACATTAGAGAAGCAGCGTTAATATATTCCATCTTCTCTCACTGTCAGCCTCCAAATGGAGGCACCACTAATAAGGAAAAAGTTCTCAAGAGTTTTTCAATACACTGAGGAATAACTGAGCTCAAAAAGCTTCAGTACCATACGTTTCTTAGTGTAAAAACACATCCCACTGTGAGTTTTACCTTCTGGAAGTAAAAGGAAGGCAAGTTTTCATTAGACTGAGAAGCAGATGCAATATATACACCATGAGGATGGAGTATGGGTGGAATTCCTATACTTTATATAGACTTCTTCCCTTAAAGCCTTCATGTTGTGAGCTGCCTGTGATGTACGACAGGGATTAGCCATCCCACTGAAGCTACAGACTATCTCACCTCTACACAGCCCATGCAGGAACACTGAAATAAGGGTGCAGTAGATTAAATTCAGTGTATAAAGCGAAAGGCATTCAAAATATAGTCGATCTTGTCTTTAAAACCACATTTTGTCCTCTCATCTAGAAAGCTTCCTGCATGTTTAGTATAATTTTAATGAAATATTACTGTTCTGGCATTTGACCAAGGATTCTGCTTGCTTTGTGTGTGCACACGAGAGACTTTTTTGTCAAAATCACAGCAGAACAAAAAAAAGAATGCTCGTATTGAGGTTTAAAATTAAATTAACATTGTCATAATGATGTACTGAAAGAAAGGGCCTGAGTTTGCCATGGAGTTCCTAAATTTGACTGACAAAAACTTGTCTGGGAAGAGCCATTTGATATTCTACTATGATGAAATATGATCCCTCAACGGTGTCACCAGGTACTGAACCGTACCTATGTAGTATTATGGCTGCAGTACTTTCTTTGCATCTTAAAGCTGCTCTCTGATTTGCATACAACAGGATTACAAACACGAAAACCCACTTGATTCCAAGCAGCTTCAGACGTGCAAGGAGCAAGTAGAAGTGCAAAGGAGGTACCTTCAACTTGATACTGCTCTGACCCACACTAACTCCTGCTGGATACACTTCTTCCATCACAGAATCCCAGAGCACATGGCACAGGATTGTGTCCAGAAGGTTCTTGAGTACCTCCAGTGAGGGAGACTCCACAACCTCTCTGGGCAAACTGTGCCAATGCGCAATCTCTGCACAGGAAAGAAGTTCTTCCTCATATTCGGGTGGAACTTCCTGGGGACGAGTTTCTGTTCATTGTCTCCTGTCCAAGCAGTTGGCACCACCGAGCAGAGCCTGGCTCCATCCTTTTGGTACCCTTCCTTTAGGTATTTATACACATCAGTGAGGTCCCCTCTCAGTGGTCACTTCTCGAGTCCAACAGCAACCTTAGGCACTGAGATAGCCTCTATATGAGCCTGTCGGTGTATCTAACTCACTGTGCAAGGGATCGTGATGCTTTCCACGGGGACTCTCCCCAGCACAAGAGCCACGGGCTGTGTCACGGGTAGAGCGCGTTTTCCTCCCGGAGCAGCCCGGCCCGCCCGGCCCCCGCCGTTACCCTCGCTGAGCAGCCCGTCCGCGTCCGCGTCGATCTTCCTCACGATGTTCCTCAGCCTCCGCTGCTGCTCCTCCGGGCTGAGCCGCGCGTACTCCTCCGCCTCCTCCTGCGGCACAGCAACGCGCCCCGTCAGCGGCCCGGCGCCGCCCGGCCCGGGGAG